>JAJEJO010001033.1:161748-319309 GCA_020662805.1 Glaucomys volans | reverse complement strand
ACCCCACCCCTCCCTTCCCTCCATACTATCTATCCTTCCTCCATTCTTGCCTCCCTTCCACCCCGCATTATGCATCATCATTCACTTATCAGAGAGATCATTCAGTCTTTGGATTTTTGGGATTGGCTAATCTCACTTAGCATGACAGTCTCCAACATCATCCATTTACCTACAAATGCCATAATTTTATTCTTCTTTATGGCTAATATTCCATTGTGTATATATACCATAATTTTGTGACTTAAAACTCAAAAATATTTTTCTAGAAAATATAGTGTCAAATACTATAAAAGAATACTGTAATAGAATTCACGGAGGCATTATCATTGTGTTAAGAGAGCACATTTGGAGCTATTTCTTTCACTTTCTCACTTTGCATCTATAAATAGGAAGTGGTTTTCATTTGTAAGGTAAGGAGTTTGAAAAAAATGGGATGTGCTGCATAAGTCAGAAAGGGAAGGTGAAGACACCCAAAAGGCAGAGGGTGTGAAGTTGCTCTAGGAATAACATTTCCTAACTGTGTAATTCCCTTGGGCATTTTATAGCACCTACTTTGTCAGTCACTGTCCTAGGTGCTGAGGAAAGGATAGTCTCTGTCTTCAAAAAATTTTTGACTTCTATTCCCTCTCCTTTCATAGCAACTGTAATAAGAAATCGGCTCAGTGTTGGGATGGCAGGAAAAACTTACCTGATAAAGCAAGGCTTCTTGTGATTTATGAGATAGTCTTATAAATGCCTTTGTAACTACATCCTTCTGCATATAATATTCAAGTAGATGTTACATGTAATATTTACAAGTGAAAAAATGCATGAATTGCATATTTAACCTAGGGAAAAAGTAATTTCTCAAATCTTAGAAAGTACTTTTTGTTGGTAAAATGTATAATTAGTAATTAAACAAAACATTTTAAAGTCAAAGCCTTATTTCATATAGCCTAGATAATGTTAGCACTCTATCAGTATTCTATTAATACAATTTCAGCATGATAATTCATTAGTTTTAATATTTTTATTTTCATTCAGGTAAGGATGGCTTTTGGTATATAACTCTGGGCTTATATTTGTAATATAGGAAATATCATAATTTAAAAAGCCCTTAAATTTAATTTCAAGAGCTAGTTACTAAATGAATGTAAACTTTATTCCAATAACTTAATTATTTCAGATAATAAAATTCTAAAGTAAACCCAGACTTTAGTTTTAGATAACTTAATAGTAGAAATAGAATAATATTATTAGTGCCTTACACATATATTTACTCAAAATACATTTGTTGGATGGATAAAGTAGTGCAATACAGTTTCATTGTTACTTGAAAAAAATATAGGCATCAACACATAGCTTGTCACAGTTTCCTAGGGATTTTTAAAATCAAGGCTCATCTTCAGTAAATACTTACTGATAATACTTTCTGTTCTTAAACTTTTCTTTACTATTTGTGTTTTCTTCTTTTCATTGTATATTTTAGTTTATTATTGAATATATCCAGAGAACATCTAAAAATGCTCCTAATTATTCAAAATAAAAGTATTTACTACATATTCTGAATTTTTCAACACTGTTTATTTTTGGTATAGCAAAATAAGATTTTAGACACTAATAAATTTTCATAATAAACTGTTGACTAAGCATCACTGTATTTAATAGTTTTAGTAACTGGATATAAAATAGTTCTTGGTCAAGAATGCATTAAATTTCCTTCTTTTTTTCTTGAGTTTTTTTTTTAAATAAACATATATTTAAAATTCTTAAACTCCACCATGCTTTGAAAAATTTACCTAATCTCTGTTCCCAAATCTTTTTAAAAATAATATCTTGAGTTCCTTTCTGCTTTTTGCCTTCTTCTTTTCTCCTAGATGAATGATGTACATTTTTTTTATTATATTAGTTAAATATTGGTTTGACCCAAGGAGCTCTACTGAAAATGAGAATCAGGACTTCGGGAATCTAGGTTTTGGCAAGTCACACAACCTATGAACCCTAGTACCTATACTTATGAAAGCAGGGAGTTGACCTACTGATCTCTTGAGATCCCTGCTAACACTAAAATTCTGAGTCAGAGAAATTAAAGCATAAAAATAACATCGGAATATGGAATGTTGAGTGGCACAAATATCTAAATTTTAAAAAGTAATATAAAGTTGAATGTACATCATTTGTAATTCTGATTAGCTAATTAACTAACTGCACTATCAGATCAATACTAAATCTGTTAACAAGTTGGAATATTCTAGCAAATTTTGTTGTAAAAGGAGTATAGTAACTAGTGCTGTGTACAATCCTTATAACTAGCCAAGGCCAACATGCAGGTCCTTTATCAACGACTTCTCAGAAGAAAACAGCCAAGAACACAGAAAGACACGTGTGTAGGTATGTTTACAATTAGGTTAATTAAATAATCCCTCTTAATTAGTATAGAATTTTGCTTTAGTGTCAAATTTCATAAATATAAATTTATTAACATAGTGTATTATCACCACTTTAAAGAACTTACTGGTAGGTTCAGCTTTCTTTATAGATATTTGGGTTAATTTCTTAATTTGTAGTATTGAATTTTTTATGTAAAACTAGAAATGGTAATTGCAAAGATCTCTTTGACTTTTTCAGTATTCTTTTGAGTTTCTACAAATACCACTTTTTCAAAACTATGTATGTTACCAGAATTTGCTGATTGAATAATATTGCCTTAAATTTGCTTATCTTTGGATAGGCCTAATGTTAGTGAAATATGATTTAAAAACTACAGCTGGTTTCATGCATTGCAGAAATAAAGGAGAGAAACATTCTCAGTATTTGGTTTTGTGTTTTTGATTTGCTTTTATTTTTATCGTTCTATTAAAAACATAGCATCCAGTCACTAATATCCTGATATAATGTATGCTAAAGGAAATTTAGAAAATAACTGTAAGATACATTTACATTTTGACCTAGCAACCCTACTTCTGATAAACTTCTATCATACATATATGTGTACAGTCTTGTAAATATATATATACAAGCAGGTTTATTGTGGTATTGTTCTTAGTGACAAAACACTAAAAAGACAATGACCATCATTTGGGCAAAGAGTGGAACATGGAAGAAATTATGATGCACCCACAGCAAGGAATGTGATCATTTAAGAAAATGCTTTAGAGCTAGGTAACAAATTTCTGTATAGGACTACTGTGAGAAAAAAGCAAGATGAAAAACAATGTACACAGCACCACCTCATTTTATTAAAATTTTGACTCATACATGTGCACACACACACACTTATATATGTGAAAAATATGTAAATATTTTTTAAATATATAAATATTTTGAAAACTATGTAAGGATATGTTCTAGATTGTAACTCTGAACTGGTAAGAAAAACCAGACCCCAAAAAACAATTTAAATTATATTTATACATTTCTATTAAATTGTCATTTTATGTCATATGTTTCTTTAGAGAAAATATAATTAAAATAGAATTTTAAGCTCACTAAATGATTTTGAAATATTTCAATTCTGATTTTGAAGTTAACTTTTGCTTTTTTATATTCCTTAAGATGATGTTTGCATTGAAGTAACCCCCCCCAGCTGTAATTGAAATGTACTGTTTTATGCCTTTAGGCTTTTGTATGTAAATGTTAGAAAAATGTATCAAACTTAAAGAGTTTGATTTTTTTTAAATTCAGAAGTAGGATATAAAACCCACAGAACTAATTTTAATGATTTTATTTTATCATAGGAAAAGATCAGATGTTAGCAGATTTTGCTGCTGATTAACTTTAGTTTTGAAAAACCTGACACTAGGTTAAGTGTAAGGTTTACTATTACACCTAATAGTGATTACCTAATTTACCTAATAGTGAAGTTATTTGTGAAGTCAGTGAACTAATGAGTGAATTTCAGAATATCATAGTAGGTGTTCTTGTCTTGGTATAAGATTAATCAAACTTGCTTTCACAACAAGGTCATGAAATTTTGGGTGATCATGACTCTGCTGTTAATAGTACTTAGAACAGTTTGTTTGATTTCTAGTTAAAAACTAAGAATATCTGAAGATGATATTTTAGGCTTTATTGTAGTCCCTTCCTTTATAAAAAGTAACATCTTTATGTTCTACTAGATTTTGTATTCCCTCATAAATTTTGCCATTTTTAATTGTAAATTGTACATTCCTTATAAATCATTATACATACATTAAATAAATCAGAATTGTATGGCAAAAATTACCTCACTTTAAGAATTTCTTAGAGTGGGCTGGGAATGTCACTCAGTGGTAGAGTGCTTACCTCTGCAAGGCCATGGGTTCAGTCCTTAGTACCAGGAAAAACAAATTATTTTATAGAATACTAAGGTTATTAAACTAGCCAACTTTTTATTGAAAAGGATTCTGTCATACATTTCCATTAAATAACCCACAACCTAGGTATGTTTTAAATACGTTCTACTTATAAAAATTTTTATTTTAACTTTTTTATGAGTAGCTTATAAAAAGCAAAGCATAATCATATATAACAAAATATTAAACTACTGTAAATTACAAAATACAAAATGCAGTAAAACTTAACTATATGTTTTGTTTTTTCTGCGACACTGCTGTACAAGATACATACATAGTCAATATTTTCTTGACAGTATTGACCTCTTGTGAGAACTGAAACACACTAATGATCAGAACATTGAATTAATTTAATAATCCTATTACCTAAGCAATTAATTAATGTGTTTATGAAAATATATTACAATGAAAATTTATTGAATGGAGCCCATATATTTCACAATCTTATGGATGGTCAGAGGGAATTTGTTTATATAATTTCAAAGGTAGTTTTCAATCTAACCCTAAAATATTTCCTCTAATTATTCTTTACTCCTTTTTTTAGAGGAAATGGATGTAGAAGCTCGACTTACTGAACTATGTGAAGAAGTTAAGGTACTTGGATTTTTAAAATTCACATAATCAAGTTATTTGAGTGGTTTCTGTTTCCTATTCTAAATATTTTGTCTAAGAAAATTATCTTCCTTAAAATACAAAGATAATTTAGGTGATTATGGTAGTACTACAACTTAGTTGATCAAAATAATTTTACTTCAGCATAAAATTAATCTATCATTTAAAAAGTATATTATTATGCATATAAATGAAGTATAAAGCACATTACTGATCAAAAGTATATACTTTCTTCTATTCATTCAAAAAATTTTTGGACATATTTTCAAAGCATCGCTTAAATTTACATATCATGTTTTGTTATTTTAAAATATGGCATTTTAAAAAATGACAAATTGTGCTTAATCCCCAGTACCACAAAGAAAAAAAAAAGACAATTTGTTCTAGCTTCGCAGATCAATTTTTGTTATTCTTGCAGTTAAATTGAATAAATTTTTGTTTTTCTTCTTTTTTATTTCTTTATTTTTAATTGTTTGTTTATCTTTATCCAGGAGACCAAATGTTTTGACTATTTAAGTTCACTGTGTATTCACTCTGGTCAACTACATTAAAGATAAAATCAGAGGCTTGAATTAAACAAACTTGTATATTTTACGTGAATTGTATTTTTGTGTACAAATTTTAATGAGGACTAGATTAACCTTGTCCTTAAAAAGTCGTACATATACAGGATATACATGTAATTTTGCATACTATCTAAAACAATTTCCCCACAATTCAAATAAGTATTTTCTTTTGAACAAATGGTCTTATAATCATTGCCCAAAAGGTCAGTAAACACTTTAAAATAATCTTAAGATATATGCAGTTAATATGAAAACTGGAGTTTTTCACTGAGAGATTAAAAATTTTGAATAAATTAGCATATTATTACTACTACACAGAAAAATAGTCACAAAAGATATGATATCAGTTTTTCTCAAGGTAATCATTTTAATGATTCCAAATCAAATTCTCTCTGGGAATTTAAACTTACATTTTAAAAATCATTTGAAGAAACATGAAAAAGACTAAGAAAAGATTTTAAAATAATATAAATGTAGAAGTACTTGTCCAGCTAGATATTTAAATACGTATAAAACTACAATAAAATAGGATAATCCTTTTTCTTCTCTTAAAATGATAGGTAAGTCAGTCAAATAGCACTGAAGTAAGACATCAATGTGTGATTAGGATATGATAAAATATGAACAACATTGGGATTATAAGTGATGTAGTAAGCTTAGCTCTTTGTGACATACTGCAAAAGCAGTTCTAAATGGACTAAATAGTTAAATGTTCAAAAAAATTAGAAATACAAGTAGTCTGATTTTGGAATATAGAATGACTCCTTCAGACTAATAGTAAAGGACAAAATAAAATAAGCTAATGATGATTCAAAACTCCTTTATAATAAAATATACTGTAAAGCTGAAAGCAAACCATATATTAGAGGACAATGTTTATAATTTTTAAAACAGACAAATGATTGCTGCTCACAATATATTAGGAGCTCCCATGTGTAAATTTCAAAATAACACCCTTGTGAAAAAGGAATACACAGAGGCAGTGTACAAATTGGCAATTCTTAGAACAAGTTAAGGTACTTAATTTGATAGTTACTATTACTGAAAAACAGGGAAATACAAAAATAAGAGGGACTGCTAATCTCCATTGTAGGTAAGGATATAGGGAAACTAGTATCTGCATATGTTAGTGATGGTTTAAATTGGTGGTTTAGGTCAGTTCATCACTCTATTTTGGAAACATTTATTTAGTGCACATCACCTCCCATATAAGTTATTTAATATTCTATTTTATAAAAGTACTCACATGGTATACAAATATGATGATAAGGAGTCTGATGAATTATTATAGACTCATGGTCATTTAAAAGAAGTAAATCTCTCCATTGATGTGGATTATTTAGGAAATATTTATTCAGTGAAAGTCCACATCACATACAAACACGTGAATGGGATCCTAATTAGAATAAGTTATATCCCATGTATGTATAATATGTCAAAATACACTGTACTGTGTGTTTATTGATCTATGATGCCAGATAGTGTTTTCATACTGAAAAGCTCTTCATATTAAAAGTAAATTGATGATAAATATGATTTTATATATGTAAAAAACTTAAAAGCTGTGTATTTGATCACGTTCATGTGATTACATAGAAAATCATTTTTTAAATTCTTAACAGTAATACAGAAGAGAGGAACATGAAAATTGTAAAGGGGAATTTATTTAAGTAATACATATGTATACTTATACTGCTAAAAAGTTTTCTTGCGTATACATATTTAAGTTCTGGTATGTAAATGGACATCATAAAATCTCACAACAGCCTAAGGTAAAATTTTAACAACAAAAAGCAGACAAAAGCTATAATGACAATATTAAAGAGTTTTTAAAAATCAATTATAAAATACGTCACAGTTTTTCATGTTGGTACAGAATAAACACCTAATTACAAAAAAAGGCTAATAAATATATGATAACTATTCAGTCTCAGAAACTATAACAGAAACAAAAATTTACTCTGATACCATTTTTAATCTAGCATTTTGGCTGCATTTTTTTTTTTTAAACAACAGTGTTTCTTGAGATTGTGATAAGGTACAGACTTGTATACCTTGTAGATCTTTTTCAGAGATGAGTTTGGTGATATGTATCCAAAACCAAAAAAGAATAAAAAAGAATATCCCTTCCCATTCTATACCAATGAAATAGAGATTCATATGACTATTTATAATGTTGTGAAAACATTAACCTGAATAAATAAATAGTAGTAGAATGGTTAAATGAATTTTGAGACATTAGTTATCTAAAAAAGTTTTGCAGCCTTTAACAATTGTTTGGTGATATAAACACTCACATTGTGTTGTCCTGGGAAAATGGCCTAAAACTATGTGTGATTTTAGATTTTGTTGTGTGTATATCACAAAAAAATTGAAATGATTATTATGAAAAATGTGTATGTTTAAAACAAGATAATATTATTTCAAAAATATACAAAAGTAAAATCTGACATTAGTACATATAAAAGATCTTGTCAAACTTAATTCTAATTTCCATTTTTAAATAAAAAGTTTTATTATTTATTTTGAGATCTATTGTTAAATATTTATGCAAACCAGAGTAGTAATTTATTTATACTTTAAGGGATGTTCTCTTGGAACCTTGGTGCTATGATCACTAGTAAATGAAATAAATAATTTTAAGCATCTAGATAGCCTTGTTCTCAGGAAAAAATAGAGTAATATATACCTACTTATATGTAGACTATACTAGGAATAATGTTTCTTATATTAATTACACAGTGCTATCTCATTACAGTACTCAAATGTTTATCCAACTCTTTTTCTTCTAAACTCCATTAAAATGATCCTTGGGACAATAATACTACAGGTTTCAGTTTATGTTAGTTTTCTTTTAATCTCTGTATGTTCTTAACAGAGGCTTGAAAAACTTATTAGCTTCATTTCTAATACATTTATAAAAATCATTTCCTGGAACAGAACACATCTGTAGTTTCCTAATGTTAACAAGTCCCTATTAATCTGTGTTGTCTCTGTTTGCTTCCATTCTAGAATTCTGAGTTTTCCAAAAATCTTTGGGGGCTTTTTTCTTAACTAAAGCCTATTAATTCCTCATTCATTCATTTATTCATTTAGTAAATGTTTATTGAATTATTGCTATGTGCCAGTAACTAGAGTTATAAGAGCAGATTGCACATAATCATAATGCCTTCAATTCTTATTAATTTTAGCTTAAGTTTTCTTTTATGTCAGGAGTAGGATAAATAAGTGGAAGCATTATTTGGACGAGGAAAGAAAAGTCTGCTGCTAATCTATAGACTTCAAAAAGTAAAAATAAGCACTGTAATAGTATCATATGTAATATGTAGCAGTTGGGAATATACAGATGGTAATTGTATACCACTGGGTATATAATTGGGGGTGAATTTCAATGTTCCTGTATAGACTTGACTACTCCCACCTTTTTTAGGCTAGGGAAATGAAGTCATCATCCATCTGTGTAGTTAAGATAGATTTGTTAGTGTTACCAGGAATTGAAATACATTTTTTTGCACCAAGATAATCTGCCTAAAAACTGACTATAGCCTCAATGAGTTAAAGAATATCCTGTCCTCATAACAAAAATGCCTGCCCCCAAAAGAAGTAATCATTCTGATTTATAGTCTTTTATTAGACTTCATTTTTAAATCTTCATTTTTTCCAAGAAAACCAGTTGCATTTTAAAAGAATCTTCATGTCACATTACAATTTAGTACTCAACTTTCATGATCAGTTCATATGAATAAATAAATGCAATAATTTAATACCACTTTTAAAACATTCCTAATAGTATTTTATAATGGTCTGTTTTTCTCTCCTATTAATCTTTGTATCTCAGGAATGTACACCCTAGCATTTAAAATTTGCACAAAAAATAGTGAATGAATTAAATGTTAAAAAAAAGAAAGCAAATGGTTGACAGGTCTGTAAAAGGGATTACCCACAAACAAAGCAGAACCTGACAATATAGAAGTGAGGGAAAAACGATATTTCCAAAACTATTTGAGTTCATTTTGAGGAGTTGTGGGCATTTTTAAGTGCTTTACATAGGTGACTGGGGAAGAAAATTTTAAGATCATACTATCTTCCAAAAATGTTGTAACTTTCATTGGGATTTATGCATTATGTTTAAAATTCCTAGTATTTTGGTGTTAGAAGTTGATCATTCTGTATAGAATTCTGATGGATAATTTTAAAGTATCTGACATTATTTCAATAATAAGATGTCAGATATTAAAAATTGGTTAAATTATTAAAAATTGATTTAGTAACTCTGAGTTAAGTAAGAAAATCATTGGTCAGTAGATCTTTCTCTCCAAACCCATGTGCATACCTTTGTATTAATGTTCAAATGTGCCTTTGTATTAATATTCTAAACAGCATAATTAGGTGTATTGCAAGTCTCAGGAAGTAGCGGAGTGTTTTTATTGTCATTTCAGAAAATAGAAAATCCTGATGAACTGGCAGAACTAATAAATATGAATCTTGCTCAACTTTGCTCACTTCTGATGGCTTTATGGGGACAGTTTCTGGAAGTTATAACACTACATGAAGAATTAAGAATATTATTAGCACAGGAGCACCATACCTTGAGGGTAAGTTAAAGAAAAGTAGTATTAAAACATTTTAATGAATATTATTTACCTTTAGAAATATCTCATGAATAAAAAGTCTGATTTTTATCTACTATGTTGATAAATCGGAAATGAGACATTTATCATTGTTCTATTTCTGAGGTTAATACTGCTAAGTATATGATATCTTACAATCCCTGCTAGTTATATATATATTATATATAAGTAGTTATATATAACTACACAATATATACAGGATACTCCCTGGAACCCAATAGTGAGAATTGTAGCTAAGCCATATTAGAAATAGAAATCAATAACTAGAGAGACATCTTAGTACTCTAATATAGGGTGTTTTCTCTCCTTCCCCTCTTCTTTTCTCTCCTTCCTTCACCCCAATTGGAATGTGTTATTACCAACTTGGCAGGGTAGAGAGAACAGTCTAGATATATATGTTTGATATAGGCCTAATATGAACATATTGTTTTAGTCAGCTTTTTTGCTGCTGTGACTAAAAGATCTGACCAAAACAATTATAGAGGAAGAGAAGTTTATTTGAGGGCTCGTGGTTTCAGAGGTCCCAGTCCACTTGTAGCCAACTCTATTCCTCAGGGCTCAAGGTGAGGCTGAATTTCATGGCAGAAGAGTGTGGCAGAGGGAAGGGGCTCACATGATCATCAGGAAGAAAGATGAGACTCCACTCCCCAGATTCAGATATATACCCCGAAGCCACACCCCTAGTGACCCACCTCTTTCAGCCACACCGCACCCATCTTTAGTTAATCCCATCAGAGAATTCATTCACTGATTGTGTTAAGGACCCCATAACACAATCTTTTCTCCTCTAAACCTTCTTGCATTGTCTCACACATAAGGTTTTGGGGAACACCTCACATCCAAACCATAACAACATAAGCAGAAATTTTTACACGGTCATATACACTTAGAAATAGTCACTGTCCTTTTTGTGATGATCAGTTCCTAATTTTTAGTTTTACCACCAGTGTATTTCACAGGATTGTACAGTCATCAAACCATCACCTTTATCTTGTTCCAAGACATTTCACCACCCCAGAAGGGAACCCTATGCCCATTAAGCAGTCACTCCTCATTTTCTTTTCTTTCCATTCTGTTGTAACCAATAATCTCATTTACTTATTCTGGATATTTCATATAAATGTACTCATATAATGTGACATTTGTGTCTGATTTTTTTCACTTAGCATAATGTTTCAGGATTTGTCCATGTTATTGCATATATCAGTACTGCATTTCTTAGTATAGTGAAATTCCATTGTATGAATATTACCACTTTCTTTTACCTCTTTGCTCATTTATAGACATTTGAGTCATTTCTACCTTTTGACTGAAATGAATAATGGTGCTGTGAAAATTTGTCAAGAAACATTTGTTTGCCTACCTATTTACAGTTCTTTGGGCTAGATACCTAGGAATAGATTTACTAGGTCATATGGTAATCTTTGAGGAACCTCCAAACTGTTCCATACAGTTATACTATTTTTTCATTCCCACCAGCAGTGTAGAAAGATTCTGATTTCTCTGCGTCATTGCCGGCATTTCTTATTTTCTGCATTTTGTTTGTGTTTTGTTTTATTGCCAAATTAGTGAGTGTGTCATGGTATTACAATGTGGTTTTGGTTTGCATTTCACGGATAATTAATAAATGGCCTTGAACACCTTTTCACATGTTTATTGGCCATTTGTGTATCTTTCTGAAGAAATATATATTGAAGTCCTTTGCCTTTTTTTGTTTGTTTGTTTTGGGTACCAGGGATTGAACCAGGCGTAATCAACCACTGAGCTATACCCCCAGCCCTTTTTTTTTTTTTTTTTTTTTGTATTTTATTTAGAGGCACGGTCTCCCTAAGTTGCTGAGACTGACTTTAAACTCAGGATCCTCCTTCCACAGCCTCCTGAGCCACTGGGATTATAGGTGTACGTCACTGCAACCTGACCTTCACCCATATTTTAATTGTTCGTGTCTTAGTTGTTGAATTTCAGGAGTTCTTTATAAATATTCTGAAAACTACACCCTTACTAGATATATGACTTGAAAATGTTTTCTTCTGTACGTTTTCTTTTCACTTTCTTGATATTGTCCTTTGATATGCAGGACATCAGGAGAATAACTTTCAAATTCATTATTTTTCCCTAATAAAAGGTATCCTATAAAGTAAGACAAATATATTCAAAAGTTATTTTCATGGTTATATTTTTAAAGCTATAACAACATTTTATTTAACTGAGGAGAATATTTTGCTTATAAAAGCTACTAACATAGTTTTCTTAGAATCATTAATTGCAAAGGGAAGAAAAAAAAGGCTTTTATAAATCTAAATCTAACTAACATGTTTATCACAGTATACTGCCATGCCTGATATTAGTATGTATTTAGTTTTTTAAAGTATTTTTTTTGGTTGTTAATGGACCTTTATTTTATTTACTTGTATGTATTGCTGAGAATAAATCCAGTGCTTCACACATGCTAGGCAAGCATTCTGCCACTGAGCCACAACCCCAGCCCTTACAAATTTAATTTAAAAAAAAATTAATAGTCCTCAGAGAGACTTAGCCCAGAAACTTTGTAAATTTGAAAGATCTAAATTTTATTATAAAATCTAGTATGTGTGTGTGTGTGTGTGTGTGTGTGTGTACATGTGCACACGCACACACATGCATAGTGCAGTGCTAGGGATCAAAACCAGGGCCTTGCACATGCCAAGCAATTGCTCTTCTACCAAATTGTATTCTCAGCCCTTTTATAAACTCTGATCTTGAATTATCATTGGCAACATATTCTGAAAACCAGCGAATATCTGGGACATTTCCATTACTTTAGAAGATGACTTTGTACCATTTTTCTGTTCATTTCCATACCCCATAAACAACCACTGTCCTGATTTCTATCACCAGAGTTTTGTTTTGTCATTTTTCAGAATCCTTATGAACAGAATTTGTATTTTTCACTTCACGTAATTTGTTTAGATTAGTCCATGTTGCATTACTTTTTATTGTAGTGTTCCATTGTGTATGCCAGAGTTTATTTATCTTGTCTCCTATTACTTATTTTCATTTTTTTTTTGTTGTTATTCTGAGTGAAGATACTATAAACGTTCTACAGTAAATCTTTTTGTAAACATAGATTTTAATTTATATTGCATAAGTACAAGGAGTAGAATTGCTTGGTCATTGGGTATATTTATAAAAACTTATGCTCATTTTTTCCAAAATGGTCATACAGTTTTATACAGTCACCATTAGTATGTACGAGATCTTTTTTTAGTTTTTCCTCCATGTTTAGTGCTTTTATGTCCTTTCTTTTGTAAGGATTTACCTATCCCAAATCATGAAAATATTCCTCCTGTGTTTGCTTCTAGAAACATGAGAATTATAGCTTTTACATTTAACATATTGAATAAATTTTTGAATGTGGTATAAGCTATGTTGGTCAAGGTACATTTTTCCCTATTAAGTTATGCCAGCATTATTTATTGAAAAGGCTTTTCTTTATCTATTAAATTGTCTTAGTATCTTGGTTGAAAATCAGTTAACTAATAAGTGAGGACTATTTCTTGACTTTCTTCTCTGTTTTCTGTTCCATTGGCCTATTATATATCTTTATGTGAGTATCACACTAACTTGAAAAAGAAAAAGAAAAATGTACTAAGTCTCTAAAGAAAGGAACTGAAAAACAATTGGAATACAAAAAAAAACCCCTGTGGAGTCCAGGAACCATTGGCATACAAAACAAGCAACTCAAGAGCAACACAACCTGCATTCTTTTTCTTTCTTTCTTTTTTTTTTTTAAGTTGTAGATGGACACAATACCTCTATTTTATTTATTTATTTTTATGTGGTGCTGAGGATCTAACCCAGTGCCTCACACATGACAGGCAAGCACTCTACCACTGAACCACAACCCCAACCCCACAGTCTACATTACCTGCAAAAATATAACATGACAGGGGGTCAACATTCAAGTGTTAGAAGAACTGCCATAGAATTCTATAACTCCACCCTGACTTTACCTCTATTCCAGCGCCTCACTACTGTCCCTCTATAAATACTAATACCGCAGGCCCAGGGGTTGTTTTCTCATTCTTGAAGATTGCCTACATTCTCCCATGAATGTGTAACTGCTTTCCTAAATAAATCTATGTCTTTGACTAGTGTGTACTGAAATTCTTTTATATCACACAAGACTTCACTTGTCCTGAGTAGAGGTATCCCTCTCCAGGAACTCCTCACACCTCTTTTGTGACAATTCAACTATTCAGCTGTAAGAATTTCTAAACTCCAAAACACTGGTGAAGAACAGGAGCTCTCATTTATTGCTGGTAGGAATATAATATGGGTTAGCGACTTGGGAAGACATTTCGGCAGTTTTTTACACAACTAAATGTGCTCTTACAATAAAACACAGCTATCATAACTCTTGGTACTTAAATGAATTAAAAACTTATGTTCACACATAAATCTGCACATGGGTGTTTATAACCATTTTTTCATAATTGTCAAAACTTGGAAGCAATGAAGGTATCCTTCAGTAGGTGATTAGTTTAAAAAACTATAGTCCAATTTCATCTGCTAATGGAATGAGCACCTTTTTTGAAATACTCACTTAAAAGCTGCCATATGAATTAGCAAGACCCTAGATTTTAAAGTATAGCCACCACTTTCCAGTAAGGAGACCAGTGGGTCATTGAATTTTTACTAGCTTTTACTGAGATTTTTAAGATTATAAAATGTTATTTTCAACAGTACTGATGCAATTTATGTTCTGGAAGAAGGAAAGAGTTTATATAGCCATTTTTCCCACTTAAGGAATTTTTATAATGATGTATTATCTATTCAAAAAAAAAGTTTGCATTTATTTTCTCCAAAACTGCTTGATCTCATGAATGCAGAAAAGATAGGAAAGATGTCTGATAACATGAAGTTTAATGTAAAAGGGAAAAGATAAGTGGTTTGGAGCATAAGATTTGAAGTTTCTCAAATCTTTATTTGAATCACAATAATTAATTTAATAAACTATATTAATTGAATTAGTTATTCTTTCAGCATAACTATATATATGGTCTTAATATGGATCCTATTTTGTCATTCCTTTTTTTTTCTTTTTTGTAGTAGCAGATTGACATGACTTTGTTTTAATTGTTTATTTTTATGTGGTGCTAAGGATCGAACCCAGTGTCTCACATATGCTAGGCAAGCTCTCTGCCACTGAGATTCAACCCCAGTCCCATATTTTATAATTCCTTCTGGGAACATATTGCTAACTTATTCTTTTTATTTTGTATTTTGCAGTTTCGAAAGATTTCTAAATTTTACTGTAATTATAAACAAAACAAAAATGTATGATACCTTTTATGTGCAAATATACATATCCAGCTTTTTTAGTAAATAAGTCTATCCAAAGTAAATTTTATTTTCTGATAATTTGCTTTATTTTATTTTATTTTTTTTTTTCTGGTACTGGGACTGGGAATTAAACCTAGAGGTGCCCTACCACTGAGCTACATCTGCAGCCCTTTTTGTTTGTTATTGTGAGACAGGATCTCGTGAAGTTGCTTTAGGGCCTCTCTAGTTGCTCAGGCTGGGATTGAGCCTGCTGTCCCCTGCATAGGCCTCCTCAGTCACTGGGATTACAGGTATGCACCACCACATTGGGCTCTGATATGCTTTTCGAAGGGTTAAGTTTTTCCTTAAGTTATTTTAACTAATATAAATGGAAACTTTCTAGTGTGATTTGTGGTCCCCTATTTTCTTAAATAGAGTGTACTGAATATGATTTAGCCCTTTCATAATGATTTAGTTATCATTACAAAGCGTATATGATGTGCTCAAATTTAATACTATTGATTAAAACATTACTAGTATTTAAATATTTAATACTGGGCTATTAAAGTGTGGGATATTGGATCCTACTTTAAAAGGCCTGCAGTTCTATTAATTTTTTATTTCTTATGTGATTTTTATACTAGGTATTTTTTAAAGAGGAGGCTTTTCTTTTTCAATATCAAGTTCTCTTGCAACTGCATTTGTGTAATTACCTCTACAATTGTTAATTTTCCTTTGTTTAATTTGCTCTTTTAAAATAGCTATGGATTGAGAATCAATTGATTTAAACCAGTTAGAATTCTATTTAACAGTAAGCATAAATCAGCTTTGTGTAATAAATAGACTGTATGGTATCCTACTATGAGTGTAACACAAGAACTTAAAGAACGTTTGTTGAGTAAACATTTGTAATATGCCTACTTTTGTCAAGGTAATTTAAATATTATGATCTATATACCCTGCACTGAAAATTGGACTCTAACCTACATGAACATATATAAAGTTGTACTATAATAAATAACATTAGTAATAATTGTACTACAATAAATAGTATGTTAGTAATTTGAACAGTGTATTAGGAATATTTAGGATATTAGGATTTTAGGATATTAGAATATTAGGAATATTAGGATAAAGGAATATTTACTCTGTAAAGTATTAGTAATAAATTCCATTCTGTATCCTAAGGGTTTTTTTTCCTTCTAGTTCTTTGCTAAATTTTGAATAGTGGTGCTGCCAAATAAGTGAATTCTTTTTTAAATTAGGGTATATAAGAAAACTCATTTTTATAAACATGTACCAAACCAATAATATATATTTATCATATCCGAAGTTTAACTTTATAAATTTAACTCTTTTTTTAATGTATGTCTTTTGCCTATAATTAAGCTGTATTGCCATCAGGTGGCAATCATACCTTAATTTTTATGGCCACACAGCACAGTTAGTAACCACATTCATTACCCATTACCCCAGAGTGGTAATCAAAGAGTTTCTCGGGGCTGGGGATATAGCTCAGTTGGTAGAGTGCTTGCCTCAAAAGCATAAGGCACTGGGTTCAAATCCCCAGCACTGCAAAAAAAAAAAAAAAAAAAGAGTTTCTCAAATCTTACTTGAAGCAAAAGTTTATCACTTATATTGTCTTGCGCAAGTGAGTAACCTCTTGGGGCCTCAATTTCCTCACTTATTAAATGAAGATAATACCTCCTCTTTTGGGTTTTTTATGGTTTAAAACAAAGAATGAAAATAAAGTTCTTAGCATAGTCTTGTAGGTAGGATACTATCAAAAATTGATAGTTATTGTAGGATTTATAGAAAGTAGAGAGAAAAGGAAAAGCAGCCCACCAATTTTGCAAATCCTGCTGCAACTCTAGGAATCCAGATAACTTAAAAGATAATTCCTTCACACTTTATAGTCCCCAGGGAAAACATCTCCAATAGCTAGATACATAGGCAGGTGCTTTTGGTTTTTCTCATCTTTAGTAGGTGAAAAGAAAGAAGAGCAATTGGAACGCATTTGAAAGTAAAGACACAGATGGCATCCTCCTCCTCATTGCCTGATACCTGCCTCTCCCCACCTCCTTTGTTGACTTTTCCTTCTGAAGAGTCGGGCTTTTCTGCTTAGGGAAAGAGGTTTAGTAAGTCATGTTTGGCAAGATCTTGATGATGAATAAAATAGATCTTATCTAATTCATTATACATTTAAAACCAAAGAATCCTAAATCATATTTCCCTTTAGAAAAGAATCTTCACTGTAATATAATGTCAAGATGTGATATAATTGTCCTCTTCTCTATACCCCAAACAAGATATCTTTTCCATCTCCTGTTGCTTAATATTGTTCCAGTAATTGACAAAGCCTTTCCTTTCATTATTGAAAATGAAAGGATCAAAATATAAATTTGTTGTATTGGTGGTACACATTTGCTTTGAATATGTGGAAATTTTATTTTCTAAAGCAATATAGCATGTTTTTGAAAAAAAACAAATGTAATGGAAGAAATACTCAGCTAGATTCAATGTGTTTACCAAATACTTCTTTAACATGCGAAAGCATATTTTAGAGGCTACAAGGGTCATCAAAATGTTGTTCCTGTTCTAACGAACATTACATTTTAGGAGGTGGTATGATTTGCATATATAGTTATTCTAAGGAATAATGTAGTGAATGCTTTAATGGAAATTATAGTAGATTTTATTTATATGCACTTGCCAGATTATAGAGTACTATCACATATATTTTATTCTTTATAATAGCCCCATATATAGGACAATTATTGAGTATAATTTGAAAATGAGTCATCTGATGCTCAAAGATTAAATGCACAAAGTCACAATACTTCTAAGTCAGTCAGTACAGTTAGCACATATTTGAAAGCCTGGCATATAGCATAGAGAAAGCCACCTGATTGCTAGGTGATTTTTCATAGTTTTTCTCATGTACTGGGCACTATTCTCGATACTAAAGGTGTAGTGGCAAATCAGTCAAATAGAATCCCTGCCTTTAAGGAAGAGAAATGAAATCCAAAATGTAAACCTAAATTTCTCATTGAAGATTCTGCTGTGTCATTTCATACAGCACAAAAGTGCTTTAGTAACACTGAAGAGGGAGAGAATTCTCACAGGGGTGGTTATACAAGGCCTGATGGAGGCAATTTCTCTCCCTGCCATTCTATGCCAGATTGACTTTTTAAATGTGCCATGTTATTAATACTCTTTTTTGGAATCCTCCAGGTTCGCAGATTTTCAGAGGCATTCTTTTGTTTTGAACATCCAAGAGAAGCTGCCATTGCATACCAGGAACTTCAGTGAGTAGCATAAATCCAAACTTAAAATGATTTTGTTTCCTTTTACAAAGGTATCTATTTAAGATTTTATAGAAAATCCTAGAGGAATTTGAAGTTTGGAAATCTACTCTTTATTAATTCTTATGAATTTCTTCATAAAGGCCCCTTACTTTACAGAAAGAAGCACAATGCGTTTGTCTTGCCCCCTCTCCCCTTCTATCAGATTTACTATAATTTGTAAATATAGCCATGTAGCTCTGGCCATTTGGCCATCTTATTCTATCTTTATTTTTACAGGTCTAAATTTCTTACATTTAGGATTTTCTTTTGTGGATTTTTACAGGTAGTCTGGCACTGCCTTTGTTATGTAAATGACTTACAGTTAAAATATCCAGAATAAATGCCTTCCATCTTTCCCACTGAATATATTTAGGTCTGGTGTTCTTTGGCTTCAAAGAATATTTTGAGGACATTATGCTAAACAAAAGAAGGCAGATATAAAAGAATGAATAATGTATGATTTTATAATAATGAAGTTCTGGAACATCCAAAACTAAGATGAAAATATAACAGTGGTCATTCGGGATTTATCTGTACTGGAAAATTGGGAAGACATGAGGAAACTCTGAACAGATTGAAATGTTCTATGTCATATATTCACTTGTCAAAATCATACTGCTAATAAGATTTCTATAGTTCAATCCATGTATAGTATATCTCAGAAAAACTAAACAGTAGTGGAGTGTAGGGGATAAGTAGTGAGTTTTGAAGCATAGATAGAACAAGAAGGGCAATTGTTGAGTCTGGGTAATGGGTACATGAAGTTTTTCATACTTTTCTGTTTACTTGAATTTGTTTTAAATTTTACATAACAAAGGGTTTTCGAACTGTTTTGTGTCAGAAAGTTACATACTGCCAGGCATGGTTGCGCACACCTGTAATTCCAGCAACTCAGGAGTCTGAGACAGAAGGATCGCAAGTTTGAGACCAACCTTAGCAACTTAGTAAGGCCCTAAGCAACCTAGTGAGACCCTGTCTCAAAATAAAAAATAAAAAGGACTGGGGATGTTGCTCAGTTGTAAAGCACCTCTAGGTTCAATCTTCTTTCTCTTCTCAAAAAAGGAGGAAAGGAAAAAGAAAGCCAAATACCTAGTTTTAAATAGCTATTAATTTTATTTATCAATATGTATTAAGTAAAGCAACTACAATGGAGTGTACTTTTTTCTCCTTGTTATCATCAAATAATTGGTAAGCATTTGGTTTTTTGGCGTTTTTCTTACATGATATTCACATCATATTTGGAAGCTTATTCTGTAAGTATGGATACTCATTTTGAAATAACTTAAGAAAGTATACAATATAATAAAAACTAATGTGTCAATAAACTATAATTTTATGTCAATAATTTGTTGTCAGCAAACCATAATTTTTTTTTTACCAGTTTTTATCTCTGTCCAAGAAACTGTTTCATAAGAAGAGTATGTCTTAAGGAAAGGCGATAGGAATGGTAGGGGAAGAAAGTAGGGTAGACTGTAAAGTGGAGGTGGGTATAATATTTTTATTACATTCTGACTTAAGAAATATTTTTCAGTGCTCAGAGTCACCTACAGATGTGCACCGCTATCAAAAATACTTCCTTCTGCAGTTCTCTTCCACCCCTACCTATTGAATGTAGTGAATTAGATGGAGATCTCAATTCATTACCTATAATCTTTGAAGATAGGTATTTAGATTCAGTTATTGAAGGTAAGTGTCATCTAAAATATATAAGCTATGTGTATAATTTTCAGTCTATTTTTCCTAATAGAAATAAAACCATTCCCTAATGTGAAGCAACTTTTCCCTTTCAATTTTATTTGTTTGAGGATATTAGAAAGTTATAGTTAGAAAAAATACTCTTAATCATATGAGTTCTCACACTTGTTTTAAATCTAAATCTTTTTTTCTTTGGATAAAAGACTTAGATGCACCCTGGATGGGAATTCAGAATCTTCAGAGATCAGAGTCCAGTAGAATGGATAAATATGAGACTGAAGAAAGCTCTGTAGCAGGACTTTCTAGCCCAGAGTTGAAGGTCAAACCTGCTGGTTCCTCCAATATTTGGTATACAGAAGGTGAAAAGCAGCTAACAAAATCTCTAAAAGGAAAAAATGAAGAATCAAATAAATCCAAGGTTAAGGTTGCTAAGCTCATGAAAACAATGAAACCAGAAAACACAAAAAAATTAATAAAACAGAACTCTAAGGATTCTGTGGTTTTGGTAGGCTACAGATGTTTGAAAAGTACAGCATCAAATGATCACACTAAATGCTTTGAAGGCAATCCTTCACATAGTCATAAGGAAGGTCTGGATCCCACAATATGTGGATATAATTTTGACCCAAAGACTTACATCAGACAGAAGGAAGCTAGCTATTTGCCAACTAATACAGAGAGAACTGAACAAAAGTCTCCAGATATTCAAAATATTCAACCAGACCAGTTTGATCCTTTGAACACTGGCAGCCTAAATCTTTGTGCAAATTTGTCCATTTCAGGTAAACTTGATATCTCCCAGGACGGTAGTGAAATTACACACATGGAACATAATCTGACATCCAGAAGTTCATCTGACGATTGCCATGATCATCAAACAACCCCATCTTCAGGAGTTAGAACAACTGAAGTAAAATCCAGTAATAAAGATCCTTTCAGTGGAGAGAAAATAACCGTTAAAATAGGACCTTGGACTGAGCTTCAACCTGATGAAATATTTGTGGATAATTCACTACCCAGCTTTGAGTCCTTAGAATCTAATGGTAAATCTAAATCTCTAGAAATAACACTTGAAAAGGAAGCTTTGCAAGAAGCAAAGTGTTGTTCTATTGGAGAATCATTACCTAAATTAAGAAATAACCTGCCTGCTCCTTCTACAAAAGAATATCATGTTGTAGTAAGTGGAGATACAATTAAGTTACCAGATACTAATGCCACATATGCCTCGTCTAGATTTTCAGATTCAGGTGTTGAAAGTGAACCAAGTTCTTTTGCAACACATCCAAACCCTGATATAGTCTTTGAAACTGTGCAAGGGCAAGGTCCTTATAATAATGAAAGATTATTTCCTCAGCTTTTGATGAAAACTGATAGTAATGTAAAATTTTCATTAGGAAGTCATTGCACTGAGAGTACAAGTGCTTTAAGTGAAATACAGTCATCTTTGACATCTATAAACTCTCTACCTTCTGATGATGAACTGTTGTCACCTGATGAAAATTCTAAGAAATCTGTTGTGCCTGAATGTCATCTAAGCGATAGCAAAACTGTATTAAATCTAGGAACAATTGATTTGCCAAAATGTGATGATACTAAAAAGTCAAGTATTATTTTGCAACAGCAGAGTGTTATATTTTCAGGGCATTTGGATAGTGAAACTATAGCAATACATTCCTTAAATTCAAGCACTAAAGACGCTTTACAACTTGTTTTTTCAGATAAAGATACTTCCAGTGATGCGAAAAGTAGTTGCAGCTCCAAATCTAACTTGGACACTATGGGTAAAGGCTCCCAGAGTCCTGATAAATCTAATAACTCAGCAGGAACAGCAGTTATGTTAAATTCAAAACTGATTTCTTTAGGTACTCCTTGTGTTGTTTCAGGCTCCATTTCTACTAATGCAGAAGTTAGCGAAGATAGAACTGTGGAAAGAAAAAATAGTGATACATTAAATATCAAACAAATATATTCAGAAACTCCTACAGTTGAAGGTGAAACTGATCTGGGTACAAGTGACCCTTTTTCAGCTGGTACTGATATGGTAAAGCAAGGGCTTGTGGAAAATTATTTTGGTTCCCAGAGCAGTACGGATATTTCTGACGCATGTGCTGTTAGCTACAGTAATTCACTTAGCCCTCAGAAGGAAACTTGTGAGAAAGGAATTAGTGATCTTCAACAGGAACAGGGCCAAGAGGAGGAGGAGGAAGAGGAGGAGGAGGAGGAGGAAGAGCAGGATCAACAAATGGTTCAAAATGGTTATTATGAAGAAAAAGATTATACAGCATTGGATGGAACACTAAATGCTCACTATAAAAGTAGAGATGCACTAGCAGAAGAAAGACTTATAAAATCTGAAAAAGTAAACAGTGAATATCTGAGGGATGGTATTGTTTGTACTTCTGGTTGTTTGTCCTTTCCATCTGCACCACGGGAGTCTCCTTGTAATGTTAAATTTTCTTCTAAAAGTAAATTTGATGCCATTACAAAGCAGCCAAGCAGCATTTCTTACAACTTTACGTCTTCAATTTCCTGGTATGAAAATTCACCAAAACCTCAAATACAAGCGTAAGTAATGGAACTTAACAGTTTATGCTAGTAAATATATATAGATCATAAATATATATAAGCAAAATCATAAATATATATAGAAGATAAGATTTATTTACATGATAAACATTAGATTATCATTTTTCTAATTCCTTTCCCAAGTTTTCTGTATTAAATTTTGCAGACAGTATATAACCACTTATTTTCTTAGGTGATACTTACAAAAATGTACATATTATATCTATGTAGATAGATATAAATATGGATCATAAATAGTGCTAAAGGGCTGAATGTTCATTTTGTTTTCCAGTTTCTATAGTACAAAAAGTGTTTCTTTGATTAGCTGTCTAAAATATAGAAATGAACCCACTGTACCTTGTGACAGAAAGATAGTTTATAAGTGATTGTCCTGTTTCTTGGCTAGATATTCCTGATACAAATTTTCCAATGGTGATTTTATGTTAGAAGTATGGAATAATTGAGGTTAAAACCCTTTTATCACCATTACCCCATTAACTCCCAGATAAAAATCTAGATGTCATGAGCATATCTAGGAAATAAGGACAATATTGGATAAATGAATATAAGGTTGGTAAAATTTAAAGTTCACAGATTCTGATTTATGTGTAAAATTAAGATCTTTAGTGTCTAAAGCTAGTAAAACCCACTGAGGTGAATATGGCCAATTAAAAAATTGTAGCATATAAGCTAAGAGGACAATGATTATATACCACCTGCTGGGTACTTCTCACTGTCCGAGTCATGAGGAAGAAATGGTATTTATGTCTTCAACCAGCAAATCCTACTCAGTTTAGTGTTCATTAGCTTGTTTTTTTTCCTTTGTAGAATGTAACTTTCTCTTTTTTTATTCTTTTTAGTTATACATGACAGTAGAATGTATTTTGACATAACAGACATACATAGAGTGTAACTTCCTGTTCTTGTGGTTGCACATAATGTGGAGTTACAATGGTCATGTATTCATATATGAACATAGGAAAGTTACATTCGATTCATTCTACTGTCATTCCCTTCCCCAGGCTCACATTTTCCCCCTCATTAGCTGCTTCTTTCAATTTTTAAAATTTTTTTAACCCTACTGATTTATGTATGTATGTATGTATGTGTTTCTATTGTTTGTTCAGTTTAGTTATACTTGACAGCAGAATGCATTTTGATTCATTATACACAAATGGAGTACAACTTTTCATTTTTCTGGTTGTACATGATGTAGTCACACCATTCGTGTAATCATACATGTACGTAGGGTAATGATGTTTGTCTCATTCCACCATCTTTCCTTCCCCCTGCTTCCTCCCCTCCTCTCATTTCCTTCTACACAATCCAATGTTGTTCCATTCTTCCCTTCCCCCTTTCTCCTATCCCCCATTATGTATCAGCATCCACTTGGAGAAAGCATTTGGCCTTTGGTTTTTTGGGATTGGCTTTTTTCACTTAGCATGATATTCTACAACTCCATCCATTTACCTGCAGATGCCATCATTTTATTCTTCTTTATGGCTGAATAATATTTCATTGTGTATATATACCACAGTTTCTTTATCCATTCATCTATTGAAGGGCATCTAGGTTGGTTCCGCAATCTAACTATTGTGAATTGAGCTGCTATAAACATTGATGTTGCTGCCTCACTGTAGTATGCAGATTTTAAATCCTTTATGTATAAACCAAGGAGTGGGATAACTGGGTCAAATGGTGGTTCCATTCCAAGTTTTCTGAGGAATCTCCATACTGCTTTCCAGAGTAACTGCACCAATTTGCAATCCCACCAACAATGTCTGAGGGTACCTTTTTCCCCACATCCTCACCAACACCTTTTGTTGCTTACATTCTTGATAATTACTGTTCTAACTGGAGTGAGATGAAAGCTTAGTGTAGTTTTGATTTGCATTTCTCTAATTACTAGAGATGTTGAACATTTATATATTTGTTGATCTATTGTATATTGTCTTCTGTGAAGGTTCTGCTCACTTTTTTTAGTTGTAGAGGAGCATAATACCTTTATTTTATTTATTTTTATGTGGTGCTGAGAATCTAACCCACTGCCTCACACATGCTAGTTCTCAACCACTGAGCCACAATCCCAGCCCCCCTCATTAGCTTCTTTAAGTTATACTTTTATCAGTCCAAATGATATAATGTAAAGTAGTAATTTCGTTTGCAATTCCCAAGTTGGTTAGATATGTCAGTCATTCCAAATGAGTATATACCTCCAATTGTATTTAGTCACATGTCCCTTCTTCTTTTTGGTATTTTTAGAGAAAAAAATGCAAATAATCGAATCTGCTGAATACCTTCTGTTCTCACTGTTACAATATATAGAATAGCTTCTTCCCATCCATTTATATAAGATTAAAAAGGAACAAAGAAGATAAGATTTATTTACTTGATAAACTAGATAATCACTTTTCCAGTACCTCTCCCAACTTTATTAAATTTTGCTGACAGCATAACTACTTCTAATATCTTATTAGTTGGCATTAAAAGAACATTTTTAAGTGGCTTCAGGTTTAAAATGTTCATTGTCTTTGATCAGAATTTATTCTAAAACTAGCAACAAAAACCAAACCAGAAAAAAAAAAAGAAAAGAAAAGAAAAGAAAGACCTGGCTTTTTAAATTATTTAGGTGATCCCACATCTTTTTCATGATTTTGAAACCAAATATTGCTGGGTTTCCTCTGCGATTCTAGATTATCTTTTTGGTTCTATAAACTAGTATGATCCTTTGTAAAGAGTATGTTTACCTCAGCTTCCTTCAGGCAAAAGAAGAATTAAAACACCTTAAACTCCCTGGCTTCATGTACAGTGATGTTCCGCTGCTGGCATCCTCAGTACCTTATTTCAGCATGGAAGAAGAGGATGGTTCTGAAGATGGAGTACATCTCATTGTCTGTGTACATGGTTTAGATGGTATGTGACATCAATTGATGTAACCCATAGTAACTCACTATTTTTTTTCCTTAATAGATATCATTTAGTTTTCTTTAATTCTTGAACTAAAAAAAAAAATTAATGGCTTAAATTAATTAAATATTAAATATATCCTAAAACATAAATCTGCTTAATTTTTCTAAGTGTAATGTTAAATTTTCTTTTGAAGTAAATTTTTCATGGAAAAATAGTTTTGTTTTTTTCCGTTTTCTCTCTTGTTGGTTTTGTCAGCTATTACCTCTATAGGCTAGGAAAAATCAATATTCCTATGAATTAAGGTTGATATTTAAGGCATATATTAAATTTTAAATATCAGGCTTTCATGCTGTGACTCTCTAAAAATTACTTTGTTTACTCAGCAAGCTTTTTTTCTAGATGTAGGAACTGTTAGAAAAGGCCAAATGTTTCTAGACCAAAAGGGTATTACTGTATTGTAATGTCATTCTATAACAACAAACTAAATTTTTTAAATTTTTAAATTTGTTCTTTTTAGTTTTATATGACAGTAGAGTCAATTTTGACATATTTATACAAACATGGAGGATATCTTATTTTAATTAGGATCCCAGTCTTGTGGATGTACATGAATGGAGTTTCACTGTGGTGTATTCGGATATGTACATAGGAACATTATGTCTGATTCATTCCACTGTATTTCCTATTTGTAACCCCCTCCCTTCCCTTCATTCCCCTTTGTGGAAGGGGAATTTAATATCATCTGTTCTCCCCTGAATTGAACCCAGAGCCTCACACATGCCAGACGAGTGCTTTGCCCCCGAACCACAACTTCAGCCCATTGTATTCTTGATAATTGCCATTCTGACTGGAGTAAAGTGAAATCTCAGTATAGTTTTAATTTGCATTTCTCCAATTGCTAGGGGTATTGAACATATTTTCATATTTTTTTTAAATTTATTTTTTATTCACACAGTTCATATAATCTTCATATATTTTTTGACCATTCATATTTCTTCTTTTGAGAAGTGTCTGTTTAGTTCCTTTGCCCATTTGTTGATTGGGTCATTTGGTTTTTCTGGTGTTAAGGTTTTAGAGTTCCTTGTATATCTTAGAAATGAACACCCTATCTGAGGTGCGGGAAGATTTTCTCCCATTTTGCAGACTCTCTTCACGTTTTGATTATTTCCTTTGCATGAAGAAGATTCTTAGTTTGATACCATTCCATTTGTTGATTTTTTTATTTTACTTCTTGTGCTTTAAGAATCTTATTGAGGAAGTTGGTTCCTAAGCTGACATGTTGGAAAGAAGCTATCTTTTCTCCAGTGTAGTTTTTGGCGCCTTTGTCTAGTCTAGTAGGAGATAGCATTTATGTGGGTTTGTCTCTGTGTCTTCTATTGGTTTTCATGTTTGCTTTCGTGCCAATGCTATGCTTTTTTTTTTTTTGCTATAGCTGTGTTGTATAATTTAAGGTCTGGTATTGCGATGAGTCCTGCTTCACTTTTGCTTCACTTTTCTTGCTAAGGATTGCTTTGGCTATTATGGGCCTCTTATTTTTCCAGATGAATTTCATGATTGCTTTTTCTATTTGTATGAAGAACATCATTGGAATTGTAATAGGAATTTCTTTAAATCTTAATTGCGCTTTTGGAAGGGTAGTCATTTTGACAATTAATTCTGCCTATCCAAGACATGGGAGATCTTTCCATCTTCTGAGGTCTTCTTCAGTTTCTTTCTTCAGTGTTTTATAGTTTTCACTGTAGAGGTCTTTCACCTCTTGTAAGTTTTTGTTTGTTTGTTTGTTTGTTTGTTTTGAGGCTTTGTGAATGGGATAGTTTTTCTAATTTCTCCTTCCACTGACTTATCATTGGTGTATAGGAACACAACTGATTAATGGGTGTTAAATTTCATATCCTGCTCCTTTGCTAAAAATTTGTTTATGAGTTCTGTAAGTTTTCTGGTAGAGCTTTTTTCTGTCTTCTAAATGTAGGATCATGTCATTGGCAAATAAAGGTAGACAAACTAGATTTTATGGAATATAAAAATTTTAAACAAAATGTTTGCTACTAAATTCCAATATAAAATTGGAGATTTTTCCTTTAATCAAATACTCAGAAGTAAAATATCTTCAGTACTAACCTTTCCTCCTCCTCCCCAATTAATAAAATTTTCAAAGAATTATTCCTCATGAAAACTTTTTGATTCAGCAGAAACTAGAGCAAATTCTTTGAAATTTTCAAGAAAGAGATATTAATCCCTAAGTTATAAGTCCCATATATCATTCCAAAATATAGAAAATAAGATGGAATGCACACATTTCTTAACATTACCTAACCTTTTTACTAGATCTGATAACAATATTATATTACACCAACAACCCCCAAAAAGAGAGGAACAATCTGACATAAATAGACTTTAATAAACTCTAACAAATAGAATCACTATATTACAGTAAATTGTCATAACAATTTAATTCCCAGAATGCAAAGATAAGATAAAGAAACTTATTAATTAGATGTACATCAACAAATCAAGTAAGAAACCATTGATAAGTAAGATTCAATATCCATTCCCAATTATGACACTATACACCAAACTTTAAATCTTATCTAGAACTAGTCTAGTTCATTAACATCATCAAGCATATATTTCCAGGCCATTTACAAATTAAACTTAATAGTTAAACACTAGAGCTGTTCCTTTTAAAATCAGGAATAAGACAGTTATCTCTTTCAATGCATTATTCATCAAATATCTAAAAGATAAATATTAGAGGGGTAAAATAAAAATTCAACAATTGATAATGACATGTTTATATTGCTAGTAAACCTAAGAAATAAAATCCACATTTTTAAA
The DNA here is from genome assembly GCA_020662805.1 of Glaucomys volans. Classification (NCBI taxonomy): domain Eukaryota; kingdom Metazoa; phylum Chordata; class Mammalia; order Rodentia; family Sciuridae; genus Glaucomys; species Glaucomys volans. Next base: position 290,531 of record JAJEJO010001033.1, on the reverse strand, counting down.
GATAATTTCATATTTATATATCATATCTCTACTGTAAAATGTTTATAGGTCTTTCAAGTTGAAAATTATTAAAATAAACTATTCTAGGTATTTTGGTATGTTTTATTTCTCTCAATCTGTACCAGTACCACTAAAGGAAGTCAATTGATTAAATCTAAGGCTAAAATGCATTAAACATTTATTAAATGATTACCTAAGGTGATGATGGTAAGAAGTCATTTACAGCCATGATAGCCAACAGTCACCAAAGTGATGTGCTAACAGTTTGGTAAATAACCACACAATTAGGTGCAAAAGCATCAGTGTGACCAAAGCCTCCTATGAATCAAACTGTTTTAAAGACATTGGCTTATGGAAGTCAGCTTTGACATTAAAATTGAGATCTCCCAACCCTTTTACCATTTGTGTTGAATGAATCAATAAGTAAATTAAATAAATAAATAAATAAATAAATAAATAAATAAATAAATAGAAAAAAAATTGAGATCTCCACCTCAGAGCATATTGTATCTTCACAAATGGCATAGTCCATAAATTTGACTCGAGAAACTGTAAAAATATATGATGTTATACTGTGTACCTTTTACTTTATCTCACCTCGAAATACTATTCTGTATTTTGTAGGTAACAGTGCAGATCTTCGATTGGTTAAAACTTATATTGAACTTGGACTGCCTGGAGGAAGAATTGATTTTCTTATGTCTGAGAGAAACCAGGTACAACATAGCAGTGTTTTCAATGGAAGCAAACATTTTTGTACCAGTTTCTACATAAATATTTGCCTGCTACAATGTGCTTATAGTAGAAATAACTTTTCTGAGTTCTGTGAAATTTAACATAAATGCATTTCCAAAGGAAATATGTGATTTTAATTTTGGTTTGAGTTCTCTTCATGTATGAAGCATTTCCAGAATTTCATATTTATATACAAATATTTCATTAAGCCATTATATAAAAGCCTTATATTTCATTTTAGTGGACTAAACAAACAACTAAATGAAATAATAGTAAGAATATTGAACATTTTTTCCCCCTAGAAACTTAATCTTTTTGCTCATAATGAATATTTACATTCACTAATTTTACTAAGAAGAAAATTAGACTTAACTATATTTTCAATACCTAAAATGAAATAATGTTTATATTTGGGTAGTTTTTATGTGATGATAACATACTTTAATATGGAATGTGTCTGTTTTATTTAGAATGATACTTTTGCTGATTTTGATAGCATGACTGATCGCCTCTTGGATGAGATAATACAATATATTCAGATATATAGTCTAACTGTCTCAAAAATAAGGTAACTTCTATATTTCACCATTTATTTTTACGTTTCTATGAATTACAGAAAACCTAAACAGTTTATGATAGTATTATCCTAATCTGAAATGTAGGAAACCACAACTCAATATGATTAAAAAGAAAAGAAAATATTTTAAGGATAAAAAGTCCATATTATGTGATTTCATTTACATGCAGTATCCACAGGCAAGTCTGTAGAGACAGAAAGTAGGTTAGTGGTTGCACATATTTTACCTTGTACCTTAAAAATACCATTGTTAAAGAACTGTCCAATTTATCATATAAAATAGCTAGAAGAGTCTAAATGTTCCCAACACATAGAAATGTGTTTGAGGAAATGGAAATGCTAATTACCCTGATTTGATCATCATACACATATACATTTTTGATTTATCACACTGTGTCTCATAAATGTATAAAAACAAATATCATTAAAAATTTTTTTCATAACCTTTTTCCTGACCTGTCCAACTTTAAAGTGTACACCAGAGGGTAACACAAACCAGTCTATACTTTCTCCTAAGTTATCCTATATAAGTAAGTTTCATTATTTTGTTTGTAATCATGACAAGTAAATATATTTGTGTATTTGCCTCAGGAGGCAAATTTATTATCTAATCATTATTTTTAACTGTATTTCTATACTTACAAACTATGATAAGTAAAAATTTTCTAATAAATATCTTATTTCTATAAACATTTAAGTTATATAACAATAGGAATCTTCTACATTCTTTTTTCCTTCAAATGTATGTTAAAGTATTAAGCCATAATTTTAAAACGTATTAGAAATCTTCAAATTCTTGCTATTTTATAATCTATGTAAGTATATCAGCTTTAATTTTTGTTTCTAAAACTAGTACTGTGGAAGAAATGTCTTTTTTCTCTCTCTCTTAAAGCTTTATTGGACATTCATTGGGCAATTTAATAATCCGTTCAGTGCTTACAAGGCCAAGGTTTAAATATTACCTCAACAAACTTCATACCTTCCTATCTCTTTCTGGACCTCACCTTGGTACTCTGTATAATAGCAGCGCTCTTGTTAATACAGGTAAAAATTTTTATTGTACTGTATAATAAATATGGCATAGGCAGAAAACTTAAATACAAATTTAGTATTTTCTGGTGTTTTCCAGCCAACTTGTCACATAGTTGGAATTTCATGGAACAAAAGATGTATGTAGCTAATTTCCTGTTCTGTTATATATATCAAGTATGTTCACAAAAGTAATTTCAGAAAATAAATATACTATATTGTGATGGCATTTGTCAATAATCACAAAAGTATTTTTTCTGTTTTCATTAAACTCTATTTCAGCAAATGCTTGTCTTATAAATAAGCTATTCTGGCATTAGTTGAATGGATAAGAAATGTATTTAATATGACATTATAAAATTTTTAAAGAAAATATTAACTTTTTAATTTTGGTTTGGTAACAATTAAGGAATAAGAAAATAAACTGTGTCAGGAGCAGTGGTGCACACCTGTAATCCCAGCCAGTTGGAGTGTAGGCAGAAGGATCACAAATTTGAGACTACCGTCCACAATTTAGGGAGACCTTGTCTCAAAATAAAAAATATGAGAACTACTTGGTGCTTGATTTTCCTGTTGATTTTTTAAAAATGGCTCAGAGTTGTTTAGTAGATTGATTTATTTTGTGAGGACAAATTGGATTTCATTGCCTGTTTTCATTAATTTCCGAAACCCTTATTATGGTTTCTTTTCCAGCTTTTATTGACCAGTGTCCTTTGTATCCCATTTCAAATTAGCAATTTCAAAGCACAGCCAATTGCATACTTGTAGTTTCAAAAACAGGGTGTGAAAAATATGAAATCTTTAAATAACACAAAATAGAATCTGACATGAATAGGATATGGTACTTTGAATTCTTTCTTCAATAAATTTTTTCCCAGATATATTTACATACAACTATCAGATTTAACCAGTTAAAGAGTTATTTCCCTTTTTCTTCACTCATTTCCCTGTGAGAAGCAATGAAGATGGAAGTGAATATTTCACAATCTATAATATTAGTTCTAAAATTATTAAGATTTTATTTAATTTATATAAAAGGAAGATGCATTTAAATATGTGTTACTGATAATAAAGAAGTACAATTAAATATGAAAAATTATATTCGGCTGTCTTTAGAAAAGATGAACCAATTGTTCACTTTAAATGTTGGTCGTTTTGTAGTTTACTCTAATTTAACTGTAATTATCAATTAACTGTAATTATCAATACTGAAAACTCAGTACTTAGCCATTTGAATCTCTTGCTGTGTTTGAAGTTTTTCTCCCTCTACTATTTGTAATTTAATCTAATATATCTAAAAGTTTAATTTTCCCAAATTCATTCTTCATATGCTATTATCTGTTTCATTACTGAATGGAATACAAATAGCAAACCACCATTAACCCATAGTTAACCTCTGTATATGTTCATATTTGTTGTCAGAAAGTGGAAATATTTTGCAAATGTGTTTTTATTAAGCAACGAAGTGTTAATTTGGAGGATTTTTTATGTGAATACATATTCAGATTAATAACTTTGGCATATGTTACTGTATATTTCCCTTTATACTCACATATCTTAATATACCTTTCTAGGTCTCTGGTTTATGCAGAAATGGAAAAAATCAGGTTCTCTTTTGCAACTGACATGTCGAGATCACTCAGACCCTCGCCAAACTTTTTTATATAAGCTTAGTAATAAGGCAGGTAAGTATGTAGTAAGTTTGGAAAACGTGCACATGAAAGTTTTTTCTAAATAAACCTTTAGCAAATAAATTATCAACATATCTTCCTGGTGATTAAAAAGTAACATTCTACTGTAATTTCATAGCAATGATACACCAGACTCAAAACTGAAACTAAGCTGTTGGTAAGAGTAGTTTTTCCATTTTTCACATACTTATGTTTATCTTTTATGAGTTGTACTATGTAGTTACTTTTAAATTATCCTAAAAATTTTAGCATTGTTAATTCAATGCCAGTTTGATTAATCTGTATTTTTTTAACAAAATCTTTCTTGTCCTAGCCCTCCTGTCCTTCTGGCTGCTCCCCACCCCCATCCTCAGCCCTTTTTATAAACTTCCACATCTTTTTGTGTCTTTCCTGCTTCCTGCTTTTTATACTATCAAGCATTTCTTTTTTTTTTTTTTTTTTTTTTTTTTTTGGAGGAGTACCAAGGATTGAACCCAGGGGCACTCCACCACTGAGCCACATCCCCAGCCCTTTGTTGTATTTTATTTAGAGACAGGATCTCACTAAGTTGCTTAGGGCATCTCTAAGTTGCTGAGGCTGGCTTTGAACTCGCGATCCTCCTGCCTCAGCCTCCCGAGTACTGGGATTACAGGCATGCGCCACCGCGCCCGGCTCTATCAAGCATTTCTAACAAATGTCAGAAACTAAACTAGTAATAGTTATTCCTTCTTAAGTTACTCCAACTTTGGATTTGTCTGAGGTTCCTCTTTATCACTCATCCCTCCACATCTACTGAGTTGCTGAGTCCTGAAACTTTCAGCTTTCTTAGTAGCTGATGGATATTTCTCTTCCTCTTCTTTGCTTCTGCTTTAGTTCAACCATCATCACTTTTACTTAGATTATTGCTTTAGCCTCCAACCTGGTTACCAACCTCCTATAGGTCACCTCCTACCTAATCTCATTTCTTCATTAGATAAAATGCACTCCTAAAAATTAAATCAGAATATTGGTCCTGTTTGAAAATCCTTCCTGGTGCTTTGTAGCATTCAGGATGAAGTTAGATTTCATGAATAAAGGCATCATACCCATTATAATCTAGTTCCTGATTCTCTTACTTGCTTTGTATCTTGTTCTTCCCCCACACACCCTTTGTTCTGTTCATGTTGTGCATGTTCTGAATTCATCCATGTGTTTTCTACACCTATTCCTCCTCATGTGTTGGCCCATTGTTTTTGAACTAATCCTCCTTATCTTATAAAATTAAACTCAAATACCACCTGCTGTCAAAAGCTTTTCCTGAGGCCCTTTCTCACTTAATGTTTCTTCATTCTCAGAGTTCCCCATTATACTTCTATATCCCAAATCTTATGTCTCCAGAACTGACCTCATTAATGAATTCATTTGATTTCTGGACATCATCTCTTGTATATCAAACTGTGTCTAAAACTGAACATATTGTCTTCTTTTGCTACCTATTCTTTTGTCCTTTGGGGGATAGGGGCAATACTAGGGCCTCACACGTGCTAAGCACTGAGTTAGACTTCTAGCCAGCTGCCACTCCCCCAGTTTCTCTTATAATTTTATTTTGAGACATATTCTCACTAACTTGCCAAGGGTTTCAAGTTTGTTGTCCTCCTGCTTCAACCTCCCAAGTAGCTGGGATTATAGACTTGCAGCACTGTGCCCAACTCTTCTGTCCTTCTCAAAATGATGTTCTATCTTTGAAATTACTGGAATACCTTGAGTCGTCTTTGATGTATTTGCCTCTGTGTTCCAAGATTGTTCATATTATCTCTGAACTTTCATAGTATCACATGCAAATCTTCTTTACCACACTTTTTATAGTTTTATCTTATTCAATCATTTGTATGTCTTAACCTCCTTTCGTTAAGCAGGATCTTTTGTGACAACTCTTTCTCATTTTCCACATACACATTCAGTAATTACTATAAACACTGGATATATTTGTTATGAACATTAGATAGCCTTGGTTATTGAAGAGGCTCCCTTTTCTCCATTGTATGTTTATGGAGCCTTCGTCTAGTATGAGATAACTATATTATGTGGGTATGACCAAAGTATGTTCCATTGGTCTTCATGTCTGTTTTTGTTTCAATAACATGTCATTTTTGTTACTAAAGCTCTGTAGTATAATTTAAGGACTGGTGTCATGATGCATTCTGCTTCACTTTTCTTGCTGAGGATTGCTATTCTGGGCCTCTTGTTTTTCCAAATGAACTTCCTGACTGCTTTTTCTATTTCCGTGAAGAACGTCATCAGAACCTTAATAGGAACTGCATTAAATCTTTATAAGACTTGTGGTAGTATGGCCATTTTGACAATATTTATTCTGCCTATCCAAGAACATGGGAGATCTCCATCTTCTCAGGTCTTCAATTTCTTTTTTAGTGTTCTGTAGTTTTCATTGTAGAGGTCTTTCACCTCTTTTGTTAGATTGATTCCCAAAAAAAAATTTTTTTAGGCTATTGTGAATGGTATAGCTTTCCTAATTTCTCTTTCAGTTGATTCATCATGGATGTATAGGAACACAGTTTATTTATGGGTGTTAATTCTATATCCTGCTATTTTGCTGAATTCATTATGAGTTCTAGAAAATTTCTTGTGGAGTTCTAAGTATAGAATCATGTCATCAGCAAATAGGGATGGTTTGATTCTTTTCCTGTTTGTATCCTTTTAATTTCTTTCTTCTTATTGCCGTAGCTAGAGTTTCAAGGCTGATGTTGAATCGAAGTGGTGAAAGAGGGCATCCCTGTCTTGTTCCAGTTTTTAGATGGAATGCTTTCAATTTTTCTCCATTTAGAATGATGTTGGCCTTGGGTTTAGCATATATAGCTTTTACAATGTTGAGGTATGTTCCTACTATCCCTAGTTTTTCTAGTATTTTGAGCATGAACAGATACTGAATTTTCTCATGCTTTTTACGCATCTGTTGAGATAATCATGTGATTCTTGTCTTTAAGTCTATTGTATGACATTTTTTAATATCTATATTTGAACCAGCCTTGTATCCCTGGAATGAACCAAACCCACTTGATCATGGTGCATTACCTTCTTAATATGTTTTTGTATGTGATTTGCTACTATTTTATTTGTACTTGAATTATTTCCTTTTTTTGTTAGTTGTAGATGGACACAATACCCTTATTTTTATGTGGTGCTGAGAATCCAACCCAGTGCCTTATACATGAGAGCAAGCACTCCATCACTGAGCTACAACCCCAGCCCCTTGAATTATTTCTTAAGGATTAGTTTTAAGTTTTTAATTTATTACCTGCCTTATAACACAGATAAGATTTACCTCTGTGCTGATTGTAGTAACCTAAGACTGATTAACAGGCAGAGTTGCACATCACACATAGGTGTTAGTTATAGCTCAAACACTGATGAGGTTACTTAATCTGAATGAAGTTGAGTTTCCCCATTGGTAAATGGAAATAAAAGTACCACCTCACAAGATTATTGAAAGGATTAATGAGATAATGCATGAGAAGTGATTAGCATTCTGTAGAACATGAAACTTAAGAAAATGTTAGTAAAAATAGCTCTAAATAAAGAGGTGCCAGAACTAAATAATACTCATGCTTTGGGTCATGGAAGTTGACTTTAACAGTGTATATCTATTATAGGAAATTTTTTTAGCAGAAACTCTGAACAGTCAGCTCATCTAAATATTATTACTGGTTACCAAAAAAAAAATTAATTTTATATCTTTATTTTATTTACTTTTTATGTGGTGCTTGGGGATTGAACCCAGTGCCTCACATATGCTAGGCAAGCACTCTACCACTGAGCTACCATCCCAGCCACTGGCTACAAAAATTTTTAAATTACTTATTAAAATTGTTTTTATGTTTTAAGAGTTCTACTTTTACTCAGATATGAATTATTAGTATGTACGTAAACTGAATTAATATGCCCATTGGAAAATCACAGTACAGAGTTCTATGTTCTAATAGTCATAACTAATTAATTAGTTAATACTATAATGTAGTTAAAATTGAACCAGAGTGATGGCAAGCACCTGTATTCCAAGCTATTTTGAGGCTTAGGAAGGAGGATTACTTGAGCCCAAAAATTAAAGGCCAGCCTTGGTAACAGTGAGACCCCATCTTAAAAAAAAAAAGGTGGGGTTGGAGTTGTGGTTCAGTGGTAGAGTGCTTGCCTCCCATGTGTGGGGCACTGGGTTCAATCCTCAGCACTACATAAATAAATAAAATAAAGGACTTGTGTCTATCTACAACTAAAAATTAAAAAGATTTTTTAAATGTTGAAAAAAAAGTGTGTTTGTGGAAACTAAGATATAACACACATCTCGCACTTACCTGTTCTATTACCAATTCAGCAATTTATACATATTACCTTATTTAACCCTCTGAGGTAGGAACATTATTATTTCCATTTTGCAGATGAGGACATTGAAAAACAGAGGCTGAGTGACGTAAAGCTAGTATACTATCTTGTCTGATAAGCTGGTGATATGTACCTTGAAGAACTTTAGATGCTGCTTCTAATTGTAATTTTAAATAACAAATATTTATTAATTTAAAAATTATAATATTAAAGGGATTCAAATGAGTCTTTTGAACTTTCTTTTCTTTTTGTTGTTGTTGTCTAGTATGTTGTAATAAATGAGTAGTTATTTTCTAGGAAGTTCCTATAACTGAAGAGTAACTACAAAATAGAAATACATAGATAGACATCAAAAAAATGAAGAAAACAGGAAAACAGAGCAAAGGAAGGGAACATTTAACTAACTTACTAATAGCATCTTTTCAAGTGTTTTAAAATAAAATGATCATTTCTCTTTCATATTTTATTCTGCTAAAGTTACCATTAGATTCCCTAATCTGATTATTGCTTCAATTTCTTCTGAACAGATAATTTCTGTGCTCTTGGAAAAGCTTAAAATTCCCTGTCTAAATAAATAGTTCAGGCTTTTATCTTTTTCTCTTTTTTAAAGAAAGTCTTTCCTATGAGTCTTCCTTTTGAAGCAGTCTTTTCCTCTGCAGCATATCAGTAGTTAATACCTTTTCTTTATTGACAGGTTCATTAACTGATACTTTTGTTTTAAAGATGGAAGATATATTATTTTATATATTGATATGATGATCCATACAAAAGAAAATGATGCAAAAGAAAGAAGGGACAGCTGCTAGATTCATGTCTTTAGTCAAGAGAGATTAAGACCAAGTACACGCAGGAAAGGCTAGCTTTAAATGGAAGAATAGACAGTTTATTGGTAAGAACAAGAGGAAAGATGGAACATGAAGACACGGGTTGTCACCTCTTATGGAGGGAGTGTATGGAAGTTCTCTCTTGTTTTTAATATATTCTCACTGAAATAGAAAGAAACACCATAAACTAAGACTAAAAAGGGAGAGAAGATGACAGTGGTTGGGATAGGTAGTTATTTAGGAAAGTACCAAATATGCATTGGTGAGCAAGGCTGCTACAGGCTATGTGGTATACTGCTTCAAGTAGTATTCTCCCTGTGGATTATGATGTGACTGGCACCCCTGACATTGTACACTGGCATAACCCTTGGTGGAGAAAGCTGGTGTTTATTTTTTAGATGAATTTTGAAAAAGTCAGTGGTACAAATGGTATATTGCTGCTTTCATGCAACTTGGGATAAAATTTCAGTAATGTTGTTATTCTCAAATTTGAAAAGTACAGTGCCTAAAATAGCTTGCATACAACTAAAGATGATGAACTATTGACAGTGTTTTTCATATTAGCATGTTTACCCCTTAAAAGAATTTTGAAAAATATGTACCCCTAAAAGTTTTCAGGTGATACTTAAAAATTTTTCTACATATTTCAGTAGTTGCAAAGGATATATTTTCTAGCATATGTGTGTGTATATGTGCTTTAACTACTTTCATAAAAATGTAAAGTCACAACTCAGTAGAGTTACAGATTTAACTCTTAATTTATGGAAAATGTGTGCATTAAATGCCAATTGGCATAGTCATTTTTCATTATAAGTCAGTCAAATCAAACTCAATTTTAATCAGAAAAAGTTAAGACTTCACATTTTGCTTGGTTCCCCAGATACTTTTATTCCCTGGGGTCATATACCTTAATAAAATCTGAAGTTGGCTAAAGAAATACCTTTGTTTCATAAAGTAGAAGGACAGGACACTTTTAGATAAGAGCTCATATGGAGGTTGAGATCTGAAAATTAGGTTTTTTTTGAAGCTATCCAAGCCCATCTATACCATGGAGAAACTTGGATTATCTAAGGTCTAATATCTACCAGTTGGAAGACCTATGCACTAAGACAGACAGGTGCCACTAAGACAAGTGGCACCAGTACTGATGAAGGCATGGGTATCTAAACATTGCCAAAAGTAGAATGGATTTATTTCATCAAACATGACAATGAAAAGGGAAATTATCATTTTTTCTTAAATGCATGTTATTCATTCCTTTACAGACATTTGATGATTTTACTTACCTGTCTTGAATAGATTTTTTTCAAATTGTCACACACACACACACACACACACCCACACACAAAGCAGTATCATCTCATTAAGAAAAAGGAAGGATGACCTTATTTGGGACATAGATAGTATCATATAGTCTCACTTGCTCACTTGCCTTTGTGTGGGTCCACAGTCTTATCATAATTAGGATCCTTTGGAGTTCCAGGGGAGAAGGAGAGCACTTCCACAAAGGCCCCCTATATTCAGAATCCATAGTAGTTCCTACAATTGGCCTGTCTCTAAGAATCTAAATTTCAGTGGGCATAAAGTACCAAAGTGAAACTTTTTTTTACTTTGGTACTAGAATATTCCAGAATAAAATTCCATACACTACACAGCCCAATTCTAATGTATTGCCATTATTGATTTTTATCTTATTTAATAGTCACATAAAATTTTATTTACCAGTCCAGGCTAAATAGCAAAATGAGAATATTCCTGGTACTAAAGAGGTCAAGAACACAGTTTTAGTATTTAATGAATTGACCAGCAAAGTAACCCAAAGTCCTAAGCTCTAAATTCACCTAGTTTACTCAGAAAAGAAAAGAAAAATAAGAGGAATCTGACAAAAATCTGTGGATGAATCATGAAACCTATTATTGTTAAATCAAAAGCATATGCTTTCCTGTTTTGGTCAAATAAAAGAAAATATGAATAATAATAGACATTCATAAAAATGGGAAGAAATAGCTTTAAATGATCTTAAGTAGGGTGCTTAATTTGTTTTTATGGAAGAAGTTAATTTTGTTTCTTTGGAAATATCCCTAAATATTAAAGAATACCTTCTGGAAGATAAGTTCCTATAGAACTTTAGTCCCCATGTCTTAATTTCTGCCCTCCCACCTCATCACAGTCCTTGCTCTCAGTACAAACACATTTTTCTCCTACCACACAAAGACTGTATACAATAAAGCTTGCTTTCTGTAGAGAAAATACAGAAATTTGAAGAAAAGATCCATAAGGTGTTTAAAAAATCATAAATAGTACTACTGAGAAAATACATTTATTTTGGTTACTGAATATGATACTAAAAACTTCTTTGAGCTGGGGATATAGCTCAGTTGGTAGAGTGCCTCACAAGCACAAAGCCCTGGGTTCAATCCCCAGCACCGCAAAAAAAAAAAAAAAAAAAAAAAAGTTCTTTGAAATCTAGTTAATCATTGCATTGTATTTCTTTGTTTTCTATTCCTAGGGCTTCATTATTTCAAAAATGTTGTATTGGTGGGATCTTTACAAGATCGCTATGTTCCTTATCATTCTGCCCGAATTGAAATGTGTAAAACAGCTTTAAAGGACAAACAGTCAGGTAATTAAGTTAATTTAAAGTATTTCTCAAGAATTTTTAATCTATGAATGAACTTTTTGCCCACATTTTTCAGATAATCACTTTCTCATACCCTTCTCTTTCCTTTTGTTTCTTTTTCCATCTACTGCTATTAATAGGTATTCTTCCTCCATTTTTCTTCATTTCCATCTCTCCTCACATGTGCCATCTTTATCAATGATATAGTTTTTTCATGTAACTTATAAATGCTTCTTCATTTTGCTATCTCAAAAATAATCCATACTTTGATTTCCTTTTCATTATTAGGGTTGATGATTGTGGTAATGGTTAAGCTGCATGTTTTTCTGTATCTCATTTTTACTGATAGTGAGTTGTGTATGTGTGTGTGTGTGTATGTGTATGTGTGTGTTTCTTTTGTTGTTTGCATATAACAAAAGAAATTTAAATCATAGCTATCTGGAACTAAAAGAAGACTGGATCCTGTTTGCTTGTTTCATAACTATGAGGCATAGAGATACCAAGTGGCTTATCTAGAGTCACTGTTAGTTTAGAGCAATAACCTACCTCCTTACTTACTGGGTCTCAGCTACCTCCCAGTATTCTCATATTTCCTTTTTAGAATGAAACTGACTGCAAACTCTTGATCCTTTGCTATTTCCACATTCTGACAGTTAACAACTCCTACAGACAGGAACTCTTTAGTGTGCATTTGTGATGAGGCCAACAAGGAAAAATTAAGAAGAGATTTAACCTTTAGATGGGTAGATGAACCTAGATAAATGCCCTTTGTTTTAACAGATTTGTTGCATTGGGGAAAAGCCCATTGAAGACATGTTTGGAATTCTTCCTATGTAAATGCTTTAAAAATGGCATGGAACCATAATTCCAACTTGACTCTGTGAAAACTAAGAGAAGAGGAAGTAAAAAGTTTTTTTATGAATTTGTGTGATATTAATCTGTCTCTTAAACACCTCTCCCCCCTTTCTCTGACTATACTTGTATATATTCTTCCTTGTCATTCCTCAGGACTATATCCTACCTTTTTTCTGAAATGTAGTATCTACTCTAAAATTCAGCGGTTCTAAGGAAATGTTAGTATTCACCTATTAGTGTTTTGTGTAGTGCATAAGCATAATAAACAGTGATTTACCCCTTATGAGGCAATTTTTACATTTATGTGTTTGTGTATCTGATCTTTATCTGTCTTGCTTAGCATGACCTTAGTAAATCCATTTTAAGAATTAGCCAAAAATAGAGAGAAGTACAGCTTTGATTCTTCTTCTCTTTTTTCCCCCTCTCCTTTTTGGTACCAAGGATTGAACCCAGGGGCATACCAACCCACTCTGAGACAGGGTTTGCTGAATTATTAGTGCCTCACTAAGTTACTGAGGCTGGCCTTAAACTTGCAGTTCTGCTGACTAAGCCTCCTGTGCTGCTGGGATTGCAGTTGTGCATTACCACACCTAGCTGGAACCCAGCTGAAGTACAACTCGTATTGTCCTAACTGTAGAAAATTTCTGTTCTTTCTCAAAATAATTTAGAAATATTAACTGGCATAAAAATATTTTTAAATACTTGCTGTAGACTAAAGTTTTTTATTTTGCATTATGAAAACATTTTACCATGACTAGCTTATTTTCATAATGGTTTAATGAGTTATAGGTGACTTAATGTTGAAGAAAACCATGCTTTGTTATGTTAATTTCTTCGAGTTAAAAATATCAAATTGACAAACATAATTTGTAATAAATTTGTTATTTTTATGTGGCTGGATAAATGATGGATAAATAGCTTATTTTCTATAAAATAGTCTCAAAATGATGGTTAAAAAAATAAAACCTTTTAAAAGACATTGTTCTGCTTTATATGAAAATAATATAACTAAATTTTATAAATTCTATAAAAGTTATAGAATTGTTTTTTAGTTATTCACGTGACATTTTCCTTTTCTCTATTTGTTCAATAGGACAAATCTATTCAGAAATGATCCACAACTTGCTTCGCCCAGTTCTACAAAGCAGAGACTGTAATTTGGTTCGATATAATGTTATCAATGCATTGCCCAATACAGCTGATTCACTTATTGGGAGAGCTGCACATATAGCTGTTCTTGATTCAGAAATATTTTTAGAGAAATTCTTTCTTGTTGCTGCCCTCAAATATTTCCAGTAGGATAAAAACATTGTTAGAGACTTTACAGTTACCTCATTCAACAATGATTCAAATAATGTATTATAGTTAAATGTAGATGCTGATGTTCTAAGAAATATTTATACCTTTTTATATGGAAGATAATTTATATCATCCATGTGTAGAGCTTTTTAAACATCAACTTTACTTTCTAGGTAATGTGGCTGTGCAATATTTTTTTAATTTTATCTTTTTACTTTTCTATTACTTTTCATATATTTTGCTACCTGAGTATTTCAGTGAAATTTTAAGCCCATGTGTATGTCTGATTGTTTATTATTGGCTTTTCACAGTCTTTACATCAGACTACATCATATTAGAGTCCATTGTTGCTAGAATAGTATGGGATTTTAAATTTTCTAGTTTTGGGGTATTATTTAGTTAACTATAAATTTTACTTTTAACATTTTACTGTTTAAACTGGAAATAAAATTATGGCTGCTAAAATATATTTTTCAAAATCAACTTCTTTAGTCCTAAAATATACTATAGCTTTATCATATGGTCAAACCAGGTAGTTCATACATGACAATATTATAAAAGTTTTCTACGAAGTTGTTACTGTTGCTATTAAACACATGTCATGCCTATTAAAACATATTTTCTACTGGTAATTTTAACATTATTTCTCATATTGACTTTTATTACTGGAACTTTTCATGTTCATGTTAGCAGCATATAAAGATATTTGAATGTTTGAATGCCCTCTGCCTTGATTTGGTTGGAATTTTGCTAAATTTGGTAATGTTGCTTGAACTTTCTGATTACATTTCTTTACCTTTTTTCATGGACTTCCTCATATGTACATAGTAATTAAATATTGAAATTTATGAAATACTTTTATGAATTTAGATAATTTTTAAATATTGTTAAAAGTTATTGATCTAAAAAAGTAATGTAAATAAAATAATTCATGTTAAAATGGGAAAAATAATTAACTTTACATGTTTGGTGATACAAATGCAAATGTGTTTTTTTTTTTGATAAATGGAGATGTTGAGTCTTTTGACTTTACTAAAGGTGCTGAATAGCATTAAATTCACTATTTTCCTTTCCTGTTTTACTTGTGAAAATAATAATGCACTAAGGGTGGATGGATGGTCTGTATGCATTCACCTATTGTAATGGACAGAAGGTTTTTGTAAGTATGTATTGTATAATTAATGCATGTTTATTTTTAGCATTGTTATTGCCTCTAGTGTTATTAAATAAATGACTATCTAGAGGAAGAGCTCAAACACTTGTAATTCTTTGCTTATTTTTAGAATATTAGAGCTACAATCATGAAGCACATAACATTTCAGTCAACAATGACATATTACTATAAAGCTGAGGTGGTAGTAGGCTATATCACCTATAGTAAGTACTCTGATATTCATACAATGAAATCACCTAATGATACATTTCTCATAATGCATCTACATCATGAAGCAATATGTGGCTGTGCGCATCTTTATTTATAATTAGATATACTAAATTTATTCTATTGACCAACTTTTCATATATACCAAATAGGAGAATTTTAATTGCTTTTAATAATTATTTACTTTTTTAAAAGTATTCAAAATTTTCATAAATTGACTAGGCAATAATATACCAAGGGCATTATAACTGGAAAATATAAATATATCCATTTCTACCACATATATGTGCCACATATTTATCATCTTCATATACCTTGGCCCTCATTTGGAAACATCAGGCATATTTTAAGTTTAAATAATTTCCATGCATATAAAAGAACTCATTCACAATCATACAAATAGTATTTAGGGGTAAATTACTCTTCGGATCATTGTTGGTTGTGGTTATTTAATACAGTTTTTAAAATATCAGTGATCATGGTTTTAAAACATTTATCAGGTAAAGTCATTCTGTCCTCCAAATTCAGATTGCAGGTCATGAGGTGAAGTTCTGAATTTATTGAAAGAATAGTAAGTAAGTCACAGAATTGATGAAAAGTCTAGAGAACCAGGTTTGGAAAACAGAAAGAAGCCAAAGGAAGCTAGATAACCAAAATCATAGCCAAATTCTAACTTTAACAGGAGCTGGGATATTATTTGTACTTTTGGCAATAATGCCCCTGAAAACTGGATTTCAAATACCTAATTTGAATCACTCATTCCAGTTTCAAAGCCTAGTGGGACTGTCCAGCTGATCAAGTGTGAAGTTTTGTGGCAATGGCTCTCAGGCATCAAAGACAGCAAGTTTATCTGACCTTTTCAACTTCCAAAGTAGAAAATGGGACCACTTCCAACAGGGTTCACCAGACACACACACAAAAAAATAGGTTTTGTAAGAACACCAAATTTAAGCATACCAAAGGTCTGCAATAGTTCATCGTTTTGTCTTATCCACACATCTGCATTATTCTCCCCACATTTACACATTTAAAGTGCTTCTCCTGAAATAATACTACTATTCCTCATGTCCAGGATCCTAGTCTTATCCCTTCTGCTTCTCTGATTCTGTAATGATCTTAATAGTTTACAACTCACAGACAGAATTGTGACTTAGCCATTACCTTCATAACAAAATAACCATATAAAATGGGGGAAAAGGAAATTAATTACATAAACATGCATAAGTCACTGAGAAAGAAAATAGAGCTAAAGAAGGGCTTTGTAAGCTTTTTTGGTGAAACTCACCCAAGACATTTGTAAAAATAGAATTTGTGGAACCCTATTAAAGACCAACAGAATTAGAATTTTCAGGGTAGTATATGAGTAGTAGCATGTTTTATGTCCCAAACGTCTCTGATGAAAAACACCTATGGTAAACAGTTCTGTCTCTGATCATTAGTCTAGGTGGTTATGACTTCTCATCACTGCCACCTATTCCCTATGCCTTGTGTTCAACCAGCACTTCAGTTGATCAGATTTCTTTATGTACGAATGACCCAAGGATCTGTGATATGGGCAATCTGCCTACATGTAGTTATAATAGTCTCCTTAAATTTTGCAATTGAACCAGATACTTGAAGATATGATATTATGAGAAGGTATTCTAGGAGATCCTGAGTTCTAGTCATACTCGTCCCTACTCCCTTTCCCTGTGGTCATCAGAGCCAGTCACTACAGTGAGCACCAAAATCACATTTTCTGTCCTTACCCACAGGAATAAGCTAAAAGTAGCTAGGTGGCAATGCCAACTTAGAGAAAACGTTATTGTATCCCCTGTGGGAACCTACCCTTAGGTACAAAAATTGCTACACCAGAACCTGGAAGCATGGAAATGGATGACAAGAGCAGTAAAAGTGCTGAGATTTTATCGTGCTTGCAAGCTAATAGGTTAGCCTGCTATAGTTTTTTGGATGCTAACAGGAGGCTACTGGGTAAAAGACAACTTTATTAGAGCAAAGTATATTTGCAGTGAGAAAGCATATTTGCATCAGTTCCTAGAGCCACAGTTCCCATAGTGTGGTTTAGAGAATCAGGTTCACCTGTACACATAACAGGGAAAGTGGCAATTAAGTGGTATGCTATGATTGCCTTGGCTTGCTTAAGTGACTAGTTTGAGAAACTACTCAGTATTAGGAGACAAATAAGCCTTGCAGTTTGGCACATTTGGCAATAATATGCTGAGACACTATGGTCCATAACAAATTATCCACTCTCCCAGCAATGGGAAAGCAAAATATATGGTCAGTAATTCAGATAAAACAGTGAGTTATTGATCCCTCTGCTTTTTGGACTCATTCTATCACCAAAAACTAAACTTATTTGGAGCATATGATGACGTCTTTAGGACAGCATTCCAAAGTTAGTATTCTCATATAGTTACAAAATTAAACCTTCAGTAGGGCTGTCCATCATTCTATAAGATTAGCTTCTGAATGATGGAGTATTTGATAGAACTGGTGAGTCCTTCAGACATCAGTCCTTGCTTTCCATCTTTAACAGGAAAATTTGTTCATTGGTAAAAGACAAAGTTGTATGGGATCTTGTATTCAGTATGGAGTATAAGGTATTCCGTAATTTCACAGATGGAATAGCATGTATAAAAGGTAGATAAGTCAGGGAAAGCAGTCTAAACCCTGCTTAATTTTCTATTCCTTTAAGAAAATGGGTTCCTTATTCATGATAGTAGGATTCCATTGTAATCAGACCTGTCACCCAAGCTACCTACCTTATACTTGATCAGGGATCAAGTTGTCCACTTGAGTTGGTAAGTAGTGGTGCTACCTAATCAGTTCTGGTATAGGAAAGACTGATAAGTGTACACATCTCTACATTAGCCAACATGGTGACATTGTTAGTGGGTCTACTGAGCAAATATAGCTGTCAGGAAGGAAGGAAATTAATGGATGTCCACAGAGTGGGTCATTGTGATAGGCAGCTCTTTTGTAATCACCTCCCTTTGCAAATAAGAAAATACAGCAAGAGTGGAACATCTCTACAAGAAGACTGTCACTTCCATCTTGAGGGATTTTTCTTGCTCTTCTGTCCATTCATTCTTTGGATAATCAGCTGGCATGCTAGGAGATGATATTTGGAGAAGGCCATGTATCAAGGAACTCAGAGAAATCGCCAGTCTAATGCCCACAAGGAACTATATCATGCTGTTAATCACATGAATGAGCTTGAAAGATAGTTCTCCTCATGCTATAAGACTAGAACCCCAGCCAACAACTTGCCTGCAACCTCATGTAAGACCTAGAGCCAGAGGCTCTGAATTTTTGTGTAATTTGTTAGAAATCAATAAATAAAATAATCATTTCCTCTAATTAAATGTCCTTCTGCAATGGGTGCCTTTTTTTGAGCATTCAGTGGGATCCAAGTGTTCTCATGCTTTGGAGACACTTTGAGGAGTCTTATTCCAAAGAACTATCTGAAAAACATTTATACACCCAGTTCCAAATAGTCATTTGACTAAACTGGTCACTGCCTGGTTTGAAATGATGTAGATCTTTATCTCAAGCCATATCTCTTTCCAGATAAAACTGTACAACAGCCAGGCATGGTGACACATGCCTGTCATCCCAGCAACTTGGGAGGCTGAAATGGGAGGATGTCAGATTTGAGGCTAGCCTTAGCAATTTAGCAAGGCCCTAAGCAACTTAGTAAGACCCAGTCTCCAAAATAAAAAATAAAAGGGCTGGGGATGGGGCTCAGTAGTTAAGCACCCTGGGGTCAATCCCCAGTACCAAAAAAGAAGTGTGCAAAATAAACTAAATTTTAATCTCTAGGAGGACTTTTTCTCCCTCTGCTGTCTCCTTGAGAACCTCTGTTAAATGGACATCAGATGCTCAAAGCAGCCCATTGATAGGTAGGTTCATTTATTGAGCAAAGCCATTCATAATGCAAATTTGAATTTTTTTCTCAGTCAACTGGTTATAAGGAACTCATCATTAAGCACTAAATATAAACAGCATCAAAAATGTTATTTCATAAGTGTAAGCTACCTACTAATACAAATTGCTTGAGTTTTGGTTCTGACCCTTTTCTGTATATACCACTTCCTCTTAGTGAAAGAGCTACTTATCTAGGAGGACCAGATGACTCAATTCATAAGAATCATCAGATTGTACAACACCTGATGTCACATGGTCAGACACTATCAAGACCCAAGAGCAAGTCAGGACTATTTTTTAGAAAAAAAGACAAAATTCCAGAATTCTAGGGGCTTCTACTGTGTGTGAGTCTGTAAAGACTTACCACAGTCTTCCAGGTGGCATAAAGCATCTTATCTGCCACAAAATACTCTGAACACCTTTTCAGTCGCTGTCAACAGAACTTGCAATGTAGGCTGGACCATATGCCTTCTCTTGCTCTGCACCTCACTCTAAAATGTCACCTTTTAGGTCATCTGGTCAATGGATCAGAACAAATGAGCTAGGATTTCATTGAATAGGAGAGTTAAGAGAATGAGGTAACAGAAGCAAAGAGTACAATAAGAGGTATTCCATCTGTATACTATCAAAGGATCTTCTAAGAGAACTTTTGCCTCAGACTGAGAGGAATTAATGGAATTATTCCCTTACCTAACTTCAGCTATTTTTTTCCTTTATTTGGGTGGTAAGGTGGGAGGAGTACTGGGGATGTAGCCCAGGGATGCTATATCCTGAGCCACATCCTAAGTCCTTTTTATTTTTTATTATGAGACAGGGTCTGGTTAAGTTGTTTAGGGCCTTGCTAAGTTGCTGAGGCTGGTCTGGAACTTGCAATCCTCCTGCCTCATCCTTCTGGGACGCTTAGATTACAGGCGTGCGCCACCACGCCTGGCTGTACTTTTTTTTTTTTTTTTTTTTTTTTTTAATGATGAAAGGGTTTGAAGTTTTATTCCACATATAAAAATTTTTATCTCAGAATTTTTAATAATAAAAAAAACTGAAATCCCAGCCA
Source organism: Glaucomys volans (assembly GCA_020662805.1). Taxonomy (NCBI): domain Eukaryota; kingdom Metazoa; phylum Chordata; class Mammalia; order Rodentia; family Sciuridae; genus Glaucomys; species Glaucomys volans. The sequence continues at coordinate 270,189 of JAJEJO010001033.1, read as the reverse complement.
TTAAATAGAGTTTAAGTGATAAATTCACATAAATGAATATTTTGAACTCCTTAAAAATGTATTTTAAAAAACAATGATGTGGGCAAATTCAGTATGTTTTTATTATTATTTTAATTGTACAAATTTATACAGGGTACATAATGTCCACATCAGGGTAGATAACAATTTCATCTCACACTTTAAAAATATATTTTAGTAACATGTAATGATTATGTCTATGCGTTATGGTGTGATATTTCAAAACAAGTATACCATATATGCTAATCAAATCAGAGTAATAAAGAGTTCCATCTCCTTACTTGGTGTTTGGAATCTTCAAATTCCTCTATTGTAGTTGTTCACAAATACACATACTATTGTGAACTATAGTCACCTCATTGTAGTATGCAACACTAAAATGTGTTTTGCTTAAAAGAAAAAAAAAGTCTACCGGAATGTGTAACAGTTTTTACTAGAGGCAGGAAAGGTTGCAGGAAGGGGAGTTAGAAGGTTGAATAACAGGCACCAAACACACAGTTTGATTTGGGGTTTCAATCAAGACGGAGTTCTAGGTAGTGTAGGGTCATTCTTGGTGAGAAGTCCAGGTGACTCGGTTTCCTTTTGCGGCCAGAGGCTCAGAGGTCAGCTTGGTTCCCGGGCAAAGGCTGCGAAAGCCCCGCCCCACATAAACCCCGCCCCTTCGTTCTCTTCCCCGCCCCGCCTCCCTCGGTTACGCCTGCGCAGACACTGCGGGAGTAGGCGCCATGACCGCTTCATGGTTCCTGGGCTTGTTTGGCCGCAGCACGGCCACCGTATGGAGAGCCGCAAGTAAGGCGCTGGTCCGAGGGCCAAGGTCGCGGGTTGGGATCGCAAAGACTCAGGCATTCCTGCAGAGGAAGCTGTGTGTGTCTCGACGTGCGAGGGCTCAGGGGACTGCCGAGCTTCTCTTTTCGACTCGGCCACCCCCAATGACCCTGGGCGGGTCTCTGCACTGCCCAGCGTCTCGAGTGAGACTAGAGCTGGCAGTCCGGTGGCCCTGGGTGAGTCCGTGCACTGTCCAGTGCTTCGGCTGAGTTAGAGCTGGCAGCTCGCCAGGGCCTTCCCGCCCCGACTCTTTCTCAGTACATTAGTGAGCAAACCTCAGAGCATGCTAAAAGTAATTTTAATTTATGACATCCCTGAGAAATTATGTAAGGTTGGAAACAGACCACCTGCATAATAAAATGGCCTGATTTCTGTGCAGGTTGTTTTACTTTTCTGTAATCATTGTCCACAAATGTGTTACTTGTTAGTTGTAAAAATTTTAAGTGGTTTAGAAATGAATATCATAGAAAGTCTCACACTATCCAAACCCCAAGATAACTAAAATTTTGTACTTATTTATCGTCTCTTTTTCACTAGTTTTAAAAGTTTAATTACAAAGTATTTGGTACCACAAATACTTTTAGTACATTTATAATTTAAGAAACAAAAGCAGCATCTATAAGACCATTCTCCAATTTAAGAACTACCTTTCCATTGCCAAGGAGCTTCCTCTGTGCTTTGTGATCTAGTTGTATAACTTATGTTTATCTTTTTATGAAAATGATTTCATAGTTTGTATTTGATTTTTCCAGCCAACACTGTTTTAAGATTGGTTCATATTGATATGAGAGGTAGTAGTTACTCATTCAGCTGTTTGAACATACTATACATGAGTATCACTTGGGAGTTATTAAAAATGCAGGATATTGCTGGGTGCAATGGCACTCACCTATAATCACAGCCCTCAGGAGGCTAAGGCAAAAAGATTGCAAGTTTGAGGCCAGCCTAAGCAACTTAGAGAAAATTGAAAATTTAGAAAAGGCTGGGGGTTTAGCTTAGTGTTAGAGCACCCCTGGATTCAATCCCCAGTAATGCAGGAGGGATGGGAAGGAATCAGGCCCTTTCCAGAACTACTCAGAATCCAATTTTAAAAAGATCTCCCAGGTGGTTTGTGTGCACATTGTAAATCTTCCAATTTATTTTTTTCTCAGTTGTGTGTATTTAAACAAGAGGTAAGGTAATATAGTGATGACTAGATACTATTCATAGTGGAAGAAAAAGTGTAACTTAACCAGGGTCAGATGATACAGTGATTATATTACTTGCTGAAATCAAAGTTAGAGCCATGTTCTTTCTGTAGGCTTTCAAGGAGAAATTGACTTACTTCCCTTTGCCACTTTCTAGAAGCTGCCCATGCTCCCTGACTCACACCCTTTCTGTTATCAACATCAGGCCAAGTCTGTTATCTCTATCTTCCAGTTTTGTCTTTTGTTCTTAAGGACCCCTGTAATTACATGGACCCATCCAGATAATAAACCAGTATAATCTTCCTAGTGTAAGGTCATCTAATTAGCAACCTTAATTTATTTTGCCACCAGAATTTTCCTTTTCCATATAACCTATTTAAAGGTTCTGTGTATTGGGTTCAGATGATCTTTGGGCATTATTATTCTGCCTGCTACAGTCCTATAAATTGAACTTGTACCCAAATCCATCTCCCTTTAGAACTATTCTTTTAAGAAGTTGAAGATGTCCCGTCTGGATCATTTTTTTCAGAGTGGTTTGGCCTTTATAGAACATTATCTCAACAAAGGGTTGGATAACCCAATAGTGCTGAAGGTGTAACTTTCCCGTTGAAACCTAAAGAGAAAGTGACCTCATTTACACATAACAGTTACCCAATACATTTTAAATTTTTTTAGTTAACAGGTAAGGAGGACCCTGATACGTATTTAAGTGTAAGAATACTAAATGCAGTCCCTTGTGACTTCTAGTGATTTAAATACTAAATATTCTCCTTGAAAAATTCATACTACTTTTTTTGCCTTCAAGTATTCTGTGTGTGTGTGTGTGTTTTTAATTAGAACCTTGTAGTTATATATAGTAGTTGGGTTTATCCTGACAAACTCAATACATGCATGGAATTCAGTTTCAGTTCATGATCCTCCCTTTAACCTTCCCCCTTTCTCCTGTCCTCCCTCCCTTCTCCTATTCTCCTTCCTCTGTTCTTCTGGACTTGTTCTGTCTCTCTTCATTTATATTTGATTGGTTCTTTCTATCTATGCATAAAGGTGAAGTTCCCTGTGGTATATTTATATATGCATATAACATGATGTTTTAAGAATTCATTCTGCATTGCCCCCCCCTTACCCTTCTCTCCACTCTGCCTCTCCATCTTCTTCTTCTATATTAGTGATCTTCCCTTCATATCATCCTATCCATCTCTCCCCCTTTTCTTTATTTTACTTTAGTTTCCCCATATAAGAGAAGACATTCAACCTTTGAGTTTCTGAGTTTGATTTATTTCACTTAGCATGATATTATCCATTTCCATCCATTTACCAGCAAATGTCATAATTTCATTCTTTCTTATGACTAAGTAGAACTCCATTGCATAAATATACCACAGTTGCTTAATCCATTTATCTATGGATGGACATCTGGGTTGATTCTATAATTTGGCTATTATGAATTGTGCAGCTATAAACCTTGAGGTATCTGTATTGCTGTAAGTATGCCAATTTTAGATCTTTGGAGAAGATTCTGGGTCATATGGTGGTTCCATCTCTAGTTTTTTAAGGAATCTCCATATTGCTTTCCAAAGTGATTGTACTAGTCTGCAGTCTCATCAGCACTGTACAAGTGTACCTGTTGCCCCATTGCCTCACCAGCATATATTATTGTTTGTATTATTGATCATTACCATTCTGACTGGAGTGAGATGAAATCTTAATATAGTTTTGGTTTGCATTTCCCTGATTGCTAGAGATGTTAAACTCTTTTTATATATTTGTTGGCCATTTGTGTTTATTCTTTTGAGAAGTTTGTTTAGTTCTTTTGCCAATTTATTGATGGAGTTATTTGTTTCTTGGTGTTAATTTTTTTGAGTTTTTTAATGTATCCTAGATATTAATCGCCTATCAGAGGAGTAGCTGACGAAGATTTTCTCCCATTCTGTAGGCTTTCTCTTCATACTCTTAATCATTTCCTTTGCTGTGCAGAAGCTTTAGTTTGATGGCATCCTACTCATTGATTCTTGGTTTTATTTCTTGCACTTTGTAGGTCTTATTAAGGAAGTTGGTGCCAGCACCTATCTGATGGAGTGTTGACCTTATGTTTTCTTCTATTAGTTGTAAAGGTTCTGGTCTAATTCCTAAGTCTTTGATCCATTTCAATTTGAGTTTTGTGCAGAGTGAGAGACAGAGGTCTAGATTCATTTTTCTACACAAGCTGTTCAGTTTTCCCTGAACCATTTGTTTAAAGGGCTGTTTTTTCTCCAAAATATATTTCTGGCACCTTAATCAAATATCAGATGACTGTGGGTGTGTGGATTTGTCTCTTTGTCTTCTCTTCCATTGCTCTTCACATCTATTTCGATGCGATTTCCATGCGATTTCCATGCTATCTTGTTACTACCACTCTGTAGTATAATTTCAGATCAGGTATGCCTCCTTCACTTTTCTTGCTTAGTATTCCTTTGACTGTTCTGAATCTCTTATTCTTTCAAATGAATATTAGAATTGTTTTTTCTAATTCTCTGAAGAATGTCATTGGTATTTTGATGGTTACTGCATTGAATCTATACATTGCTTTTGGTAGTATGACCATTTTGACTATTGATTCTGCTTATCCAAGAACATGGAATGTCTTTCCATCTTCTAAGGTCTTTTTCTTTCTTTAATGCTCTATAATTTACATTGTAGAGCTTTTTTACCTCCTTGGTTAGATTAATTCCCAAGTATATTTATTTTTTTGAGGTTATTGTGAATGGCCTGGCTTTCCTGATTTCTTCCTCAGCTGAATCACTGTTGGAGTATCGAAAGCTGTTGATTTTGGGGTATTGAACTTGTATCCTGCTACTTTGCTGAACTCATTTATAAGCTCCAGAAATCTTCTGGTGATGTTTATCGGGTCTTCTAGATATAGGATCATGTCATTGGCAAACAGTTTGAGGACTTCTTTTACTATTTGTAATCTTTTGATTTCCTTTTCTTGCCTGATCACTCTGGTCTTTTCAAGGCTATATTGAATAGTAGTGGTGAAAGTGGACAACCTTATCTTGTTCCTGACTTTAGAGGACATGCTTTTAGTAAAACTCCATGAAGTAGGACATTAACTTTGGGTTTGTCATAAATGGCCTTTACGATGTTAAAGTTCATATTATTTACTCTTTTTAAAAAATATAAATATATATTTTTAGTTGTGGATGAATCTTTATTTTTAATTTATTGATTTATATACAGTGCTGAGAGTCAAACCCAGTGCCTCAAACATGCTAAACAAGTGCTGTACCACTGAGTCATAATTCCAGACTCTACTATTTACTCTTAATGATCTGATCCTGGTATGTTGAAATTGCTTCAGACAGGAATCAGTGTTTTACATAAATTTCTACAGTTATAATAATGGTTAATTAACTTATTTCATAATTCTTCTTTTAAAACTAGTAAATACTATTTGTCTCCAAGATAAGGAAATGACTGTTCAGAAACTAGAACTTCTGGAGGGCAGGATTTTCATTCTATGCCTTCTTGTGCCTTTTGAAATTGGATAAATATAAATGTATAAACTAAAATATATATATATGTAAAATTTCTCAGTTTTTTAAAGTAGAATATATGAATAGCTCCTATTTTTCTACTCTCTCCACTCTGCTAGGATCACCCCTTCCATGTCAGTTTTTGAGGAAATTGAGTTCTTCTCAAGAAGGGAAGTCTGAATCTGTCAAACAACCCCTTAGGAAGTCAAAGTTACCAGTAGGTCGTTTTGATGCACCAGAGGATTCCCATTTAGAGAAAGAACCACTGAAAAGTGAGTATGGTAAAGCTTCTCTCTTAATTTTTAACACATCAAAAAACTTTGTGTGGCTATTGAGAAAATAGACTAAGAAATGAAATGTTATTGCTCATAATTTTTAACAATAAAAAAGCATATTTCAACAATGAGCAAAATCACCATATTGATCATCAGTGTATCTATTTTTTTTTTTTTTTTTTTTTTTTTTTGCGGTGCCGGGGATTGAACCCAGGGCCTTATACTTGCGAGGCAAGCACTCTACCAACTGAGCTATATCCCCAGCCCCAGTGTATCTATTTTTTAAAAAAGGTTTCTAAGCCCCTGACAATTATGTGATTGATTATTTATTTTACTTCATTATTCACATGACAAAATATTGAATATTGATCAAAATATTGATCTCAAAATAAATTGAGATCTTCTTTGATATACATAACCAAACCTACTTGAGCAAAATTTTAGGAAATTTTGCTGCTATCAAAATTTGAAGAAGGTGCAGTAAATTGTCAGGATACCGGATAAAGGTGAGGCATTCAAGTGTAGTGATGCTACTGGGCCTTAGAAAAAGACTATAAATTTTTATATGAAAACCAGGGTATTTTCCTCCCTTGTCTCATCACTGTTTAAAATAGTTTTCTGTCTGTAAACTATCTTCTCGGTCCCCTGGGCAGAATGTAACTGCTCCTAGTTAACTACTCAGTTCAAGAGAGTAACAAGACTGAGATTTGAATTTCTTACTCCTAATTGCAAATTCCCTGAAAAGAAAGCTCATTGGCCAAGCTTGAATCCGGTACCTACAGCTGAATCAGTCAGAATGTCCAGTAAAATAGTCACATGTTCAGGTGGTGGTTCTCACTGTAACAGTGTAGCTGGAGAGGGAAGGGTAGTTATAACAAGAAAGAAAATTGGGGAGGGGGTTTAATTTTATTTTTTGTTTGTTTTGGGGGATTGAACCCAGGGCATTCTAACACTGAGCAACATCCTCAGCCCCTAGTTTGTATTTAGTATATGTAAAATTTGGCTTATGCTGTAAAACTCCGTTTACTTGTTTGTTTGCTTATTTGCTAGGAATCCAACCCAGTGGCACTTTACCACTGAGCTAAACCCCCAGTCATTTTTATTTTTATTTTGAGACAGGGTCTCGTTAAGTTGCTGAGGCTGGCCCTGAACTCGTGATCATCCTCTCTCAGCCTCCCAAAGTCACTGGGGTTACAGGTGTGCACCATCACACCTGGCCAGAAAGTGTTTTTACAGTGTTGTTTTATTTTCATTCTGTGCTTGTTTTTACCTTTGAATATGGAACATTTTATTTTGTTCTGTTTTTTAAACAATTTTAAATAGCATAAATGTAAACTTGCCACTTTGAGTCCTTGGCAATGCTGTCCTGCTTGTTTAACTTTCCAGGTGAAATGGGAGTTAACCATACATACTCTGGCATCCTAAGAAAGAAGATATTCATAGCTTTGTATAGATTTTTTCTAGAATATAAATTTTTTTCTTATTTGCTAATTTAGTGAAATATTTCAGTTGATAGCACCCTACCAAGCCCAATCTAATAACCAGACCAATCGGCCAAGATGATGGAGACTTTTTAATAGTTATTATAATCTACAGTTAAGTTATTTTCAGTGGTTTCAACTAAGCAGAAAAATCTGAGGGGAAGTATTTCCTTATAACAACACATAAGATTAAATTTAGGATCTTCAGATGGGGCCTAGTGTAATAATAAGAGTTCACATGAAAAGGATTCAAGGGAGTCACTGTCTTAGTCTGTTTTCTGCTGCTGTAATAGAATACCTGAATCTGGATAATTTATAAAAGAAAGAAGTTTATTTTGGCTCAGAGTTCTAAGGAGGCTGGATAGTCTAAGAACATGGCATCAGCCTCTGGCAAGGGCCTCATGCTGAGATGCAGTGAGGTGTAGATTCTTTGTCTTGCAAATATGAAGAATGAGAGCCAAGGGTGAGACAGAATTTTTTTTTGAAACAGAGAGGAAGCAGAGTTCCCACAAGGAAGGGGTGGCAAGAGGGTTGCCAGCTGAGTTGCTACTATCTAGGTATATATATGTGGTGATCTTTAAAACTATTGGCTGATGACTTTTCAAGAGGGGAGTTTCTACATCCAATCAAAGTGAGACACTTACCCGCTGTCCAGTCAGGATGTTGATTGGGTGCTGATCACATGATTGATCTCATGCTGTCTGACTCAGATACTTTGTACATGAATTTGGGCTTGATGGTTTTGAAACACAGAATTGTTACAATGAAGTTCCTGCTGTCTGGCATATCATATTTTTGTCTCCTGCTTTCAATCCTGCTTCTTCTCATAGTAGAAAAGCATGTCTGAAAAAGAACAAGAGGGGCAGCCTCACTTTGTAACAGTCTACCTTTACAGTAATGAATCTAGTTCCTAGAGAACTAAATACTCCCGTGAGCAGATTTTAATCCTCTTAGCAACCTAATCACCTTTTAAAGGTCCTACCACCTCTCAACACTATTACATAGGGGAAGAAATTTCAACATGCATTTTAGGATGACAAACCACACCTGAAACATTGTAATCAGAGATTGGAAGATGCTACACTGCTGCCTTTGAAGATGGAGGAAGGGACCAACGGAGTATAGCTTAGTGGTAGAGCACTTGCCTAGCCTCAGCAAAGCTTTGCATTCAGTCTCCAGCACTTCAAAAAAAGAGAAAGGAAGAAAAAGATGGAGGGAGCAGCCATGAGCTAAGGAATGTGGGTAGCCCCTGGAAGCTGAAAAAGACAGTTTTCCCTCCAGCATTCAAATGGAGCGCAGCTCTACTGATATCTTGATTTTTAACTATTGAGACTGTGTCAGGTTTCTGATCTCCAAAATTGTAAAATAATAAATTTATGTCCTTTTAACACAAAGAAAGAAAGAAAAGAGAAAAAAAAATCACACAAGAAGAAAGCAGCAAACCCAGAAATAAATTCTCACATAGGTGATCAGTTGATTTTTGACAAGGGTGCCAAAATCTTTTCAGTGGGAAAAGGCAGTCTTTTCAGTAAATGATGCTAGGAAAAGTGAATATCCACATATAAATGAATGAAGTTGAACCTTACACTACCATATAAAGACATTAGCTAAAAATGTATCTAAGAACTAAAACTACAAAACTCTCAGGAAAGAATGTTGGAGGAACTTCATGACATTGGGTTTGGCAGTGATTTCATGATATGACACAACAAATGCAGGTAGCAAAATAAATCAGAACTTTATCAAAATTAAGATTTTTTTTTTTTTTTGCATCAAAGGACATCATTAAGAAAGCAGAAAGACAAAAACTGGGAATGGTAGCACACACCTATAATCCCAGGTACTCAGGAGACTGAGGCAGAAGGATCACAAGTTCAAGGCCAGCCTGGGCAACCTAGCAAGACTCCGTCTCAAACATGAAAGGGGGTAGAGATGTAGCTCGTTGGTAAAGCCATTGCCTAGCATGTATAAGACTCTGGGTTCAATCCCCAGAACTACAAAAGAAGGATGAGAGGGAACTCCTTTAAAGTAATTTTATTTCAAAATCTTCAAGTCCAGTGAATTTTCACTCTTTTCTTTGTATCTCTTTCCTTCTGTTTGGGTCTAGCAGTACATACAAAGCCACTTTGTAGATTGAGAACTGAAAGTATTCCAAGAATTCTAAGTCACTAGTGGTAGTAATGTTGATTGAATATGAAAATTGCATCCTAAAGTAATTTCTCAAACTCAGTAGGAAAAAAACACATTTACAGTTCATTTAAAGACTGTAGTTACCTAGTCAGTAGGTCTATCCTAGTCAACCTTGTCTTCAAAACTGAATATATTGTTTTTCCCATCTCTGTTGACTGCTTTGTTTATATCTTGTTTCTTTCCACAGAATTTCCAGGTGATGTTAATCCAGTTACCAAAGAAAAAGGTGGACCCAGGGGCCCAGAACCTACCCGATATGGAGATTGGGAACGAAAAGGACGTTGTATTGATTTTTAAGTTATATAGTTAACATCAAAAGGATGCTGTATTGATTTTTAAGTCACATATCTTTAACTTCAATATCATTTTCTGAATATGTACATCTGAATTACTTATTTCAGGTTATTTTCTTTCTTTATATTCTTCAAATCATCTGATTTCTTTTCTTTCTTTCTTTCATCTTTTTAGGTGGAACTGGAGATCACACCCAGGGTCTCATATTTACTAGGCAGGCACTCTACCACTGAGCTAACATCCCCAGACCTAAGTCATGTAATGTGCTTGTAATGTGTGTGTGTGTGTGTGTGTGTGTGTGTGTGTATGTGTATATATAATGGCTTTAGATGAAAATATGCTGCTATAAATTAGGAAAGGGAAGACAGTTTTACATTGGCACATAATTATTGGGAGTATATAAAAACATAATTATAGCTATAAATCTTTACTTCATTTTCAATTTAAATTAATCAGTTGCTTGTAAAATGTATGTGTAAATAAAACAGTTTTTTAAATGATTTTGCTGCCATGGACTGGATAATAGTAGCTTTTAAAATGTGAATTAAATAATGTATATATGCCTCACAAGCACAAGGCCCTGAGTTCAATCCCCAGCACCGCAAAAAAAAAAAAAAAAGTGTATTATACTTTGAGAAGGCCACAGTAATGACAGAAAAAATTTTAGCTTGGAGCCACATTACTTAGATTCAAATCCTGAGGCCACTACTTACCAGCTATGTAACCTTGAGTAAGTTATTAAACTTCTTTGTACTTCAATATCCTTATGTGCAAATTGGAGGTAATATTTCCACTTCATAGGGAATTTGGAAAGATTAAACGAATGAGTCCATTTGTATTAGGGTTTTCAGAGGAAAAGAATGAATAGGAGATACATATGTAGAAAAAGAAACAGATCAACTTTTTAGGAGGGATTGGCTAATGCAGTTCTAGAGGCTAAGAAGTTCCATGTTCTGCCACCTGCAAGTTGGAAATCTAAGAAAGCCATTTTAATACAAACCCAGAGGCCTAAGAAGCAAGGAAGCTGTTGATATAAATCTAGTATGAGGGCAAGAGAAGATGAGATGAGATTATCAGCTTACACAGTGAGGAAGGATAAAAGGGGTGAATTCCTCCTTCCTGCATTTTGTCCTATTCAGAAACTCAGCAAATTGGATGATGCCCAGCCCATTAGACATTAGGAAGGAGTTTACTGAGTCTGCTCTTAACTGGGATGGTGGTGCACACTGGTTAACCTTAAATTGGGTGTGATGGCAAACACCTGTAATCCTAGCTGTTTTAGGAGACTGAGGTAGGAGAATCCGTTGAGCCCATATGTCAAGACCAGCCTGGGCAAAAAGTCCACCTCTCAAAAACAAGTAAAGGACAGCAACAAATGTTAATCTCATTCAGAAACACCCTCATAGACATATCCAGAAACAATGCTTAATTGAGGCACCTGTAATCTACTTGAGTTGACACAAAATTAACTATCATAACGTGGAACAATTCATAGTACATATCTCTTAAATGTTAGTTGTCCTTAAATGATGGACCTTTTTCCATTTCCTGGGCTTTCTAGGGGAAATATTTGAAAATTTTGAAATATTTGGGTTCAAATCATTTTATCTTATCATTATAAATAATTAGCGAGGGACTGGGGTTGTGGTTTAGTGGTGGAGCACTTGCCTAGCACATGTGAGGCACTGGGTTTGATCCTCAGTACCATGAAAAAATAACAAAATAAAGGCATTGTGTCCATCTACAACTAAATAATTAAAAATAATAATTAGCTAAAAAATACTGATGATTTGCATGGTGAACTGAACTGAAATATATACCAGTTTGTGAAACAAAATTCAGGTACAGAAGGCAAATGTGAGAAAACGGGATGGAATGCTCTAGTTTAGGCTGTTTTGATGATTGAAAATTTTCTACCCTGTGGCTTTCTGATAAATGGATCAGGAAAAATCAAGTACAGTTTACAGATCTAAAATGAAGGAAGGACAGAAACTGCTGGGCTCCCCCTAGGCATCCTTTGCTTTGTGTCCTCTGACCTCATTCTGTTGTAGAGGTTGGACCTTCAGCCCCAAGGCTACACTTGAATTATTTAGGAAGAAAGACTTCACAGAGCCTGTAGAAGATAGAATCCAGTAAGGAGATCATTGTGTTACATGCATTATAAGTGCAGTAGTACTTGAGAGGATTGTAGGGGGATTATAGAGAATAAACTCTGTGTGTGTGTGTGTCTGTCTGTGAGAGAGAGACACAGACACTGTGATGGAACCCAGGGACACTCTACCACTGAATGAGTATGTGTGTGATCCTTGGGAGTGAACCTGGAAGTGCTCTACCACTGAGCTACATCCCCAGTCTTTTCTCTTTTTTTTGAGACAGGATCATACTACATAGCCCAGGTTAGCCTTGACCTTGCCATCCTCTTTCCTTAGCCTCCTGAGTAGCTGGGATTACAGGTGTGCACCACCACGCCCAGCTAAGAGAATGAACTTTAAAACATATATTCTCTCCACAAACTAGTCTGCTAATTAGGACTAGTCATTTGTCTTTATCGTTTGTCATCTCTGAGTCAACATTTATTCTACTTGAAATTACTGTGTTTGGTACCAAATAACCACATTTCTTGGAAAATATTCTATAATTTATTCAACCTCTAATTAGTCCAAATTAGTGAGGGTTTACTAAGTTAATATTTCCAAAAATGGTATGTTAAATTATTTTGTATAGTAGAAAACAGTAAAATATTAACAAAATATTGCTTGTGTTTTATGCTAATCATCATGATAAGTGATAAAGGCAAAATACTTTGAAAAGCAAATATACATAACAATCAAACTCTGTTATTAAGATAATAGAACTCTCAGGCTCTCAATATAAATAGTTTCATAATGGTTATCAAATAGTACAGGTAAAATTGGTGGCATGAAGATATTTGTGGTCTTTGTGTTCACCAAACATTAATGAAAGAATTTGAAAACTGTCTTTTTGGTACTTACAAAAGATATGACAGCTATGGAAATGTATCACTCAAATATCCCTCTATGGGAAACAGTAGACCCAGACCTGAGCTGCTACCCCCATGGGATCTGCCACTATGTTCTTGCTTTTCTAGTCAATGAATGAGTATGGCAAGGTTATTAATGCTGTCCCCCACCCCATTATCCTGCCCAGAATTTTCTTTAGACTGTGCTACTGTCTGAAGCTATTTCTACCCAATCCTCCTTTCCTTCAGTCTCCTTTTCACCAGTGTCAGACCATGCCTACTCTTCCTCTTTATAGTTCACAGATGTCTCCTTCAGTAAAACTCTTTCAGATGCAATCCCATCTTGCCATCTGTTTCTTAGAGAATCTAAATTAACATGGATAATTTTAAAAGAATAACTTACAGGTTTTCAGAAAATGTCACCCAAAGCTTAGGGCTTTTTCTTGTGTAATAATAGTTTAAACATTTTCATTTTACATTGCTTCTGGGATTTCTGGAAAATTATATGTTGTACAATGCATACACCATGGAGACCTGTTCATAATATGGTGTTTTGGTTGAACTGAATTATGTTCAGCTTTTTTTTTCTTTGATATCAGTTGCTAGGACTCACTGTATGTCAAAATATAATATCTACTGAACTTAGAGGATCAATCCTAAAGACATATTCCGCTAATAAATAACAAATGAGAAGATTTTGTAGTAGCAATTATTAATGATGAGTGATAATTTCCTTACAGGACAGGAATTTTTCTGAATACAAGAGAAGAAAGGCAGTGAGCTATTAGTTAACCAATACTGATTGATCAATTAGAAGTAAAATTAAGAGTTTCTGATGAGTTCATTCATTTAATCACTATTCATTATTTGCTATGAGCTAGTTTTTCTGCTAGGTTCTGTATATTGGACTATAAATGAGACAGAGCTCTAGCCATCTTAATATAAAGTCAGGTGTGTTTCATTTGCACATGAGAACAGTTCCAAAAGAAAACTGACTGAAGACTAAGTATATTGTAGGTGTCTGTACTTCACTCCTGAGACCGTCTCTTCCAGGATTTTTGGTATGACTCTTCAGAGACCTGGATTTTCACCATTTAAAATCTGCCTTCACGGAACATTTGTTAAATAAAATATTCATTTGCTGATCAAATATGTTTAGACCTTGACATAGATAAGCTTCCATGGACATTAATCGAGAAGATAAAGAGCAAGCGGATTGATATAAAGAATATTCCTGGCTATATAAAAAGTACCTAAGCCATTCCTTGCCCAAGAAGAGCATTTCTGGTGGGCATCTTCTGCACAACCACTAGAACTAAGCTCTCTCACTCTCTTGGACTTCTCTAAGCTAGGACTGGCTGCAATGAATGAATTACAAAGATTATTTAATTATACATGAATATGAAACTGCATTAATTTTCCATTGCTATAAGGAAATACCTGAAGTTGGATAATTTGTGAGGAAAAGAAGTTTGTTTAACTAAAGTTTTGGAGGCTGAAACTCTAAACAGCAGAGAACTGACTCTTTTGAGGGACCCCTGTCTGTATTGTCATCCCATGGCAGATGACATTGTGGAGGGAGGGCATGCACATGTGGAAAGGAAAGACCACATGGCAAAATAGGAAGCCAGAGTGGGGTCTTGAGCAGTATGTTAATCCCTTCTGTGGGCACACCCCAAATGACCTAAGGATCTCCTGGGTCCCATCACCTCAACATCATAACACTGAGGACCAAGCTTCTAATGCATGAAACCTTGAGGGACACAAACCATATCTAAATAATAGTGGAGGATATGTAGGAAATTAATTCATATCAATTTAGTAAGCATTCAGTATTTGTTTTGTGTTCTATGGTCATTTTGTTCCAAGTCTTCTTCCTTAAGATCTTTTGTAGAAATAGATCTCTTTATGACACTCCTTCATGACACTTGGTCTTGATTTTAACATGCTGTTTTTTGCATCTCCTTAGTGGGGAAAATATAATAAGTTATGTGTAATAATCAGCCAAATCTATATGCAAATTTTAAAAATGTGGGATTATTATTATCATAAGCAATATGCCTCTCTGAGTATTTTGATAATCTTCAGAAAGGGTAAAATTAGCCAGACACTGTGGCTAATTTTGGGTGGCTGTGATTTAGCAAGACTCTGTCTGAAAATAAAAAAATAAAAAGGGCTAAGAATGTAGCTCAGTGGTGAAGTACCTCTGACTCAAGTCCTCAGTGAAAAAAATAAAATTCTTCATTATGTAAAATTCATCAAAATTTAACATCAAGTACATTCTAGTGGAACTATCATGTATAGATATGATGTTAAAAAGATTTTGGGCATACACAATGTTACTTGCCACTACCATCATCTAAGAAAATAGTTCAGAATCAGTTTGATTGGGGTGTACAACATATAGATGTGCAAAATATATAAAATGTAATATGGAAGTGTAAAAATAAGATTTAATGCTTAAAATATGCTAAATGTTTGTATGTTGTTGCTTATTTGAAGGATGTTTCCATAAAGATTGAGCATTTGAGCCTATTGGGCCTATAATTTATTCTTGTGTCATTTACCTCGCATTGATTAATAAACATGAGATTATATGATTACTTAGGAAAGTCACAACTGTGAACATCCTATATTCTTGGTTTTTTGTTTGTTTGTTTTGTTTTGTTTTTTTGGTACAAGGGATTGAATCCAGGTGTACTTCAGCACTACATCCCCACCCCTTTTTTATATTTTATTTAGAGACAGTCTTGATGAGCATCCTATATTCTTTTCAAATAAGATTTAGATCTGTTTAGGCCCTATACTTCTTAGCTTTAGCAAGGAGAAGCTTGTGTGAAGACTTGAAACATCAAGTACTCTTAATCAACTATTGCTAGTGAAAAGGAGAAGGGAGTTTGTTGATGCAAGTGTGAGACAGAGATGAAAAAAGAGCTTTTAAAAGCAACTCACAACAACATTCTCAAAGAAAAAACTAGGCACGTTTGTTATAGGGTTTATCTGTAAGTATCCCCTTTGGGGGGAAAAATTGAGATTTATACACACTGAGATGTTACAGACTGTGGACTGTAACCATTATTTTAAAGCATTGTATTTTTTTTAGTACAGGAGGTCACACTATTCAAATTGGAATCTACAACTTGAAAGGTACATAAAATGCGGATTCCCGGTTTGCCAGAGGAGTTCCGTATTTTGTCTCATTCCGAAGTCAGTGACTCAGCTAGATTCCTTATTTTCTAAAATGTTCATATAAGATTTTGTTTTGATAGTTATTCTCTCATTTTTATTCAGCTGCTCAAAAATGTCAGGGCTTCTGAGTGGGTTGTCTCACATCAAATCTGAACCCTTCATTATATGAGTCACAACCCTCTTATCATCATCCATACCTATATACCAAATGTTCAACCAGGCAAAACAATCCATATCTTTTTATTTCACAGTATGTAGTTTGATGCTGAGTATAATACATCCTGTCTTTTCATCAGTTGATCTCTTTTCTTCCAATTTTTTGTGAAATAAATCTAGGTACAAATTAGGTAACTGAAATGCCCTCTCTCCTTCAAAATAGAAAAAAAAAAGTCATGTCATATATTCAATGCTTTTCCAATTAATTAATTCTATGATAATTACTTTTAGGTGTCAACTTGACTGGAATCCTCAGCTGGTAAAGTATTTCTGGGTGTGTCTGTGAGGGTGTTTCTGGAAGAAGTTAACATTTGAATCTGTAGACTGAATAAAGATCTTCCTTCAGCAATGTGGGCTGGCATCATCTAATTTATTGAGGGCCTGGCTAGAACAAAAAGGCAGAGGAAGGGTGAACTGGCTCTTCTGGAACTGGGACATCTATCATCTTCTGCCTGGAGAAGAATCAGAATTACAGATTCTTAAGCCTTCAGACTCTGGGACTTACCCCAGTGCCCTACATACCCCAAGTCCTCAAGTCTTCAGACTCAGAAAGAATACCACCAATTTCCCTGGTTTTCCATCTTGCAGATGACATATCACGGGACTTCTCTACCTCCATAATCACAAGAAGAAATTTCTACAACAAATACCCTCTTATGTACTATATCTGATCCACTGGTTCTATTTCTCTGGAGAACAATAATACACTGACCATCCCAGGTCACTATAGCAACTCCTCATCCCTCTTATGGATGTCTTGACTGGCATGAAGAACACTGCCCTTTTGTACATCTGTACTGTAGTGATTGTGTGACTTGGCCTTTGTCCTCTCTCCACTTATCTGAGGAACTTTTCCATTTTGTAGGAGTTAGATGCCAGAAATTACATATCTAGTGAAAGTGCTATATGTACAAGTTCTGTCAATTAGATGCACTTGTTGCAGTTTGAAAGGGGATGTGAGGTAGGGACATTTTCCTGCTGCTTGTTTTTATGGCTGACTGGTATAGCTGTGAAGACTGGTTTCATCTACAGCAACACTCTAGTATCTAGTCACTACCTTTGTGGACTCAAGGGACAGTGACAGCAGTGACTTCCATGACTTCCTGATTCCTGGGTTGCAGCTGTGGTAGGGTGTTCTTACATTGAACAGTTCCAGATAGAGACTTCTAATTCCCCATTATGGCAAACCTGTGATGAAGAAGTGAAAAGAGGAAGTACGCCAAGGATGGTAGTGGTAAAGAGCTGAATCTATAAATCATTAATAGGACATAATAATTGCTAAAATTGATAAATCCAGAATAATGTATGTATAGTATTTAGAAATGTGGAACTAAATATCAAGAATCAACTAAAGCACTGTAAATGGTTGCTTCTGGGAGTGACTTGCCTGGACAAAAATTGTTGTTTTCCTTTAGAAGCTCTATTTCTTAAATGAATATATTACTTCTAAAAAGAAAGTTATTTGGACTGGAGTTGTGGCTCAGTGGTAGAGCACTTGCCTAGCATGTGTGAGGCACTGTGTTCGATTCTCAGCACTGCATATAAATAAATAAAGGTCCATCAACAACTAAAAAAATTTTTTTAAAGTTATTATTTTTATGTTATAACTGAATTTAGTACCCTAGTTTTATGTTAAGCTATTTCTTTTTCTTTTTTTTTTTTTTTTTTTTGACTGAGGATTGAACCCAGGGGCACTCCACCTCCTGAGCCACATCCCCAGCCCTATTTTTTACCTTATTTAGAGATAGGGTCTCACTGAGTTGCTTAGGGCCTTGCTAAGTTGCTGAGGGTGGCTTTGAACTTGCGATCCTCCTGCCTCAGCCTCCCAAGTGCTGGGATTACAGGCGTGCGCCACCGCGCCCAGCTTGTTAAGCTATTTCTTAACAAAAGTTATTTTCCCCTCTCCCACCTCAATCAATCTGTATTTTTCTTAACTTCTGGATCCTGAGCTCCCTTTGCAGTCTGAAGAAGGTATTGCAGCCAGAACCATGTACTGATGATAAAAGCCTCTGGTAGCAATAAAAAGTTGTCCTTAAAAAAAAAAAAAAAAAAGTTATTATTTTAAGAAGTAATATAAACTCACTGAGGAAAATTTAGAAAAGGAGAAGTATAAAGATGGAAACAAAAATATATGTAAAATAACTATTCTCTTCCAGTATGAGCTGTTATACTAATAGTTTCATAGCCAAAAATGGTATTTTGCAATTTTAATCTTCACTTCCACCAATGTTTAACACAAGTCACACGTGATGTTGAATTTTTTTCCTGTTTATCAGTCTTTTGAAAATATCTTCTGCTAATTTATTTTTCTTGTATCTTGCTGGATTGGATATTGGTCTTTTGTTATCAATTTGCATGAGACTTTTTTCAGTTGTTTGTGCAGAAGTCATATTTAATAGGTCCAATTTTTTTCTTTGTATAACTTGGCTTCTGTGACCTTAATTTATTAATGTCCTTTCACAAATTCTTTGTAGTTCCTATGAGGAAGTGTACATTCTGTGTCCTTCTTAGTCTGGCCCTTAATATCTGTTCAGGTCTCTCCTCTATAGTTACCCTCTATTCTAGTCAAACCCCACCACCTACAGCCTCTCAAAAAGAGTTTTCCAATACCTTCACGTCTTAATCAATAAGTATGTGCTTCTATCTTAAATGCCCTCCTCTTTCCTATACTTCATCTCCTTGACTGTCTTTTTTCTGTGTCATTTACACATTCAACTTAAAGACATAGTAATTTACTTTATAATTTATTTTCAAATCTGTCTCCTCCATTAGGCTGTGGGCTTCTTTGTGTACCTTTGTATTTCTAATTCATATTATTCAGTTTTGTTTCCCCAATTTTATCAGATGCTGTATAGTTAGTATGCACTCAATAGATGTTTTCTTGGTGTAGAATAATTCAGTATTTGTGGTAGGCAGAATCCTACAATTCCCTCCCCCTGGTGACTACAAACTGTGTAATCCCCTCCCCCTTCAGTGAGGGTAGGACCTGTGAATGTGACATGATAGTCATTTCCTTGATTAGCCAGCATTACATGGCAAAAGTGATAAGATAGTCAGTCTGATGATCATTCTACCTTTCATATGACTCCTCTGTCACCACACATAGCCAACCAGAGGAAGATTCTCCTGGCTTTGAACAAGTAACTAGGTGTTGTGATTGTTATCTTGGGCTAGGACCTGAAGATGGTATGGAAGAACTGAGAGTGATCCCCAACTGACAGCCAGCAAGGAAACAAGGATATCAGTCCTGCAAAATGCAAAGCCCTGAATGCTACCCACCACTTGAATGAGGTTAGAAAAGGACTTCAGGTCTCAGACGAGGTCCTAGTTCAGCCAACACCTTGATTTCAGCCTAATAAAACCCTAAGCAGAAAATGCAACTAAATGGTACCCAGTTTCCTGACCCAAGAAAATTGTGAAATAATACATTTGTGCTGGTCTAAGGTGTTAAATTTGTGGAATTTTTAGGCAACAATGGTAAACTGATACAGTATTCAAGTTCCTATTACTGATGAAATTGGCCTTGAACTCATAGAGTAATGATTAAACTGATTTTAAGACTTTGTCCCCATCTTTTCTTGTAATTAGAGTAACTGGGTCCTTATTTTTATTACTTATATGCAAAATCCCTTGGAGATACACTCTGCCAAACTCTTTGTCATTGTCTCTCTTAGGAAAGACTAAGTCCTACTTAGAGCCATTCTTCCCTATCACGGGTTAAGTAGTTAATGTTCTTGGATTCCTTCTTGCCATGTTCTGTCTGCATGTAGTATTGTTCCTGTTTCTGTTTTTATTTTTTTATTTTTATTTTTTTGCAGTACTGGGGATTGAACCCAGGGCCTTGTGCCTGACAGGGAAGCACTCTACCAACTGAGCTAGATCTTCAGCCCTGTTCCTGTTTCTTAATAGTGAATCTTCCTTTCCTGTGAAGTCACATATGTGTGAACTAATACCCACTACTTACTGTTATAATTTTGAGTACTGTGTTAAGCCTGTTAAACTGAACTTCCTTCAACTTCTCACAGCCTGAGTCTTGATCACCAGTCAGAAAGATTTGTTTCCCTCTCTACAGCATACCGTGATAAGTTACCTAAGTATTGAGCTAAGTATCCTAGAACTGAGTCAGTTGGACCCCTCAAGTAATATGGAATAAATAATTCTAAGTCAAAGAACACTTTGACACACACACATATATATATAATGCTACTTGTCTTAATTTAGAAAATACTAGTAGTTTTGAAACTTTATAAAAATGTGTTGTCCCCAAACTTGTAGGAATTATTTAATAAAAATGCATTATTTTTCAAAATCACTCAAATTAATGAAAGTTTTGGAATCTTCTAAGATTTTTAATGTCAATATGAGAAAGCTAGCAAAAAGTTCCTCTTTGAGTTGCAGATTTAGTGGTGTGCACCTTTAGTCCCAGCTGCTTAGAAGGCCAAGGAGTTTGAGACCAGCCTGGCCAACATAATGAGATCCTGTCTCAAAACAATACAAATGGCAGATGGTTGAGAAAGATGAGGCTCGGGCAGGTCAGTGAATGTACTGCATGAAAGAAGTAGAAAGGGCTGGAGAGAACTGGAAGTGTCAAGTTAGGAAGAATTTTAAATAGTAACAAACATATTCTCAAAATGCCTGAGACTGGCCCTGGCTTTAGTATCATTTTGTAAGCATCTAAGTTGAGCCACAAGGCAGACTGTGTAAACCTGACCCCATTTACTTTTCAAAACCAGTCAATTCATTTAGAACACATCAAATTACTTGTGTTTAACTTTTGAGAAATAAAAAAATAATTTACTAGAAATGGGAATTAATTTATAAGTCCAGCAAGTGCCAAAATAACAGAATAAAGAAAAAAAACCTGGACTCATTCCCACATTTAGATACTTTCCAAAATTCAGAATAATGAAAATGTAAAGGGTAAAAATAATTGCAGAAAAGGAATAAGACTGACATTTTCAGATACTCTGCCAAAGCAAAGCTGCCCCTTCTGGCATGTTGCAGCCTGACTGAGATGATCCCCGGTAGGTAAATGAGCTGCTGCTAATTTCCTGCCAAACCTCCCACCTCTGCTTCCAGGCCATCGCCACTGGAGGCAATCAAGTGAGACAGGTCACCATTCTCGAGTCAGGTCACAGGAAAGATGCTGAGGTGTGAAATGTTATAACCATTTCAGTAATTGAAGCATAAGACATTTCCTATTTTCCCTTCAAAATATGAGTACAAAATACAATTTTTAGGACATGCTCAGAATCTGTGCAAGACCTATATACCATGATTTAATCTAAGCCCTTCCCAAAACTTTTTTTCCCCAAACTTTCCCCTAACCTTTATGATATTCATCACATTACAGTCAATTCCAATTGGCCTTCTAGATGCAATTTAAGATATTAAGGTGCAAGTTAACATGTGTAACTCATTAGAATGTGCTAATTATATTTGATATATTCACTACCACTTGGCATTAAGGAATCTTCTATGGAACTAGACAAGATGTGTCATCTTTGTATTGTTGATTAAGTTTTTATTATGGAAATTTTCAAATATACCACAGTATAAGGTGTCCCCCATGTACTCATCATGTTTAAGAGTTATCAATATTTATCAAGTTATTAATTTTGTTTAATTTATCTTCTTACACACACTTTTTCTTCCCTCTGAGATATTTTAAAGCAGTCTCAAACTATATGTGTGTGTGAGTATGTATTTAGTACTGGGAATTATATATCTATATCTACACCTATATATATTTTGTACTGAGGATTGAACCCAAGGGCTCCTTACCACAAGCTATATCCCTAGCCTTTTTTTTTTTTTTTTTTGAGACAGAGTTTCACTAAGTTGCCCAGGCTGGCCTCAAACTTGCAATCCTCCAAGTATCTGGGTTTACAGTTGTGCACCACCATACCACATCCAGCCCAGATGTATAAGTTTTAATGTAAAGGAGTGAAAGCAAATTTCAGAGAATGCATCCCTAGCTGGGCAGCATGACTGGGCTGGGTGGTAGGAGGAGGGGTTGTCAGCACGAAGAAAGCACTGGCCCCCAGGGATACTGGAAATTCAATTAATTTTCTTAAAATCATGTTGTTTTCTCAGAAAGAACCAACTGATCTGATTGCAAGCCAAAATTTTTTTTAAAAGGCGGGGAGAGGGGATTTTGTTCTCATAAGGTTTTGTTTCATCTTAACTGAGGAAGATTATGCCTATAGTAATTTATTTCAAGGTATTTATTTTAAACTTAAAATTACATGGAATTTAAACATCTTATTGGGAATGTTCTGTTCCTCAAATAAATTTCTCAGAGTTTCCCAATATTCAGGTACAGTCTTTCAAAAAGTCACAGGCCAACTGTAAAATGTAACTGTAACCAAAATGAATACTCCTTGCACCAGCATGTCTGAAAAAGGTTTTGTCACAGAACATTGTGTGAGTTAGTCCTCGGTGAAGATATGTCCTCCTTTCTCATCTGTAGCTCACAGCCCTGCCTAGTTTTCCACCACCCATTTCCCCTGGATGGGATGCTGATGTTGGCGTGGTATCCAGGGCATCAAGGATGTTGATAGAAGGTCATACTTCCCTATACTTTTGTGTCTCTTACACCTCTGTTGCTCCTGCAAGCCTCCCAGTGAAGGTTTGGGACAACTGAGAGCAGTGAACATTGGCAGATTAACATGACAGAGTAAATTACTAAGGAGAAAGATCAGTGGGCTTTTTTTCTTGATGTTATTGATTTCCTTTAATCACTGTAGCCTCATAAAGAAAGAATAACTTCTCAATCCCTCTTACTAATCTAAGAAAGAGAAGCTACTATTGTGTTTTTAAGGTCCAAGTTCTTTTTACATCCCCCTAACTCCACCAAACAAGTAAATAGCTGTTGTGACTCAAGTCACACAGGGAGAATAAGCTGGGCACCTCTGAAGGGAAAGGGAAGAAGACCCAAACTTTGGATGAAAGGAGTATGGCATATTCATACCCAACCCCAGGTGGCACCCCTGGAGTAACAACCTTCAAGCAGATGACAGAATGGGGATGCCTGAGGACTAAATGCCAAGTGCTATAACCTTGAGATCTGTGTTAGTTCTCTAGGACTGCCATAACAAAGTACCACAAACTGGGAAGCTTTAAACAACAGAAATGTATTGTTTCACGGTTCTGGAAGCTTCAAAAGTCCAAAACCAAGATATTGGTAGAAGCAGCTGGGCAGGTAGTGCATGCCTATAATCCCAGTAACGGGAGGCTGAGACAGGAGGATCACAAGTTCAAGACCAGTTGAGGCAACTTAGTGAGACCCTCCTTCAAAATTAAAAATTAAAAAAGGACTGGAGATGCAACTCAGTGATAAAAAGTGCCTCTGGGTTCAACCCCAGTACCAAAAAATTTGTAAAAAGTGTTGGCAGAACCGTTCTTCCTCGGAAACTTAGAAGGGACTTCTTTCTTGCCACATACTACTTCTGATGACATGCCAGCAATCCTTGGCATTCCTTGGTTTGCACATGCACAACCCCAATTTCTACCTTCATAGTCACACAGCATTCTTCCTGAGTATGTCTGTCTCCACATAGATATCTTCCAATAAGGATACCTGTCATGGCTTAGGGGTGTACCCTATTGCAGTTTGACCTTCCTTATCTGAACAAATTGTATCTGCAAAGACCCTTTTCCAAATAAAGTCACATTTGGAGGTACCAGAGGTTAGGGCCTCAACACATGTTTTTGGAAGAGGTCTACAGTTCAACCTACGATAAGAATCATGGCCCAAGATCCCTGTACCAGGTCTGCTATGGACAAGTCAGCCACTAGCCTTTGAATGGGTCAGGCAGGCTTGATAATAACCATTTTCTATTCTCAGTAGCAATCAACTGAAGACCAGAGCCACCCCTCTCAAATTTCCAGATTATGCAAGCATTTAGAAATTCCCACACTCCACTCCCATCTCCCCAAATAGTATGATTCTGGGAGATTGATTTAGCAATTGTACACCTGAGTACATGGGGCTGTATTCAGACAATTATACTTGGCATTCCTGTGAGCCATCCCTGTCTCCAGTCATTTCTCACTGCCTAGTTTCTCTCAGCAAGTATCTCATTGTTTTATTTACTTTCCACAGTTGCTACCATTCTACCCTCAATTTCCTTTCTTTTTTAATTTTTTCAGTTGAAACACTTATGAAATACATGTGCATAGGCAAAAATCCTAAGGTCCTTCTAATCAAAAGTTCCATGTACTCTTAGTCAGCAGCTTAATAATTTAAAAAGTTGCAGTCATACTTTTTTTTACATTTTATATAAAATTTGTAGGAAGAAATTATTTCCCTACCACTCCTTCACAAGCAGCAAGGAAGGGATAGAAAAATGTGTTCCTCTTCTTTAGAGCAAGTCCCTAGGGGTTGAGAATATGGAAGGCTGGATTTTTTTCTTCTGGTTACATAAGAATCAAAGAAATGCTCCATTTCTGCTTGAATTCATTTGACATATCACCACTCTGATTTTTCCTTAGTTTAAAAACTAAAATCTGTCTACAATTTTTTAAATCACATAAATAGCAACCTCCTACTCAGAGCCAAAATGGAAACCTCTGTATACTGTTCTGTAATCAAAGCATCTTCTCAGTTGCACAGAGGAAAAAAATCCAAGAAATAAGGCAATAATAGGCAAACTATATTTATAAAATCATAAAAATATGAAGTACTTTGACAATATAATTAATTTTCAATAAAATATTGCCAAATCACTTTGTTTATTGGAATGCTTTTTAATTTTTTCTTTTAAAACGATGAGAAGATTGGGCTGTAGGAAACTGCCTTTCACTCTCACCTTAATAGAAAGTTATTAAAACTCTACTTGAGAAACTAAATCAGGAGGATCACAAGTTCAAGGCCAGCCTGGGCAATTTATCAAGACCCTATCTCAAAATAGAAAATAAAAAAAGGGCTAGGATGTAACTCAGTGGTAAAGGGCTCTTGGGTTCAATGGTCAGTACCAAAAATAAAATGAAAAAGTCATTAAAGTAGTTTTAGCAATCTGAATTGAAGATCATTTTACAAAAAGTCAATTTGAAATATGTGTGTGTGTCTATCTAGGCATGGTAGTGTGCAGCTGTAGTCCCAGCTACTTAGGAGGCTGAGGCAGGAAGATTTCTTAAGCCCAGGAGTTAGAAGACAAAAAGACAACATAGCAAGATCTTTAAAAAAAAAAAAAAAGTGTGTGTGTGTGTGTGTGTGTGTGTGTGTGTAGATGTATGTGTATGTGCATGTGAATTTTTAAAATATATGTATATATTTGAGTTATAGGTGGACACAATACCTTTTTTTTACTTTTATGTGGGGCTGAGGATTCAACCCAGGGCCCCATGTGTGCTAGGTGAACACTCTACCACTGAGCCACAACCCCGGCCCCTGAATTTTTTAACCAATTAAAAATTAATAAATGTATATGAATACTTCTACCCCAAGGCTTTGCATGATCCAAAGTCTACAAATATCCATAGCCAGCCTAGGGAAAATTATTGTGGTTCATTGACTCATTCACCTAAAGCTTTATTATCCATAACCTAATAAAATGTGTCAAATAGATAAACAACTTAGGGACACTGAAATTTTAAAGAGATAATTGAGCAGACAGCAATTCATGAATCAGGAAACACCAAACCACAGGCAGTTCAGGGTTTTATAGAGAAGGTACAGGGGAAAAAACTTTTATTCTAAATGTGTGTATGCATGTTTTTATTTACTTATTTATTTGGTACTGGGGATTGAATTCAGACCTTGTGCATAACTAAGCATGCACTCTACCACTGAGCTACATCCCTACCCCTGAAAACTTTTATAAAGTGTTCAGGAAAGAAAGAAAAAAAATTGATTGGCTTAAGTTGTTGATTCCTAATTAGAGGCTAGTTCGTGCTTTCTGATTGGTTAAACTTTTTGTTGTCTTAAGCTATGACCATTCACTTTGAGTTGGGTTTTAGTTTGCCTACTAAGAACCCAAGATGTTAGAACTGTATCAGCCTAACAATCCCAATTAATTATGTCAATGAATATAAGAGAAGAAGGGGAGGTTGGGTGATGCCTGGAGTCTGTTAAGAACTGAGAGCAGGGCCTGAAGTCTACTGTTGCAGGGTAGAACCAGAGTCAGGCAGGTCTATGTCTTGAGTAATGAGAATATACAGTCAAGGAAGGATGCAAAATGAGGGTAATATATTTATTTTTGAATCATAGCGATCAGATCCTAACCATAAGCTGTAGATTTTGAGAGTAATGTTTAGCCCAGTAACAGAGGTGCAGAGACTTGTAAACCACCAAGATGAGGTTGTGCAACAGCTTATTAGCTACAAGGAGTCTTGACCTCCAGTTCAGTGCTCTTAGCCCTCCACATCCACCATTGCTCCTCTTGCCCCTAAATTTAAAATCTCACTAACTTAAAAAAGAAAGTGAGGTTCTGGTTTGAATTTGTTTTATTTGAGAAATACATATTAGATCACTAATGTAACATTTTCCTCTATATATAGCCATTTCAAACTACAACACAAAAATGGGTGAAAATGAGAGTCAAGCAAATATTTTAACTTTAAAAGTGAGTTCCTAGTTCCTGTTCCAAAGATTCTCAGCATTTGTATTTGTTTTCTTAACTCCATATAGAATTTAAAGCAGAGCTGTCAATGATGGCACCTACACCTACTTGCATGAATATGCTATCCTAGCCTCTAGCTTCTGGCTTAACACTATTAACTTAATATTTCAGGGGCTTCTTTGCTCCAGCAGCTATCAACTCAAATTCATTTCTCTATGCAATCCATACCCTCTGAAAGACATTGAGCAGTATATTATAATCTAACACCAAGAAATATAAACATAAACAGTTTAATTGCCTCTTTACAAATCACTTCCATAAAGTTTTTCAGTTATTTCTTAGTTTGAAAAATATTCATATCAACTAAATCACATATCAGGAAGAGGGTGTTTAAAAATTAATTACTAGAGGAATTGTATACATGGAAGGTATAATACACAGGCTATCTTTTATTGTATTTTATTCTTACACTATTTAAAAATATTTATTCTAAGAATAAGTTTAAAAAACTGCAATGTTCATAAAGGTCATCTCTGCTTCCAAATCATTTGGGTTTTAAGTTAGTTATTTAGGACTTGGGATTAATTTTGACACTGAAACAGCATTAAGGGTAAGTAGCCAGTCAAAAATAGACTTTAATTTTTAAAGCATCTTTATAACATGTAGAACCTAAATATCCATCTATAATTGCTGTCTTTCCTATAGGAGAATTGGTTTCCAGTTTCAGATGAGGGATACAAACATATCTATAATGGTAGTAATTGACTGGTTTGTTTTGTTTTTGTTTTTTTTTATTTAATTATGCAGTTAAAGCAATAAAAAAAAAAAAAAAAAAAAAAAATAAAACAAATACTACAAACACACACACACACACACACACACACCTTAAAGGACTCAAAGTGCTATTAAGTTAATGGAGAATGACAGAGCAATAAGTGGAATTTGAGAGCAGTGAAGCCATTTTGCCCTAAAGCATTTGCCAAGGCCCAGGATCTGTCCAAGATGGGGAATCTTTAAGGGACATGAAATGATTGACTGTATAAATCAGGACATCTGAGGAGTAAGTGAAGGAGATTAATTTTATTTGCCAATTTGACTGAGCCATGAATTTCCCAGATATATTTTGGTATCCCAGACATAATCTGAAAGTGTCTATGAAGGTGTTTCTGGATGAGATTAACATTTGAATCTGTAGACTAAATAAGCAGATGGCCTTCACCGTGTGGTTGGGCCTCATCTAATCCTTCCAAGGCCTGAACAGAACAAAAGGGTGAGTAAAGAAGAATTTGCTCTTTCTGCTTGTCTTTGAGCTAGGGCATCAGTCTTATCCTGCCTTTAGACAAACAGGAACCACAACATTGACTCTTCTAGTTCCCCAGTTTGTTGACTGCATATCTTGGGATTTCCTAGCCTCCATAATAGTATGAGCTAAGTTTTTGTAACAAATCTATTTATTTATTTATTGGTACCAAGAATTAAATCCAGGGGTGCTTAACCACTGGGTTACATCCCAAGCCCTTTTTATTTATTTATTTTTTATTTTAAGATAGGGTCTTGCTATGTTGCTTGAGTCCTTGCTAAATTGTTGAGGCCCCAACAATTTGAGGCAACCTCCAACTTGAGTTGCTGGGATTACAACCACGTGCCACTGTGCCCAGCCTAAATCTCTTTATTTGTCAACACACACACATGCGCACATACATGCACACACACACACACACACACACACGCACATGCTCATACACAGGTGTATTAATAATTACATTGGAGCAGCAGGCATAAACTAGGACCATGCTGAGTAAACCAGGTTGTAATGTTCATCCAATTAGTAGAAGACCTTACCTGTATTTTACTGGGACTTCAAAAGTTAGACCCTTAGGGTTAGGTTGAACTGGAATTGAAACCGCCACAGAGATTGGGAATGCAGAGTAGACCAAGGTACTCCAAGTCATGAACGTGGCATGATCTTGTTTCCCAACTGCTATTTCCTCCATGTGTGTTCAGAAGCAAGCAAAAAACCTCACAAAGGTGATCATCTAGACTCCGCCCCAGCAGCCTCACAAATAATATTTCAAAGACAGTGACTAAGAATTAAAGATAACCAGATCCTTAAGAAAACAAGGCAACTTGAATAAAAACCAGTAGAAATAATAACAGCAAAAGTAGACCTACATATACTTCAGCCTGTAGAAAGATCAGACATAGGTTATAAATCAACTATACTTAACTTTATTTAAATCAATAAAGAATTTGAACATATCACCAGAGGTACACAAATATTAATGGTATTGTAACACACATGAAAAGCAATGATGATATGGTATCTAGAAATGAGTAATACAACAACTGATGTTAAATTCAACTGCTTCAGTTTCAAAGACAATCTTGAGGATTATTCTAGGTGGGAGAAATTGTGGGTGAGAATGCTACTGGAGAATTACTACTTTGGGAGAACCATCGGAACTTTGTACGATGGAATAGGGAGGTACACAAAGGCTCTAATAACCAGAGCTTCCAGAGCTACAGGGATCTCAGAGGCACTGACTCCCTCTGACAGATGGTAGCATCATCATCAGTTCCAGATTCTCACTCAGCAGAAGCCAGACTTCTCAGGGAAAGGAGGAAAACAGTGGGGGAAAAGGCACTGCCTACTCTTGTCAAGTTGTTTAGAAGTCACAACTAGGCACTGCCCATGCATGGTAAATTCCAAATATGATCCAAAGCAGAGAAGAATGACTAGTATATTAATTGATTATATGCATTCTTATGTTCGTGAAACAAATTGCTTCAGAGACTCTTGATAATCAGCTTTAGCTAAACAAGAACATGGACTGTATGTGAATTCTCCTTTTGATTCCTACAAGCCAAGAATTCAGGTTCATCAAATCATTTCAGTAGGAAAGACTTTTGATCAAACTGGAGGATCTTACTTAAGGAAATAAATAATCTTAGTGGTAGAAGAATCATGGAAGTTTGCACCCAGAATAAATCTGATAATTAATATTTCCCGTCCCCTTTTTTCATGGATGAAGAAACTCAGGCTCAGAAAGGGTAAGTGTGGGGGGAAAAAAAGACCACGCAAGAGGGCTCCAACCTCCAGGGTGGGACTAGAGTGACAACAACCAATGAACACAGTCTCCCTTGATTTAGTTTCCTTCATTAGACTGTCCAGTACCAGGGTGAGAAAGCTGAGAGATGGTGAATATTTATCTATCAAGAGAGCAATTGGTCCACATCCCAGGGAGTTTTCAAAAACTGGACTGGGTTCTGAATTTTTCCTGTAGTTATTAAATAACACCTTTCAAATAAAAGATAGGCATATTTATTTATTTGATGAACTTATGAGTAGTTCTGCATGAATGTTTCTGCAGTTTGGAAACTATGCTTTCACTGACATTTATTGCTCTTATGTTTGAAGTGATCATCTCAAATTTGAACAGCACACCATCAATTCAGATGAACATGTTTGTCATCTCCAAGTAGCTCTAAATCTCAATTTGTGAGAGTGTTGAAATTAATGTGAAAAATGTTACACTAAAATTATTTTTAAATATATAGAATATTAGTTTACATGGTTTTTGTTCTTAGAATTGTAAAATGGGATGTATTTAGAAAATTCCCCCATTACTAATAACATATCTTTTAACATATATAATACAGGGCTGGGGAAATAGCTCAGTTGGTAGAGTGCCTGCCTCGCAAGCACAGGCCCTGGGTTCAATCCCCAGCACTGCAAAAAAACAAACAAACAAAAACATATAATACATATACTCAAACCACGTTGGACAGATTCTCTCTCTCTCTCTCTCTCTCTGAATAGAAAATTTGTATTCTTAAAACTGAGCGGCAGATTACACTTAGGGAATAGTTCACCCCCTACCTACCCTGCCCTCTTCACCACTCACAGATTGTTCTATCAATCAGGCTAGACTAGCATCTGCTGAGGTAATCAACAGTCCTTGGGTTGGGGGCCCAAGGTCTTGTTAAGGTGCCAACAAACATTTTAGCCCAGGTATATTATTATTTTTACTAGTATTAAGTGCCACTGTCTCAAACGTTGGTTCCTTCTTCTTCCCTTTGATTAGGCCTAGACACAGCTGACATGACCCAAGCAGAATGGAGTCAAGCTGGAGGGAGCTTGATGGATCTGATCTGTGCATCCAGAAGAGCTGGGGCAAAGAGGCAGCCTGGATATCTGCAAGACTGATTACAAATGTAAGGATTGAGTAGATAAGCAAGTGTGTTGAGGATAATGGGAGCCAGGATTCTTATTATTAGAGAAAATAGGCACAAATATGGAAAGGGGGAAGGCTAGAATACATACTGGAGTACTGAACTGAAATTGGAGGTATCCCTGTGAATATTTGTTTTTTGAGAGCTAGCTCACTGGCTGGATAGCTAGCTATGTGTATTCATATATACATGTTTATCTTTTTCTGCTGAAAGTCAGAAGCATTCTTGCAGCAATGAGTACATGAAACTACCAGGTCTTGGTTTTTAAATATCATTCTTTCTACTCAAGGAACCAGGACTCTCTTTCATAAATGACTATTTATAGGGGGAGTATAAGATAAGCCTAGAATATCCAGTTTTTCTACAAAGTTAGAATTTGTTTGAAGAATAATGAGTAAAAGGACATAGGAGCCAACTTCAAAGATCTCCTGCTGGACAAATTTTGAGTACAATGATCTATGTCAGGCCGGGGCATAGATGGTGTTCCATGTTAAGCTGTGGCAAAATATATAGGAAAAGTATTGCTTGTGATAGCTTGAAAGGCAGATGATGTGCCTCTGAACTTCCAGTTTTAGGGGAAGATATTGGTTAATATTAGCTGCATTTCACAAATTTCCACAAGACATATGTGTTCAGAAATAACTGGAATGTTAACAGCCAGAAACAAAAGGGAATAGAATCCAGACATTCTGAACTTGTACCATTGGCAGAGGCAATGGCTGCTCAACTCCAAATAATTAAAAAGATAAAAAATGAAGAAATGTATTGCATTTGCAGCAAAGATTAAATTGTTAGACCTCTATAATCCCAGCAGCTCAGGAGGCTGAAGATGGAGGATTGCAAGTTCAAAACTTGCCTTAGCAACTTAGCAAGGCCCTTAAACAACTTAGCGAGACCCTGTCACAAAATAAACAATAAAAAGGGTTGGGGATGTGGCTCAGTGACTGAACACCCTGGGTTCAATCTCTGGTACCAAAAGGAAAAAAAAAAAAAAAAAAAAAAAAAGAAAGAAAAGAAACAACAGATACCCAGAATGGAAAAAAAGACATCAACCTATCTCTACTTGTTGGTAATAAGATCTTGTTTACAGAAAATACCAGGGAATCTACAAACACCTATGAGAACTGGGGCGGTGATATAGCTCAGTTGGTAGAGTGTTTGCCTAGCAAGCACAAGGCCCTGAGTTCAATCCCCAGCATCGAAAAAAAAAAAAATTTAAATAAATAAATAAATAAATAAGTTCAGCATGGTTAAAGGAAATAAAGTAAAAGTTCAAAAATCAATTATAGGGGCTGGGATTGTGGCTCAGTGGCAGAGCACTTGCCTGGCATGTGTGAAGCACTAGGTTTGATCCTCAGCACCACATAAAAAATAAATAAGTAAAGTAATGATACTGTGTTCATCTACAAATAAAAAATATTTTTAAAAAAATCAATTTTATTTCTATATATTGTCAGTGAATAAACTAATATTAAAAAAAAATTTCACTCACAATGACATCAAAGAGAATACAATACTTTTGAATACATTTTTAAAAAGGGAGTATAAAAGTTGTATTTTGAGAACTATAAAACATGGTTGATAGAAATTAAAGAAGATTTAAATAAATGGAAGGACACTCCATGAGTATGGATCAGAAGAGTTCCTATTGTTAAGACAGCAGTACCCCTCAAATTGATCTATAGATTCAATAATACTTTTTCAAAAATCTCTCTTTCTTTTTCTGAGTACATTGGCAAGCCGATTCTAAAATCCAGTGGAAATGCAGGGGTATAGAATAATCAAAACAATTAAAAACAACATCGAAAAGAACAATGTTTGAGGAATCATACTTTTTTTTTCAAATATTACAAAAGTCAACAGTAATCAAGACAATGTGGTACTGGCATAAAAATTAAAAATTCAGAAATAAACTCTCATATTATGGTCTATTGGTTTTTGACAAGGTAATAAGACAATTAGAGAAAGAATAATGAACAAATGATGCTGTAACAATTGGATATCCACATGCCAAGTAAAGAACTTGTGCTTACTCCTTACACCATATACAAAAAATACCTCAAAATTGATCGTATACTCGAGTGTAAGAGCTAAGACTATAAAGCTATTAGAAGAAAGAATAGAAGTACATCTTCATAACCTTTGGGTTAAGAAATGAATATGGGGTTTTGGGATTTTTTAGGGGGTACTGGGGATTGAACCATGGGGTAATCACTGAGCCATATCCCCAGCCTGTTTTTAGATATTTTTTCACTTTTTAAAATTTGCTCTTTTTAGTTATAAATGATATTAGAATGTATATATATATATATATATATATATATATATATATATATACACATATATGGAATATATCTTCCCATTCTTGTGGTGGTACTCGATGTAGAGTTACACTGGTCATGTATTCATATGTGAACACAGGAAAGTTATATCTGATTCATTCTACTTTCTTTCCCATTCCCATGCCCTCTCCCTTCCCCCATTCCCCTGTCCAATCTGGTGAACCTTCACTCCTCCCCCCCCCCCCCACCCCCTCCTATTATGAGTCAGCATCCTCATATCAGAGAGAACATTTCACCTTTGGTTTTCTGGGATTGGCTTATTTCACTTCGCTATAGCCGCCAGTTCCATTCATTTACTGACAAATGCTATAATTTCATTCTTCTTTAAGGCTGAGTAATAATCCATTGTGTATATATCCCACATTTTCTTTATTCATTCATCTGTTGAAGGGCATCTTGTTTGGTTCCACAATCTAGCTATTGTGAATTGAAGTGCTATAAACATTAATGTGGCTGCATCCCTGTAGTATGCTGATTTTAAGTCCTTTGGGGATAACCCTAGGAGTGGGATAGTTGGGTTAAATGGTGGTTCCATTCCAAGTGTTTTGAGGAATTTCCATATTGCTTTCCATAGTGGTTGCACCAATTTGTAGTTCCACCAAGAACATATGAGTATATGATTTTCCCCATATCCTTGTCAACATTTATTGCTACTTGTATTCTTGGTAATTTTCATTCTGACTGGAGTGAGATGAAATCTCAGTGTAGTTTTAATTTTCATTTCTCTAATTGCTAGTGATATCAAACATTTTTTCATATATTTGTTGACCAATTATATTTCTTTTTCTGTGAAGTGTCTGTTCAATTCCTTTGCCCATTTACTAGTTGAGTTATTTGTTTTTATGGTGTTAAGTTTTTGAGTTCTTTATATATCCTGGAGATTAACGCTGTATTTGAGGCGCAGGAGGCAAAGATTTTCTCCCATTCTGAAGGCTCTCTCTTCATGTTCTTGATTGTTTCCTTTGCGATAAAGAAGCTTTTTAGTTTGATACTATCCCATTTATTGATTCTTGATTTTACTTACTGTGCATTAGGAGTCTTCTTAAGGAATTCAGTTTCTAAGCTGACATGATGGGAGATTTGGGCCTACTTCTTCTTCGAGTAGATGTGGGGTCTCTGGTCTAATGCCTAGGTCCTTGATCCACTTAGGGTTGAATTTTGTGCAGGGTGAGAAATAGGGGTCTAATTTCATTTTATTACATGTGGATTTCCAGTTTTGCCAGCACAATTTGTTGAAGAAGCTCTTTTCTCCAATGTGTATTTATAGCACCTTTGTCTAGTATGAGATAACTGTATTTATGTGGGTTTATCTCTGTGTCTTCTATTTGGTACCATTGGTCTTCATGTCTGTTTTTGTGTCAATAACATGCCATTTTTATTACTAAAGCTCTGTAGTATAAGTTAAGGTCTGGTATTGTGAAGCATTCTGCTTCACTTTTCTTGTTGATGATTGCTTTGGTTATTCTGGGCCTCCTATTTTTCCAAATGAATTTTCTGACTGCTTTTTCTATTTCCATGAAGAACCTTAATAGGAATTGCATTAAATCTCTATAGCACTTTTGGTAGTATGGCCATTTTGACGATGTTAATTCTGCCTATCCAAGAACATGGGAGATCTTTCTAATTCTAAGGTCTTCTTCAATTTCTTTATTTAGAGTTGTGTACTTTTCATAATAGAGGTCTTTCACCTCTTTTGGTCGATTGATTCCCAATTATTTTATTTTATTTGAGGCTATTGTGACTGGAATAGTTTCCCTAACTTTTCTTTCAGTTGATTCATCACAAATGTATAGGAATGCAATTGATTTATGGCTGTTAATTTTACTTCCTGCTACTTTGCTGAATTCATTTATGAGTTCTAGAAGTTTTCTGGTGGAGTTTTTTGGGTCTTCTAAAAATAGAATCATGTTGTCAGCTAATAGGGGTAGTTTGAGTTATTCCTTTCCTGTATCCCTTTAATTTCTTTCTTCTGTCTAATTGCTCTGGCTAGAGTTTCAAAGACGATGTTGAATAGAAGTGGTGAAAGACTGGCATCCCAGTCATTCCAGTTTTTAGAGGGAATGCTTTCAATTTTTCTCCATTTAGAATGATGTTGGCCTTGGATTTAGCATAGATAGCCTTTACAATGTTGAGGTATGTTCCTGCTATCCCTAGTTTTTCTCGTGTTTTGAACATGAAAGGATGCTGTATTTTGTCAAATGGTTTTATTTTATCTCATCTATTGAGATAATCATGTGATTCCTGTCTTTAAGTCTATTGATGTGATGAATTACATTTATTGATTTTTGTATGTTGAACCAACATTGTGTTCCTGGGATGAACCCCACTTGATCATGGTGCAGTATCTTTTTCTTTAAAATATTTTTAGTTGTAGATGGACACAATACCTTTATTTTATTTATTTATATTTATGTGGTGCTGAGGATCGAACCCAGTGCCTCATGCATGCTAGTCAAGTGCTCTACCACTGAGATACAACCCCAACCAAGTATCTTTTAAATATGTTTCTATATGCAATTTGCCAGTATTTTATTAAGAATTTTTGTGCCTATGTTCATCAGAGACATTGGTCTGAAGTTATCTTTCCTTGTTGCATGTTTGTCTAGTTTTGGTATCAGGATGATACTAGCTTCACAGAATGAGTTTGGAAGGGTTTCCTCCTTTTCTATTTCATGGTATAATTTGAGAAGGATTCATGTTAATTCTTCTTTGAAAGTCTTGTAGAACTTGGCTGGGAATCCATCTGGACTTGGTCTTTTCTTAGTTGGTAGGTTTTTGATGACTTCTTCTATTTAATTGCTTGAGATTGACCTGCTCATATTGAGTATGTTCTCCTGGTTTAGTTTGGGTAGGTCATATGTCTCTAGAAATTTGTCGATGTCTTCAAGATTTTCTATTTTATCAGAGTATAAATTTTCAAAATAGTTTCTAATTATCTTCTGTATTTCAGTAGTGTCCATTGTGATATTTCCTTTTTCATAATGAATTTTAGTAATTTGAATTTTCCCTCTCTTTCTCTTTTTTATTGTGGCTGTGGGTATATCAATTTTGTTTATTTTTTCAAAGACCCAACTTTTTGTTTTGTCAATTTTTTGAATTGTTTCTTTGGTTTCAATTTCATTGATTTCATCTCTGATTTTAATTATTTCCTGTCTTCTACTGCTTTTGGTGTTGATCGGTTCTTCTTTTTCTAGGGCTTTGAGATGTAACGTTGGTCTTTTATTTGTTTACCTTCTATTCTTTTAATGAATGAGCTCTATGAAATGAACTTTCCTCTAGCACTGCCTTCATGCTGTCCCAGAGATTTTGATATGTTGTATTACTATTCTCATTTACCTCTAAGTATTTTTTTAATTTCACCCCTGATTTCTTTTGCTATCCATTCATCATTCAATAGTATATTATTCAGTCTCCAGGTATAACAATAGCTTCTATTTTTTATTTTTTCATTGATTCCTAATTTAATTCCATTGTGATCTGATAGGATACAAGGTATTTTCTCTATTTTTTGTATTTGACCAAGAGTTGCTTTGTGGCCTAAGATATGGTCTATTTTAGAGAAGGATCCATGTGCTGCTGAGAAGAAAGTGTATTTCTGGATGGACAGATGAAATATCCTCTATATTTCTGTTAAGTCTACATTATTAATTATATTTTTTAGTTCTGTAGCTTCTTTATTTATTTTTTATTGTTTGGAGGATCTATCCAGTGGTGAGAGAGGTATGTTAGAGTCATTCAGTATTATTGTGTTGTGGTCTATTTGCTTCTTGAAATTTGAAGGGTTTGTTTGATGTACATAGATGCTCCATTGTTTGCAGCATAAATATTTAAGATTGTTATGTTTTGATGTATAATTTCCTTAAGTAAACTGTGAAATATCCTTCTTTGTCCTTTCTGATTAACTTTAGCTTGAAGTCCACTTTATCTAATGTGAAGATAGAAACCCCTGCTTGTTTACAAGATCATGTGAATGATATGTTTTTTCTCCATCCTTTTACCTACAGTCCGTGGATGTCTTTGCCTATGAGATAAATCTCTTGGAAACAGCATATATTGTTGAGTCTTGTTTTTTAATCAAATCTGCCAGCCTATGTCTTTTGGTTGATAAATTTAGATCATTTACATTCAATGTTATTATTGAGATATGATTTTTATTCCCTGTCATTTTGATTTATTTATGATTTTTAATTTGAATTGTTTTTTTCATTGATTCTCTGTTCTTTCAGTGTAGTTCCGCCCTTTGCTGGTTTTTACTTTTATATCTCATTTTTCTTCATGAAATATCTTATTGAGTATGTTTTGTAGTGCAGGATTACTAGTTGTGAATTCTTTTAACTTCTATTTATCATGGAAGGTTTTTGTTTCATACCAATTCTGAAGCTTAATTTTTCTGGATATGGTATTCTTTTTTTAAAAAATATATTTTAGTTAATGATGAACATTTGTTTATTTATTTATTTATTTATATGAGGTGCTGAGAATCAAACCTAGTGACACATGCATACTAGGCAAGCAGTCTACCACTGAGCCACAACCTCAGCCCTGGGAATAGTATTCTTGGCTGGCATCCATTTCCTTCAGAGCTTGGTGTATATTATTCCAAGACCTCCTCACTTTGAGAATCTGGATTGAGAGATCAGCTGAGATTTGGATTGGTTTCCTTCTAAATGTTACCTAAATGTCATTTTTCTCTGGCAGCCTTTAAAATTCTGTACTTATTCTGTATGTTAGGCATTTTCACAATAATGTGCTTTGGTGGTGGGTTTGTTGTGATTTTATATATTTGGGATCCTGTAAGCCTCCTGTATTTTATTTTCCATTTCATTCTTTAAGTTTGGGACATACTGTTTCATTGAATGGATTGTACATTCCTTTCATTTGTATCTCTGAGCCTTCCTCTATCTCAATAATCTTAAATTTGATCTTTTTACGTTATGACATATTTCTTGGATGTTCTGTTCATGGTCTCTTAACATCTTTTCTCCACAATCAACTTTGTTTTCAAGATTATGTATTTTGTCTTCATTGCCTGAAACTCTGTCTTCCAAGTGATCTAGTCTGTTGGTGACAGTTTCAATTGAATTTTTTAAATTTGGTTTATTGATTCCTTCATTTTGAGGATTTCTGCTTGGCTTTTATTCAGAATCTTTATCTCTATTGAAGTGATGTTTCACTTCCTATATTTTCTCTCTGATTTCACTCACTATACCATCCTTTCTTCACAGATCATTTAACTATGTACATTCTAAACTCCTTCTCTGATCTTTTTTCCACTGTGGTGTCAGTGGATTCTGTTATTGGAGTACCTTGGTTTGTTTTGGGTAATTTTTTTCCCTTGCTTTTTCATGTCATTAGTGTGTCTATCCATCTAACACTATGAATCTGAGGTAGTAGACTTACAGTGTCCCTGAAAGTTTCCAGTGCCTCACTTGCTGAGACACAGCCTTTCTGCTTTCTTGGTTTCATACCATGGACCAGCTGGGAGAGTGACCTCTTCTATTCTGCCATCTTGATGATTTCCTTTTTAAAAATTTTTGAGAGAGTGTCTGAGTTGTTCAGGGCCTTGCTAAATTGCTGAGGCTGGGTTTGAACTTATGATCCTCATGTTTTAGCCTCCTGAGCTGCTGGTATTACAGGCATGTACCACCACACCAAACTGAAGTGAATGTTTTTTAAATATGATGCCAAAATCAGAATAAAAAAATAAACTAAACTTCACCAAAATTTAAAACTTGTGTGCTTCAAAGGATACCATCATGAAAGTGAAAAGACATCCCAATAGGATGGGAAAAAATATTTGCATTTCATACACCTGAGAAGGTACTTGTATCCAGAAGAATTAAAAAACACATAACTCAATAGTAAAAATGAAAATAGACAAAATATCCAATTACATAATCTCTAAATAAGATATACAAATGGTCAATTACATGAAAATATGGTCAACATTAGTAGCCATTATAGAAATGCAAATTTAAGATATTGGTTCCACAAAGAGGAACCACTTCATACCCACATTATGTGTATAATAAAAAATAGACAATAACAAGTGTTGGTGAGAATGTGGAGATATTAGAATTCTAGTACACTGCTGGTGGGAATGTAAAGTGATGAAGTTGCTTTGAAAAAATGTTTGGCAATTTCTCAAAATGTTAAATGTAGAGTTAATCATATGACCCAGCAATCCACTCCAAAGTATACATCCAAAAGAAATGAAAAAACATGTCCACATGTTCGTTATGAATGAATGGTCATAGAAATCTTATTATTGCTAAAAATATAGAAACAGCCTAAGTATCCAATTGATGAATTGATAAATAAAATATGGTATATTTATAAAATAGTACATTATTATGCAGAAATAAAAAGGAATTAAATGTGGAAAATACTAAGCTAAGTGAAAGAAGCCAATTCACAAATGACTATATATTATATAAATCCATCTGAATGAAATGTCCAGAACATTAAAGTACATTAAGACATTAAGTACATTAGTGTTTGTCTAGGGCTAAGCTGAAGACTGGGGAGAAATGGAGAATTCATGCTAATGAGAATGGCACTGTGGGGAGTGGAAACATTTTTACACAGGAATTTAAGATTTTTTGGCAGTTGAAAAAAGTTTTTTTTATATTGAAATGTATAAAGTACTGTGTTCAAAAATTACTTGGATTAGTTTATCTTTTCTCTGTAGTTGCAAAGTAAATCTGAAATATAATTGGATTTATTTGTTCACTTATATTCAACCTAAGTATTTATCTTTGAATATTTAAAACATTTTTATTTCCAAAATATAACATACATGTTGTTTTCAAATAAGTGTTGTTACTGTCCTTCTTTTCACTTTGTTTCTAGTCAAGCCCTATATATGATCAATTTCATCAGTTTCTTATTTTCTTTCCTGTGTTTCTTTTTAGGAAAGAATTTTTGAGAAACAACCAAGGCAAAAAAGAAACTAAAGCTTAGAGAACAGAGCTAATATGAAACAGATAAACTTACTTATTAAAAATCTCAAGCAGTCAACAGATATATGAAAAAATGTTCAACATCTCTAATAATAAGAGAAATGTAAACCAAAACTACCCTAAGATTTCATCTCACCCCAATTAGAATGACTGTTATCAAGAATACAAGCAATAATAGGTGTTGGTGAAGATGTGGGGAAAAAAGTACACTTATCCATTGCTGGTGGGGTTGCAAATTGGTGCAGTCACTCTGGAAAGCAGTATAGAGATTCCTTAGAACACTTGGAATGGATCCACCATTTGACCCAGCTATCCCAC
Organism: Glaucomys volans; assembly: GCA_020662805.1. Lineage (NCBI taxonomy): Eukaryota > Metazoa > Chordata > Mammalia > Rodentia > Sciuridae > Glaucomys > Glaucomys volans. The sequence goes on along the minus strand of JAJEJO010001033.1, from coordinate 229,602 downwards.
TCCTTGGCCTATACCCAAAGGACTTAAAATCTGCATACTACAGTGATACAGCCACATCAATGTTCATAGCTGCTCAATTCACAATACCTAGATTGTGGAACCAACGTAGATGCCCTTCAATAGATGAATGGATAAAGAAACTGTGATATATATACACAATGGAATATTACTCAGTCATAAAAAAGAACAAATTATGGCATTTGCAGGTAAATGGATAGAGTTGGAGAATATCATGCTAAGTGAAATAAGTCAATCCCCAAAACCAAAGGCCAAATGATTTCTCTGATAAGTGGATGGTGATACATAATGGTGAGGAGGGGGTAAGGGAAGAATGGAGGAAGGATGGATTGTGTAGAGGGAAATGAGGTGTGAGAAGGGGGCAAGGGGAAGGAAAAATAATAGAATGAGACAGACATCATTATCCTATGTACATGCATGATTATACAAATGGTGTGACTCTATTTTGTGTACAACCAGAGAAATGAAAGTTGTATCCCATTTGTGTACAATGAATTAAAAAATAATAATAACAAATTTTAAAAATACCAAAAAACAAAAGAATGAAAGAAACTTAGGCAAATAAAATAATAATAATAATTTAAAGAGAAATTAAAACCAATACAATATGCTTCCCAATGTTTTATGTATGCAATAATATCAGTCAAAGAAGATACATTAAAATATCAATAATGATTAAAAGAATCTGTTTGGTTTATAAAGCATGACCTAGATGTAAGTACCAAATAGAAGGCACATATAAAACTAATTGACTCAGAATCTGAAAGTGAAAGAATGGTCAAAGGTATATCACAGAAAAAGAACAGAGACCCCAATACCAATATCCAGGTCAAATTTCCAAGAAAAAGTATTAAACTTGACAAAAAATGTGACATTTCTGTGATAAAGGGATTAATAAAATTTCATACACATTGGCTTAACAATTTAAATTAATTTTAGCTAATATATATGGAGATTATATGTATGCATATATATATATACATAAAAGTTATGATTACAGTGTTGTTTATAATGGCAAAAGACTGAACATAGGAAAAAAAAAAGTCTGTCATTAGAAGACTTATTGAATAAATTATGGTAGAGAATACTATGTAGCCAAGGGAAATAATGCACTACTAAAGAACAGCTTCCAAAATATATTTTTAAACAGCAACTAAAACAAGATACAGAACAGCATGTATAGCATTTTTCCATTTGTCGTTATATTCTCTGTGTGTTTAGTCAATTTTGGGAGGATCTATAAATTAAGGACAAATGTTGAGGAGCTGGGTTGAGGAGATGCATGCATAAAGTTTTTAGTTAAAAAATAGGTAATTTCAAAAGGTTTAGAAGATGAAATTCCCTTGCAGATCCAAATTCTATTATGTCATCAAACTGTATAACACTATTCAAAAGAGAATCTAAACTATGCATGGGGTGGTACACCTGTAATCCTAGCAGTGTGGGAGGCTGAGACAGGAGGATCATGAATTCAAAGTCAGCCTCAGCAAAAGCAAGGCACTAAACAATTCAGTGAGACCCTACCTCTAAATAAAATACAAAATAGCACTGGGGATGTGGCTCAGTGGTTGAGTGCCCCTGAGCTCAATCCCTGGCACCAAAAAACACACTACAAGAATTTTAATTGTAAATTGCAGCATGCTTATGTATTTTGAAATTTGAGCGCTGCTAAATATTTTATGAAAACCACATATTTTATTTCATCACCATAGGGTTGGAAATCATAGAATATTCCATAGAATTTAATCTTGTTATTTCTTTACTTAATGAAACAAATAATCCACAAGGCCAGTATCTTGAAATAAGTTGGAAAATTGCAGCCATTTTAGTGAGTAAAATGTGTGCTGTTTTGTATCAGGCTGTTTTGAATCCTGGCTGATCACTTACTTTCTGTGTGTGCTTGGACAGATAACTTTATTCCATCGAAAATAACATATATAAAAAGGGAAATATTTCTGCCCTACTGTCCTCATAAGAAATTGTAGGGATTCAGTGAGATACAAATATGAAGATGCTTGCCAAGTCCAAGGGATGTTTATTTCACTAAACAGCAATTACCTACTCAGCATATGTAGATCTTGTATTGAAGACATCTTTAAAAGACATAGAAAAGGAAAGTGGTACCCCATTTGTGTACAATGAATCAAAATGCAGCCTGTAAAAATAAAAAATTAAAAAATAAATAAAAAAGAAATAGATATTCCATTGTCAACTTTCTAGAGTTTTCTGAGGAGAAAGAACGACTGAGTATCCGCTAAGAACCTATTGGCTTAGAAGCTATGAGGGATACATTACTCATTAAGTGTGTAAACTGGATTCTTAATCAAATATCTGAGATGAAGATATTTGTCACATATACATTAGGACCATGCAGTAGTGTAGGAATCATAGGGTATGGTTTGAGGTTCTTACATTTCTGTGACCTCAGAGATTCATGGTTGCTGTGGCAAATGTACTACTGTATCTTGCTTCAGGAAAACTGTCATTTCAAAGGTTGATACAAGAAGAGTAAGGAGAGATGACCTAATTAAAAGGGAATTTTAATAATTCATGACTCCTAATTAATGGTTGTGAATGCCCTTTCTACCTCTGATCCTGCAGGAAAGGAGCTAAGGAATTTCTCCCTAATAAAGACAAGACTTCAGGTGGAGCATAGCTGGCCCTGGGCAGTTCCTAAGGGCATCATTCAGGCGCAGAAACAACACTGGGTATGCATTCCCATGTGATTTGTGGGCACACCCTCACACATAAAGCTGTAATCTTCAGTGATGAATGAAAACTTTTATCATTAAAGAGGCTTTAGTATGACAAAGATGTAGTGCTTAATAACTCAGCACATGCATTAACCCAAAAAAGGTTTAAAAGCCATTTATTGGAAAAAAGAGCACCTTTTGTTGGACCATTTTCATCTGGTAATTTTGTTACCACTTTATGCCAAAGGTTATCATTTCCCTTTTTTATATCCAATTTAATACTTTTATGAGACAGAGTTAATAATAAATTATAAGATATTATTTCTTACTTTTTTACCTCTCTGCTGAGAGGTTTTTTTTTTTGTTTTGTTTTGTTTTGCAGTGCTGAGGATTGAACCCAGGGCCTTGTGCTTACGAGGCTGGCACTCTACCAACTGAGCTATATCCATAGCCTGAGAGAGGTTTTTTTTTTTAACTCCTCTGCTATTCCTTACCAACTTTTTTCTGTAGTATATAACTGAATCGCAGAAACAAGAAGAAATTAATCAGAGGCTTAAAAAAATTGTTCCTTGTCTGATATAGGTTCAGGGAGACTTACTAGACCAGTAACTTGTGTTAAAAAAGAAAGTGGGATATTAATGGACAATGAGCTTAATATGCACAACAGGATAGGAGCTTAAGGAAAACAAAACAAAACAAAAACCAAAGGCAAAATAAACTTAGGTTCCATAAAAGGAAATAAAGTGCTGAGACACAGGAAAATAGTAATTCTGTTTTCTGCTGATCAGACCAGAACTGAGATAAAGGGTTTCATTTAGGAAAACATACTCTAGGAGAATTATGGAAGAAGTTCACCACAACAGAAACTCTCCAAATGATCATGGGAAAAGAATGGGAGGAATTTGGAAGGACTGACCTGGGGAAGAAAACAAAAGAGGAAGAGAGGACAGTGGTCTGAAAATAAACAAAGAGCCACTAAGAAAGAAAATGTGAACTTGTTTTATATTCCTCCAAAGAGTTAGAATTATTATGCAGAAAAAACAACAACAACAAAAAAAGGGAAATACATTGTGGGTTAAATTATTTAAAATTAAGTTCTGGCAAGTAGACCTGTATAAAAAATGGAATGTGCTGTTTTGGAAAGTATCCATGTCCCCACAGGCATTGATCGGGGACGCTCCAGACCCACACTACCCTACAGAACTTTATGTGGTGATGAAAATGTGCTCTCTCTCCTATCAATACAGTGGCCACAAGTCACATATGGCGAAAACAAAACGAAACAAAAAAAACCCAACCCTTGGAATATGAGCAGTATGAAAAAGGAACTAAATTATTTTTAGTAATTGTAACTTAGATATAATGAGCCACATAAGGTTAGTGGAGAGTTCTATAGAGTTTAGAAGAAATCCCCTGTAAGAGCTGGAATGTGGAATAAAAACACTTCTAAAAGTTTTTCTTACCTTCCCTCCCAATGCCACTCTTCACCCTACTTCCTTATCCATCCCCCACAATTCACTGCAGGAACTAAATTGCTTTTATTTTCTTGAGTATACAGTACTATTTCCTGTTTGTAAATGTTTTATTTGCACAAAATATTCTCCTTCTATATGTCCTACTTTTACTCATTCTTCCTAATATGCTCAGTTATTCCTGTTCTGGAAAACCTTTCCGTACCCCAATATAACCATTTACATATCTTGGTATATATCCCTTATTAAAAATTCTAACCATCTATTTACATCTCCCTCTAACCTACTCACTTTGAGTTTCTTAAGGGTAGGGCAATTGTATATCTCTCACCTAGGATAATAAATGGCTGTCCTAGTAGTGCCACTGAACAGGATGAAGGTGCCCGCTGCTCCAACTGACTTGTGTTTACAATGAGTCCTAGGAAATCTCTCTCAGAGTAGATGTAACTCATAATTCATAAAGAAGAATAGGAGTCAAGGTTTTAAAGTAATTGGTCCAATGTCATGTAAAAAACACTTAAGGAGAAAAAATTGGTCTATGATGATATTTTAACACTACCTCACTGCCCTATTCCTGAACATTATTGTGTCAGGTTAAGCCCATTACTTGGGAAGAATTTTAATTAAAGCTCTTAAAGCTTCAGGGTATCTCAAAATATCTTTCTGCCTTTTAGCAGTGAGATTCAGAAAGGTTAAATAAGTTGCATATGTACACTCAAGTATAAATGTCACTGTTGGCTCTAAAACTAGATATCCTATTGATGAAGAATTCATGTATCTGCAAGTAGATTGAGAACTAAAAAGTATCATCTGGGTTTAGCATTTAGGAAGTCAACAGTGACTCTACCAGCTAGTTTAAAGGTAAAAGGTTTGTAAACTAGAGAACTTGGTTTGTGATCTTGGTCCTCTTGTTTCGCTGGAGCTGTGTACTCATGTATAAAGTCAGAGAAAGCACTCAACTAATGCTGGACGGGAGAAGGGAGAGGGATGTTTGAAGGCTTGATGGGTGAATAATAAGGGATGGTCTAGTTGATGTAATGGGATACACTCTGAATAAACAGCAGAATCATGAAAAAAAGGAATTCATGTATCTGATATATCATACCAATTTCATTATAAAATGAGTATGTGTTAATATATTCTGATTTCAAAATAATACCTGCTTTTTATAGAAACCTTGGGAAATATAGAAAAATAGGAAAGTATAAAGAAAAGAACAAACATCATCCATAATTCCACATGCAAAGATTGACTGATTCATTTGTTGTGCTAATGCCTTCCCCTGAAGATCACCAGGAGCACATCTGTAATTGAACAAGTCGGGTGTATGACTCATTGCAGTGATGGAAAACCTAGACCAATGGAGAATCATGGGGGAGTCACTAAATAAGAAGGTGTTAGCAAGAATTTACTATAGAATCTGTACCTTGGTTGGAATATTTTAGGAGAGGGCATAAGGAAGAAGGGAAGGGATTTTGCTCCACATTGGTTTCTGTCAGAAAGCAGGACTACTCTGTGATTGGGTATCTATTAATCTTATTCAAAGGACTAGAATAAGGATAACTTGTAATTTGTAAAGAAGAAACCATGAGTCATAGTGTCCTAGAGAGGAGGTTTTTGATATTTTGGGAATAGCATATTGACCTTACTTTTGTTTGCTTTTGTTTTGTTTCATTTTGGTTTGGTTTTGATTTTGTTTTTTGTGGTACTAGGGATCAAACCCAGGACCTTAGGCATGGTAGGCAGGTGCTCTACCACTGAGCTATCCTCTCTCAGACAAGACACTTTTGTCTGTTCTTCGGTAGAATTATATAGTGGTCATATTTGTCTCATTTTATCATAATCTCAGAGTAACCGTGTTTTGGCATTCTCTAAGATCATTTTATCTAATAGGTACAATAACATGGTTCATCTATGGATGTCTGGCCAGCTCTGAATGTTAGGTACTGCCACTACTTTTAGTTTTCCTTTTTCAATGAAAATATTCATTCAATAACTATTCAATAAGTAGATATTCATTCAATAACTACTATTGAGCAACTTCTTATAATAGAAAAGTAGGTCAGAATGTAGTGATGAAAACACAGAACATAACTTTCTGGGGATTATATCCTACTGGGAGGATTAAATGTGTTGGATGAAACAAAGTGCCTGTTTTCCTCTGCTCTCACACCATGACAATGAACATACAAGACTTATGTGACCTTGAAAGGTGTGGGGATCTCTCCCTTTTACCAGAAGCCAGGAATTTATTCCATAGTGGACAGCACCTGGCTGTCCTTTAATCCAATTCAATTCTGCCACTATCTGCTTGTATATTACATCAGATCCCATAGGTTGAGAGCTCAGTACACTCAAGACTACCCCTGGCTCTTTAGATGACAATATAAATTGGGGTTCCCATAACACTCTACTTCAGTTGGATTAATTTGCTTAAGCTTCTCATAGAGCTCAGGGAAATGTCTACATTTATCAATTTATTGTAGAGGATGCTACAAAGGATTTAGATGAAGAGGTGCACAGGGCGAGTTATGTGGAAAGGATGCAGAGCTTTCATGACTTCTCTGGGTGCCCCCCACTCCAGAAACCTCCTCATGTTCAGCTATTCAGAAGTTCTCCAAACCCTGTCCTCTTGAATTTTTATGGAAACCTCATTGCATAGGCATGACTAGAGCATGGATGACCACGTCAAAATGAGCTTGGACAAAAAATGCAAATGCTAATAGACTGGGTAGAGAAATTCAGTAAGGCTTGTCTGCTTCACATTCTTCTTGGCCTCCCTTTGCAGCATTCCTCCTCCTCCAGGGCATAGAGTAGGATCCCTCTGCAATGAGGAGGGTATTATGTCCTACTATCAGACAAGGGTAGGTTAGAGAATTTCTCTGTAGCCATTTCTAAGAGAAAAAGATGGTAGAAGATTGATTTCTGTGACCCATCTTGGGGAAGAGAAATTCTGTTTTTTTTAATGTTGTTGATGTTTTAAAAAATAGTAATTATAATTATTAGTACATATTAATTGTGCAAATTGATGGAATTTGATATATTTCCATATATGTATGGATTATGTGTGTATTTACTCTCTCCCCACCAACACCCTTCCCAGCCCTTAAAAGTCTTTCCTAATTTCTTTCTGTCCACCACCCCTCGCCCTTCTCTATCTCTAGTGATCAGGATTCCATTCTGTACTTCTACAAAGATGACTTATTGATTTTCTTAAAAGAGTGAGAGCATGTGGTATTTGTCTTTCAGTCTGATTTTTTTCACTCAATGTTCTCCAATTGCATCCATGTTGTTGCAATGACAGTATTTCATTCTTCTTCATGGATGAGTAGTATTCCATTGTGTAGATATATCATATTTTCTTTATCCATTCATCTGCTGAAGGGCATTTGGGTTGATTCCATATTTTGACTATTGTGCGTAGTGCCACAATAAATGTGGAGGTGAAAGTATCTTCTTGGTAAAAAGAAATTCTATCCAGGTGCAGTGGTGCATGCCTGTAATTCCAGCGGCTTGGGAGGCTGAGACAGGAGGATTGAAAGTTCAAAGCCAGCCTCAGCAACAGGGAGGCTCTAAGCAACTCAGTGAAATCCTGTCTCTAAATAAAATACAAAATAGGCCTGGGGATATATATATAGATATTACACATATCTATATATAATATATTACAACTAGAAAACAAATAAATATATGGAACAAGATTAGATAGTGATAAAGCCAAATGCTGAAATGAAAAATAAAGCAAGGAAAGAAGCCTGAATTGTAGAGATGGTAGAGGTAGGGAGGCAGAAGAGGTCATTTTTTAGGTATTCTGTGTTAAGTGAAGAACAAATTATGAAAGATCTGAGGGAAAAGAGTTTCAAGCAGAGGACACAAGCGAAGGTTCCTGGGATGAGGGGAACAGAGTGTGACAGGTATATCTAAAGAATAGCAAGGAGGCTAGAGGGGTGGCATCAGAGTGATGAGGGGCCTGTGTTACAGGAGAAGGTCCAAGGGAGGGTTGAGGAAGGGAGGACAGATCATGTAGGCCTGTGCAAATAATGATCAAGTATGTGGATTTTGTTCCAAATGTGACGGAAGTCATTGGAAGGTTTTAATGTCAATATTTCATTCAATTGATATGTTAATGAGAACACCAGTAAAGTGGTGTCTTGGTCAAAGAACGTTTTAGAAACACAGTAGGTAAGTAGTCATCTGATGTTTGACTAAGATGCTAAACACATAGATTGAATTAAAAACAGCCTTTTCAACAAATGGTGCTGGGAAAACTAATTATCCAGATATAGAATGAGGCTATGTCCCTCTGACCTTGCACAGAAGTCAACTCAAAAGGAATCAAAGATCTAGGAATTCAATTGTCCTTACATAAAATGCAATGACTTCCATATCCATGTACATGTCTCATATCCTGACCTTGCATTTTCTTTTTCTCCTGTGATCCTTCCCTCTGCTTAATCCCAGTGATGTCCTATATACATGAAACTGACACCCTCCCATAATTTCAACTTCAACACCCCAATTTCAGAGCACCACCTTCCAACTTTCTAGCTTATTCCCTTTAGTACCCGAAACCCTACAATCCTTAACTCTACCCCACAACCTTTTCATATCTCTAACTTCATTCCTATTTTAACCCCTTCCTGATCTAGCTTGAATATCTTGATCAATAATAATTATCCCCTTGAACATAGCTGGCCCCTCATCTCTTCTTTGTTCACTTGGCAAAGCCTCAATACTATTCAGATGGAACTCTCCACATATTCTCCCTCTTTCTCAAATATGGCTGGAGAATAACATCCAACCTAACAGATTTCATTTTAAATTTAAGCTTGCTAAGTTTAAGGATGCCCATGATTCCACTCAGCAATCATAATATATTTTTCTCATCCAGTCATGCTCACCTTGCCTTGTGACAATAACTTCTCATCTCTCTTAAAATTTTAAACTTCTCCTTGATTCTCACTTTTATCTAATCACTTTGCAGTATGTTTAGCTGAGGAATAGAAGCAACCAGAAAACAGCTTCCATTAAGGCCCCACTGATCTGCCTGCCTTTTAGATCTGTGCATCTGTACTCTGATCCTGAGCTGCCCTTGCTGGGCTCCTTACTCCTCTACTTGTTCCAGATCCTGTCGATTTTCACCACTCATGGTCAACACTAGCAATTCTCCTGTTTATCTCCTAATTTTTCAATTTTTCTTTCTTTTCTTAAGTATTTTGTCACGATTCATTACATGCTATAATATTTCTCTCATTTAAAAAAATATCAGTTTTTAAATTCTACTTTCTCTACCAGTTATTAACCTCTTCTCTTTTCCTTAAAAAAAAAAAAAGAGAATTGTAAAAGAGTTGAATATTCCCTGTTCTCAAGTCCTTTCCTTCCATTTTCTCTTGAACTCTTTCTATCTGCCTTTCATTACTACCCCCTCACAAAAGCTCTTGTTTCTCCTCCCCCTCTTCCTCCTGGGTAGGAGGGGATTCCATGCTCAGGATTGAACCCAGGGCCTTATGCATGCTAGGCAAGTGCTTTGTCACTAAGCTGCATTCCCAGTCTGGACTTCTCCTTTCCAGCTCCACTCATTCCCTTGGTAATCCGTTTAGCTTCATGACATTGAATGCCACATGTACATTTAGGATTCCTAGATTTTGCCTTTGCCCAAATCTGTTCTCTAAACTACAGTCTTATATATAAATTCATACTCAATATCCTCACTTAAGCATATAATTTGACCTCAAACTTTCTATATCCCAAACTGTCATCTTCTCTGCCCTTCCAAACTTAAAACACATAGTCTTCCTTAATCCAGGACTGAGGGTAACTTCATCCTTCCAATTTTTAAGATTTGGACTCATCTTGACTCCTGTCTTTATTTCACATCTCACATCCAAAGTGCTAAAAAATGTGCCTATATATTACCACTTTGAGCCACCCCAGGTCTTCCCTGATAGCTCCAAAGATGAGTATTTTCATATCTCATGCACTAGTGGCATATGATGCATCATTTGAGAATCTCTGAACATGTTTAAATAGAATAAGGGGTATGAGAGAATAAGCAAAAGAAAATAAAAGCATGGAAGATCAAAGTGATTTGGAGGACTGCTAGTAGTTTAACATAGCTAGAGAAAAGAATATAAGAGATAAGGCTAAAGAAATACATAGGACCAGATTATAGAAGGCTTTTTATTATTTAGGTAACATGGACTTTATTTTGCAGGCAATAAGAAGTCATTGAAAAGTTTTAAGTTGGGGAAACATAAGCAGATTTGTATTGGAAAGATAATAAAGAATGATCTTTATGATCATTCTTAATTACATAGGGAATTCATAATTTACATAGGAAACACATTTGGAGTAGTGAGAACAGTGGAGAAAGAAGACAATTACTTGAACTAAATTAGAAACTTTGGAGGTAAGAAAAAAAGGAGACAAAGCTGAGAGCTCTTAAAAATATAGAATCTCACAGATTTGGTAACTTATTGAGAAAGGGGAAAGGCCAGGGGTCAAGGACAATTCCATTTTCTAACTTGAGTGTGTTTAGATGGTGGTGCCACCACCTGGGATAGGAGAGAGGAATAACAAACACAGTGTAGAGATGATATTTTTGTTGACAGACTGAGGTCCAGATATCCAGGGATATCACAGGGAAGATGTCCAAGAAATTGTAAATTTTATTGGTCTGGAGAAATAGGGAGAAGTCTAGACTGAAAATGAGTTCAGAGGTTACGTGAACATTTATCAGTATGTTTTATCTTATGCATTGGGATTGTCAGAGATAGTATGCTGAGGGAGAAGAAAGACAGTTTAAGGATAATATTAGGTATGTGCAGAGGAAAAGGAGTGCATGACCTATTATAAGGGATGGAGGTAAAATCAGAACCAAGAGAGGATGATGTCTTAGAATTTAAGTGAGGGATTTTATGAAAGGGGAGCCTTTGTAAAAATAAACATTGTCTTAGCAGCTCAGACTGCCATAACAAAATCCCATAGACTGGATGGCCTGCATTTATTTCTCACAGTTTTAGAGACTGGGAAGTTCTAGACCAACATGTTAGGCAATTTAATTTCTGGAAGTAATCTATTTCTGGTTTGTAGATGGCCCCTTGTCGCTGTGTCTTTGCATGGTAAGGAGGGAGAGAGAAGTTGGGGGAGAGAGAGAAAAAGAGAGGGAGAGAAGGAGGGCACTAGCAAGAATGCTAGGGGATTTTTTTACTCTTCTTATAAAGACACAAATTCTGTCATGGGTGCCCCACCTTCACAACTTCATCTAAATGTAATTAAGTTCAGATTTAACATAAAGCTGGTTTGTACGAAGTGTTAAATTCTTTTAGGAAAAATTGCCCCACAAGAATTATTAGCTGAAGATGTACTGAAATTTTTATCTCCGAATAATTTATCAGAAATTTATCACAGTGTTGTCATACCTGAAAAATACTCTTAACAGTTGACAGCACCAATAAGTTTCATCAAGAAGAAGATTCTTCTCAGAATTAAAAATGATAAAAAGTTATTTGCAATTTTATATGTAAAAAGCAATTGACATTGCTTTCGATTATTTCAGTTGAAAATGAAGTCACTAAAAGTAAAGTTTTGACAACACAGTGAATGAATTTGCAGAAAAGTGAGCTAAAAAATCTTGAGATTAAGATAGTACATTAATAAATTATTGTTCTTTGTTGTATTTTATGAAATTATGATATCAAAATATTTGATACTGTTTGTATGTTTGCTTTACTCATATATATCTACCACCCTTACTCTATTTTATAAATAATGAACAAACTTGTCTGTAATGAAATACAATTTTAAAGGGAAAATTTTTAGGACTGGGGTTGTAGCTCAGGGCACTTGCTTACCATGTGTGAGGCACTGGGTTCAATTCTCAGCACTGCATATAAATAAATGAATAAAATAAAGGTCCATTGACATCTAAAAAGTATTAAAAAAGGAAAAATTTTATATGTTAACATCTTTAACTGTACTTTTTTCTTGCTTTTGTAAACAAGTGGCCCTGTATTTTTATTTTGCATTGAGCTCTGAAAATTATATAGCTGAGACTGAGTGTAAAGATGATTTATTGAGGGAGACAGGCCTGATATATTCAGTTTCTTTTTTCCCTTTCTTGAAAGTTGGAGAAAAACAATAGGAAGATGAGGGAGTTCTGAGTGTTGACTTGAAGGAGCTTTTAAAGGCTTAAAATGTTATGTGGAGAATCAGAGAAGGAATGTAGCACTTTGTGGATTTTAAAATACTTCCAATATAATAATTTCCATAAGCTTTTTTATTACTAGTTATAATGTGCATTTTATGAGCAATCATAAAGAAAATTACATTTGGGAATGATCTTATTTATACCAAAACATTTGCCAGGTTTGGTATCATCTTGTGAAAAGTGAAATCCAATCAGCTTGACTTTATATGAAATAAATGGTATGCTAAGGTCTCAACTGCTATAGATAATACAGAATAAATGTAAAAGTGGCATGTAAACTGTAAAGCACTGCAGGTACTATAATCATTAAATGAACTTGTGGTAAATGATCTGTAAAATATGCATTTTAAGAATGAATTTTTGTTTTCAAAAGTGGATTTTTTCAGATTATGAAATTGGCCATATGTTCTTTGTTCAAACTTTTAAAATTTTGTTACATAGAGAAGAAATTATTCACAGGTACTTCTCTCAAAGGCTATAATTTTGTCATTTTGTAATGTTCTCTTTGAGATTTTTCTTCTGAAAATCATAGTTTTACATGTTATATAAATTCCTTATAAATATTAATTTAATCTTGATATGATAGTTCATTATGTGGCTTTGTCATTCATGACTTATCCATTTACCCATTGTTAGACATTTAGGTTGTTTCTAACTTTTTTGCAGTTTTATTCAACATATAAAGATTCCTAACTGAATTCCTTCCGTTGATATAGTCCTAAAATTAAACTAAATTTAATCATATTCAATTTCCTCAACCCTTTTTTTTATAAACACAAAAATACAAGTCAATAAACTATTTGCACTTTAGCTTCTAAGACCTTTATGCATAAATAAAGCTATTCTTTGCAGGTGAGAGGTGGGAAAAACAAAACAAAACACCACAGCTAACCACATAGGAAATTGCCTTTATGAACTTAATTTCTGTTATATGGCCTCACAATTGAAAATGCCTGAGAATTTCTTAGCAGGGAGGCAAGGCAAAGCCTCCAGTACTGAATGATTCACTGAATTAATCATTGAAGGAGGAAATAAGGCTGGAAAAACAGGCTGAAGATCCTTGACAAATATAATAAGCTATATTCTGTCACTTCTCAACTATTTAAATGTAAATAGGTCATTTGGGAACACATTTACATTTCCCCAAATGACCACTATTAACTAGGGATGTTTTACTTGCCCTCAATTCAATTCAATTTAACCATTAATGGCTTTCCAGCCTATTTATTTTATGGTTACACGACTTGAAAGAGTTAATGTACTTTGTAAAATGCCTAACTTGTACTTGGGATTAATTTACTCCCACAGCAGGACATGGCTTATTAGAGCTTCAGATATGTCTAAAGAAAATTCTATGTTAGATGCATCACTGAAATGCTTGCTGTCTCACTGGGAGCCTACATAAAAACGGTTTGGTGGAGTAAACTTATTTTTATCTTTTTTTTTTTTGCATAAGTTTTCCACAAAACAGCTGGCCTTTTTAAAAATGAAGTTGACTAACCATTTACAAGATCTGAGAAAGGACTAATTAGTAGTGTAGGCTGATTAGGGAGTGTAGCTATTTTTATTTTAAGAATCACATACAGAGAAGTATTTGTTTGGTGACTTGCATAAAAATTACTTTTCACTAACCATAGTGTTTGAGTAGGCTATTGCATAGGAACAAAGCCCATAATTTTTTTTAATCACTGTTTGAGATTGAGTCCAACATAATCATTGTCACTCAACTACATGATTTTACACAGTTTTACAAGTTGAGACAAGAGATAAAAGTAGCCCTGATCTCATTTTCACAGATGTCTTCATCAGTTTTTCCAGGTATAGGCTAAGGTCCCTTTACCAGCCTTTCCTGCAGGATTAAACAGCAATGTCAGGATATAACACCAACATCTTGCCGTTTAAGAAATAGTGACCACCAGGATTCCCTCTGAACTTCTCTGGCCCCATCCTCACCTCTCATGTAGGGGTTCCTTCGTTGGCCCTCAGAAACTGGACTAATCCTTACCTCCAAAAAGAGCATCATGAATAACACAAAAGATGATCTTATTCCATTTGGGCTGCTATAATAAAAACACTTTAGATTGGGTAACTTTACAAACAACAGAAATTTGTTACTCACAGTCTGAGGGTTAGAAAGTCTAAGATCAGTGTCAGTAGATTCAGTGATGGGGAAGGGCCTGTTTCTCACACACAGTGGCTTCTCCATGTTCTCGGATGGCAGAAGGGGCTCTCTGCTCCTTCAAACCTCTGTTTTAAGGGCATTATTCCCATTTATAAGGGCAGAGCCTTCATGACCTAATCACATTCTCAAAGACCCCACCTCCTTAAATACCACCACAAGAGGTATTCAGATTCAACAAGAATTTTGCAGGGATAATTCAGACTATGGAAGGCCTTTTCAAGATTGAAGTTCATAATTTCCAGTCTTACTATTCTCTCACTGTCCTCTGGTTATCAAGTTCCATATTTAAGAGTTCCTAAAGAATAAGATTGTGCAAGTTCCGAGGGCCAGATTGCAGGTCTCTTTGCCGAGGAGGTATGAGAGTGGAGTCCTAGCTGTGGCAGTAGGAGTCAAGGCTGGACAAGCATTTAGAAAGTTTCTTCCACTCTTTGGCCAGTATTGACCAAAAGGAGTGCAGCTGAAACTGTAACCTAAGGAGGCTTTTATGCTTCCAGAAAAATCTCAAAGAAAAATATTTGCAAGCAACAGCAATAGCTGTGGGATCAGGCTCTAAAGGAAAGGGTGGACAGATTCAGCTAGTTAGCGTGGATGTTGGAGATAAAGTTCTTATCCCAGAGCATGGAGGCACCAAAGTAGTTCTAGAGGACAAGAATTATTTCTCATTTAGAGATGGTGACATTCTTGGAAAGTCTACAGACTGAAACATCACTGTTGAAATGGCATCGTGTGAAGCTGCCCATTCCACTGAAGTTCTGAAATCTTCCATCATGTAAATAATTTCCATGTCTCTTTTATAATAAACTGATGATAATCTAATAAAAAAAGAATAAGATTGTCTCTTTCCTCTTTGCCTACATTCTCAGCCTGAGACTCCTTCTCTATACCTTACTTTGTCCAGTTTTACCCATCGAGTTTCAGTCTAAAGGTCAACTTCCTGACCATCTTCTGCCCCACTAAAGTTCAAAAACAAAGCCCCCAAATAACAGCAACAATAAATTGGGAGTCTGTTCACTGTTTTTCCACAGCACCTTGCACTTAAGCTTGAAATGGTACCTACTGTCTATACAATGACCTCCTTACTTGCTGGGCATCTCCCTTGTTAGAAGGAAACATTATTGAGAACACTGTTCATGTTTATAAGACATTATATGACATTTTGTTAAAGAGGTAGAGGACACAGTTCCTTTTTCAAGGACTTTACAGTTCAATTATGGAAAAAAGGTACCTATAAGACCAAAAGTAAAAATATGCACAATTAGATAACATACCAAATATACATGATTAGGTTTAAAACTATTAGGTACAATTATTAGATCAATGGGAATTTATAGACAAGGCTGAGTGATGAAGGCAGGAGCAATCTAAGGAGACTTTGTGGGGAAGTTGAGATTAGAATTGGCCAAATGGAGTTGCTGTAGGACTGTGGAAGGGGGAAGGGGGCAATATACTAGGCTGTGATAATAAAACAAAAAAGCACGTGAACATTGGAATAAACCTAAAAAGATGGGTAAAATTAGCAGGACAGAGAGGGCTGAGACATGGGAGAAGGAATCTTAGACAGAGATGTAGCAAGAATAAAGCATAGGGGCTGGGGATGTGGCTCAGTGGTGAGTGTCTGCCTTGAATGCCCAAGGCCCTGGGTTCCATCCCCCAGACACACACACACACACACACACACGTATATGTCATACTATATATGTGAGAACAACATAGTCGCTTCCCTCATTGACCCTGAGTTTTGCCTAATCAGAATATCAGCCAATATGACCTTCAGTGCACTGAGGTTTGTTCTTTAGGAGTGCAGCCTTTGCTATGTGAGCAAGACCAGGCTAGTCTCTTGGAGCAAGGTGCAATGAGCAATGAGGGAGCAAGGTGGAGAGAAAACATGGAGGGAAGCCTGGCTATCACAGTCATCCCAGCATCCCAGCTGAGGCATCAAACTGGTAGGAGAGGCCATATGGGACCATCCAGCCCCAGCCAAAGCACCCAATGATTACAGTTGCATGAGTGGACCTCAGGTGAGATAAGAGAAGAATCACCCAACCAGAGACTGACCAGAATTGCTCACCCATGAAATTGTAAGCAGTAAAATGGTTGTTGTTTTAAACCACTAAATTTTGGAGAGTTTTGTTTCACACCAATAAATAAGTGCAAGTACTAAGATGAAAGATTTTCTTCCATAACTCTAGTTGCTCCTTTTTGGTCACCTGTAAAGTTCATCATGCATACTGATGTTCCTCAAAGTTCAATCCTAGGCCATTTTCTGTATTCACTCAGTTTTTCTTCCTTGCATGATCTGATCCATTTCTACAGCATCTTTAAATGAAATAACATTATTTCTATTTACATACTTTCAGCTTCTAATTGATACTTCCAGCTTACATCTCTTCTTTGAGCTCCAGACTCAGATAACCAAGTGCCTGCCAGTCAGCTTCATCTGGATATCTCAACAGCACTTAAGACTTATGATTGCCCTAAAACATACACCTGTTTTGGTGTCACCCCACTCAGTGAGTGACACCATCCACCCAGTGGCACAAGATGGGAGCTTTTTAAAAATTATTTTATATATACTTTTAGTTGTTGATGGACCTTTATTTTACTCACTTATTTATATGTAGTGCTGAGACTTGAACCCAGTGCCTCACATAGGCTAGGCAAGTGCTCTGCCATTGAGCCACAACTCTAGCCTCCAGAGTCACCCTTGATAACAGCCTCTCCCTTACTGCTTCTGTTGTTCATTATGGTGCATTATTGGCTTTACATTCTTAACATCTGTCAAATTCTTCCAGTTCTCGCCATCTTCATAAATCTGATCCAGTCATTGCCATCTCATCTAGACTACTGACAAAGATAATTAACTGGTCTTCCTACATCCACTTGCCTACATTCAATCTGTTCCTTAAACTGCTGCCAGAAATGCTTTTTCCCTCAAAACATAAATCCCATCATGTCGATTTAGAATGTAAAATACTCCAATAACTTCCTATTACTCTTGAGCTAAAGACCAAAATCCCAATCATACCCAACAAACAATTAATTCAAGTTCTCTAAGAAACAGATGCTAAGATGGGATTAGATATGAAAAATATTCATTAGGAGGGAAGCCTATTAAGAATAAATGAGAGGGCTGGGGTTGTAGTTCAGTGGTAGAGCAGTTACCTAGCACATGTGAGGCACTAGGTTCGATCATCAGCACCACATAAAATAATAAAATAAAATAAAATAAAATAAAATAAAATAAAG
The DNA here is from genome assembly GCA_020662805.1 of Glaucomys volans. Classification (NCBI taxonomy): domain Eukaryota; kingdom Metazoa; phylum Chordata; class Mammalia; order Rodentia; family Sciuridae; genus Glaucomys; species Glaucomys volans. Next base: position 211,782 of record JAJEJO010001033.1, on the reverse strand, counting down.
GTATTGTGTCCACCTACAACTTAAGAAAAGAATCAATGGGGGATGGAGAATGTGAGAGAACATCAGACTGCTATGCAGGTCTATCACCTGTGAAACAGGGGAAAGAAAGAAGGACTGGACAGGAAGAGACTTAGATTGTAGCAACGTTTTGAGGAAGCTTTGGTGAGGCCTACAGGGGTCTTTGAGCCAAACTTTCCATTAAAATAATCTCTTGTTTTATATTAGTTGTCTTCCCTGCCCACATTCTCCCAATGCTTACGGTTAGATATTGGCTAGGAAAAACCCAGGGGAAGTTTGACTTGGTGTGAATACATCAGGAGATCCAGAAGCAGCTCAGATTATTAGTCATCTATGATTGCCTAAGGCAGAAGAGCTGAGTAGGGAACTTCCTTGACCACCACAAGACCCTGCATAGTTTGACCCCTGCCCATTTTCCTAACCTTGCCTTGTACCTTTCTGCCTTTTGTGACATCAAACTGTTTGTACAAGTCTTTTGCTACTTCCTCCAACAAGAATGTTACGTGTTTCCAAAACTTTTATCCCACACAAACGCCAGTTCATTTCTATGATCTTTCAGTTGTCAGCTCAGTTTTCTCTCAGAGATGATTTTGATGACAGGGCCATGTCTCCCTGTTACATGTCCTCATAGCACTATATAACTTTCTTTAATAGTATTATTTCTGTGATTATTTTCTTGATTTCTGTCTGTCTTCTACCCTAGATTGTAAGGTACTTAGCCAAAAGTGTGTCTTTTTCACTTGTGAATATATATACAATGACCAGCATATAGTCCATGATTAAAATACTTTTGTTGAATGAATGAAGGTAAGAAAGGAGATTCAAGTCCCTCATCTGTTAGTATTTTGGATGCTTTTAGCCTTTTCAGCTGCTTTATTTTCTTGGTGTTGATAAACAGACCCTGCACTTTGATGTGAAGTTTCCAGAGCCTAAGGAAACAGCAAATTAGGGTCAAGAAGAGCTGGAAACAAAGAGGCTCATCTGGGTGTGAGGAGTTGATGAACAGAGTCATAGATATATTTTAAGGAAGAAATGAAGTGCCTGGCTCACTTATTGGATATTTTATTTATTTGAAGTGAATTCAATATGATTCAGATATCTAATGCCAAATATCTGAGATCATGGAATTATTAGTAGGAATGTTGGAAAGTGGATCCCAGTGAATGAGGAAGAAGATGAGTTTGGTTTTGAAGACTAACTTCTAAATAAAGAATTTCCTAGTGGAAATAATTAGAAGGAAACTTAGAGATATAAAAAGGAGGCAGATGTGAAAGATTTGAAATCCATTGAGTGCCTTCTCCTCCAATAGGCCTGTCATGGTAGCTAAGCTTTGGGAGTTTGGGTGAGGAGGTACGAGTATCTTGCCCTAAATGTGCACTGGAGAGAGCTTAGAGGTAAACTAAGGAACAATACCATGAAGAGAATGAAAACGTTGATCTGGCATCTAATAAGTGATGTAGATGGTCAGAGGAGCTGCCAGTGTGAAGTATCAAGGGAGAATTGTAGACGCTGACTGGATGGTTAATGGGGCTCCAGAAGAGATGGGAAGTGTGAATAGGATAATGGAAAAGAGACTGGCAGAAATTCGCTGAACCTAAGGGAAAGTGACTGTCAAAGCTGCTAAGGCTCTGGATGTGTTCAAGGACAGACAATACTCGAGAGTAGAAGTGGAAGGGGAAACTGAGAGTACCAAGAGTCCCTGAAAAAAATGTACATGGTTTAGGAGAGAAAAAGTAAAGGGCTGAGGACTCAACACCAGCAATGAGGGAACAGAATGAAGAGGAGTTTTGCTTTGTTTTTTACATGAAAATTCTTGATATTTATTGTTCTATTTCCTTTTTAAATAGATAATACAATAATTGTACATATTTCTGTGGTACAGCATGGTAATCTGATTTGTGTATATAATGATCAAATCAGAGTAATTAGCATTTCCATCTCTTTAAACATTTATTATTTCTTCATGTTGGAAAACTTCAAACTCCTCCCTTCTAGTCATTTATAAAAATATTGTAAATTTTTGTGAACTATAGTAACCATACTATAAAGAAGAAGACTAGAACTATTTTCTATCTAACTGTATTTTGGTATCTCTACCTGTATTTTGGTATCTCCAGCTGACCTTTTTCTACTCTTCCCCCCTTTCCTAGCCTTTAGTGACAATCAGTCTATCAACTTTTTTAGCTTCTGCAAATAAGTGAGAACATAAGGTGTCTGTCTTTCTGTGCTGGGCTTATTTCATTTAACATAATGCACTTCCATTCCATCTGTGTTGCTACAAATAATAGGATTTCGTTCATTCTTACAACAGAATAATATTCCATTGTGTATATGTACTACAGGAATTTTTTGAAAGGCTCAGAGGAGGAAAGTTGGGATGCATGAGGGGTTATGTAGAAGTGTCAAGAGTAGAGTTGTGAGGAAAGGTAAGAAGTGCTTAGCACAGATCAAGAACATTGGGAAAGAGTGACACCAAATTCTGCTCAGTTTCCTGCTGGATCCACATCGTATAATGTCTCTCAATACTTTTTTTAAAAAAATTTGTTCTCAGTAGTTATACATGACAGTAGAATGTATTTTGATACATCATACATAAATGGAGTATAACTTCTCATTCTTCTGGTTGGACATGATGTAGAATTACATCTCTCATGTAATCATATATGCAAATAGGGTAATAATGTCTGATTCATTCTACTATTTTTCCTATCCCAATACCCCCTCCCCTCCCTTCATTCCCCTCTGTCTAATACAAACCACCTTTATTCTTTATTCTTTATTCTTAGCACCTTTATTCTTTATTCTTAGCATCCATATATCAGAGAGAATATTTGGCTTTTGGTTTTAGGGATTGGCTTATTTCACTTAGCATGATATTCTCCAGCTCCATCCATTTACCTGAAAATGCCATAATTTCATTCTTCTTTAAGGGTGAGTAATATTCCATTGTGTATACATACCTTTTTTTTTTATCCCTTCATCTGTTGAATGGCATCTAGGTTGGTTCCATAGCTTAGGTATTGTGAATTGAGCTGCTATAAACATTGATGTGGCTGTATCACTCAAGTATGCTGATTTTAAGTGCTTTGGGTACACCCCAAGGAGTGGGATGGCTGGGTCAAATGGTGGTTCCATTCCAAGTTTTCTGAGGAATCTCCATCCTGCTTTCCATAGTGGCTGCCCCAATTTGCAGCAATGTATGAGTGTACATTTCCCCCACATCCTCACCAACATTTATTGTTGCTTGTTTTCTTGATAATTTCCATTCTGACCAGAGTGAGATAAAATTTCAGTGGTTTTAATTTGCATTTCTCTAACTGTTAGAGATGTTGAACATTTTTTCATGTGTTTGTTGATCAATTGTATTTCTTCTGTGAAGTGTCTGTTCAGTTTCTTAGCCCCTTTGGTGACTGGATTAATTGGATTTTTTGGTATTAAGTTTTTTGAGGTCTTTATATTTCCTGGATACCAATGTTCTATCTGAAGTGCAGGTTTTAAAGATTTTCTCCCATTCTGTAGGCTCTCTCTTCCTGTTCTTGATTGTTTCCTTTGTTGTGAAGAAGCTTTTTAGTTTATTCCATCATATTTATTGATTCATGATTTTACTTCTTGAACTTTAGGAATCTAAATGTGGTGGAGATTTGGGCCTACTTTTCCTTCTATTAGATGCAGGGTCTCTGTTCTAATACCTAAGTCCTTGATCCACTTTACCTATGTCCTTGATCCACTTTAAGTTGAGTTTTGTGCAGAGTGAAAGAATGCTGGGGAAAAAAAGGTATTGAGAGATATATTCAATATTCATTCTGTATAGTTTACATACAATAAAAAGCATATATTCGATGGACACAGTTGAGTTTTATAATTACATAAATTCCCCAAAGTTCCCCTCTTATAATTTTCTAGTCACTCCCCATTCTGTTCCTGTCCCAGGCCATTATGAGTCTGATTTGTATGGTGATATATTATTTTCATATATTATTTTTTAGAAGTTTATACAGATGTAACCATACAGTATTTATTGTTTTGTGTAGGGCTTCTTTTACTCATATTTGAGCTTATCAATGTTGTTTTGAACAACAGTAGTTTGTTCCGTTTGATTGCTGAGTAGTATTTCATTGTAAAAACATATTGCTCTTTACCCAGTTATTTGTGTATGAACACTTAGGTTATTTCCAGCTTATGGCTACTGTGAATAAAGTTATTATAAATATTCTTATGTAAGTCTTTTTGTGAATATGTTTTCATTTCTCTTGGAGTGGAATTTCTGGGTTATAGGAAAACTACCAACTGATTTTCCAAACTTGTTATAAGATTTCATACTTGCAATAGTAAAGAGACCTTCAGTTATTTCACTGTCTACTTAATATTGATATTATCAGTCTTCTAATTTTAGTCATTCTAGTAGATGGTGGTATCTAGTAGAAAGTGGTATCATATTGTAGCTTTTATTTTATTTAATGACTAATGATGTTTCATGTGCTCACTGATCTTTCATAGATCTCTTAAGATGTCTCTAAGCTTTTGCCATTTTTATGTGTTGTCTTTTTATTATTTACTTGTAGAAATTTCTTATACAGCCTCTAAACAAGTCCTTTGTATTGATCATGTATTACAAATATATTCCCCAAACCTATAATTTGAATTTTATTTTCTTCATGATGTCTTTTGTAGAGTAAACTTTGAATGAAGTATGATTTCCAATTGTTTTTTTTATGGCCAGCACACTTATGTCCTAAGAAATCTTTTCCTATCTAAAAGTGGCAAAAGATAAATAACATTTTCAAACTATTTTAAATAAACCTATGCCTATTTCCTTTCTCCCTTCCTCCTAAAATGTTCCTAGGTTTAGTATGAAGTTACTGAGATTATATGCACTATTTTTGTAAGAAGGTAAAAAATGAGATGTCAGAACATTTTGTGTATAATGTCTTATCCCAGCAAATTTACCAAACCACGAAGGCCTAACAAAAGAGAATGAGTTCCTTTAAAGACTAGGAAAAGAGACTACGTTTTTTGAAAACATACTGACATCATTCATTCAGTCTGCTATAACAAAGTACCTTAGATGAAATGGTCTATAAACAACAGAAATTTATTGCTCACAGTTTTGGATACTGGGAAGTTTAAGATAGAGGCACTTGTCAATTTGGTGTCTGAGTGAGAGCTCATTCTAAGGTTTATAGACGGTGCCCTCTTACCCTCCCTTGGTGAAAGGGACCAACAAGCTCTCCTGGGCACTAATCCCATTTGTGAGAGTTCTGCTTTCATGTTCTAATCACTAAGAATTGCACCTCTCAATACTATGAAATTAGGAATCAGGTTTCACCATATGAATTTTGGGGTGACACATTCAGACCATAGCACATGCCTTTCCACTTCCACCAAAGATTGCATAGTCCATTATCAAAAGTGTTGTTGCTCTGCATAAATTTATTTTAGTTTGACATTTTATATTTAATAAGAGGAATGTGTTGGAAAACTTACAGGTGGTAGTCAAAGAATCTAAAGGAAAACTAACACATCTTTAGAAAGGACAGGAGCTAGAGTAGCTGTGAGTACCAAGGGAGAAAGATCAAACAAGTAAATAGATTTCCATAGGGATGAATGACCTCCAGATGTTTGTCTTTGTTTTATTCTCCTGAAGCTAAACTTTCTAGAAGAAAGTATCTGAATGGCTTAATTTGGTCACCAGTCTATACAGGGACTTTGGTTGACAGTCATTCCTTCCAAACTAATTTTCAAGGGGAAAGAGAGATAGTTCTCCAAAATAAAATTGGGACACTGCTGCTATAAGGTGGGGGAATATACTCTAGGTGGACAAAACAATAGATGCCTGCAAGACCCTTAGGCAGAACATTTTATCTTTCAACTTGTGTTCGTTTCCTGTCTTATACAGGATGAAATTGTTTATTCACTTATTTTTGAGTCTTCCTTCAAATAACTGGGCTAGTTTAAGTTAAATTACTGCTAAGGTCAGATCCATGAAAGTAGATTATACCTAATTAGAGTTCATGCCAGGTCAGTTTCATTGTTGCCATGGTTTTAAATCTTGAAGTTGACCATGTATTTACTTATTCTTTCCTTCCTTCCCTACTTCTCTCTCTCTCTCTCTCTCTCTCATTCATTTTGGTTATAAATAATAATGGGTTGCACTGCAGCATACTTATGCAAGCAAATAACATGCTTTGATCATACCCACTCCCATTACCCTTTCTTACTCCTCCTTCCATCCCCGTTCTTTTCTCTAATAGTCTCGCTACTACTTTCATGTCTTTTTTTAGTCCCTCAGATTCTATGTAAGGGAACACATGCAATACTTGACTTATTTTGTTCAAAATTGTGATTTCCAGTTTTATCCATTATCCTGCCAATTACATAATTTTGTTCTTTATGGTTGAATAATTCTACAGTGTATGTGTGTGATATTTTTCTGATTACTTAGAATTTATCTTCTAAACTGAGATGCAGAAACTCTGTGAAACCTAATATTAAGTGGGGGAAAGGCAAAAACACTAAATAGAACATAAGTTGATCAAGGTTAGAAGTGAATTGGGAGTGATAGAAACCCAGGTTTTGTGCATTAGATTCACTTTTTAAGAAGTGGATTAAGAAGTTACATTTTTTTTAGGAAACTTTCCTTTATAAAAATTTTTTATTTTTAGTTATTGATGAACGTTTATTTAATTAATTTATTTATATGTGGTGCTGAGAATTGAACCCAGTGCCTCACACATGCCAGTCAAGTGCTCTACCACTGAGTCACAAACCCAGCCTGAGAAGTTATATTTCTTAAGTTTGCTTCTAGAAGTTGGATGTTTTCATATTCAAGTGCCTATATTCAAGCTCATTTGGTCATTCATCACTCAGTAAGCATTGTTAAGAGTTTGCCATGTGTACTCATGGTGACTGTTTGGAGGTCTCCAAAAAGGAGATGATGAGGGAAGCTGATTCCTTACTGAGTTATATAGACAATAAACTATCATAGGAGTAAAGTATGGAGTGAAGATTATTTTGTTCACTAATTTCTATTCCTTTGTGTTATGTGTCTAAAATGAAATAATTGACTTTTCTGAAGCACTTGGCATTTCTTATTTCTTATTTCTCAGAAACCTCTCCTTCTATGACTTCTGGTTCTCTTCCTGGCCATAGTTCATCTCTCTTTTTCAGTGGTTATCATTTCTCTGTCTAATCCTCATTTAGTGGGCAATTCTCAGAGTCCTTTGTTCTCTTATCATCTTTGTCTAATGTTTTCTCTGGCAGAATCTCATCTGTTCTTTTGGCTTCCATGACAATTTAAATGAAGATGAATCCCAAATGACTTTCACTGGCACTAACTTCTCTCTAGAACTCTGGAAGTAGACAAACAATATCTACATATATGGATCTGGATGTCCAGCGGACATCTTCAACTTACGATGTCCTCAAGGCAAATGATTCTTTTTCACTGACCCTAAGTCTATACTATCCCTTCTAATTTTTCCCCTTTGGAATGTCCTGATTTTGTTTTGCAACAGAATGCCCAACATAGGACACAACTGAAAATATTTGTGCAATGGAGGAGATAGTGCTTAAATACAAATGGGAGACATTATGTTTTTAAAACAATACATAATTCAATACAACCTGGTTCCTATAGGCATCTTGACTCTAGGGTCTTCTTGGCAGAACTGCCTCACCTGTGGATCCACAGTTATGTTATGATCATACCCTTCCCATTAATCAATACATGGAATCAGGGTTTCAGTGGTCCAAAGTGATTACAATGAGTCCCTTTTCTAAAGTCTTCCCTAACAATATGGGAACAATATGGTCAAGACAAAAACGAATGGAATTTCTGGAAGGTTGATAGTCCATAAGAGTTAAGTATACATCTTGATTCTTTAGGTTCTCATTTCTAGTGAGTACACACACTTAGACAATATTCTTCAATCTGCTGTATAGGACCAACAGGAAGCCTCTGCCCTGTCCTTGCCCCCCCCCCCAATATCTCTGTGAACATTAAACCACAAGCTCTTGAAGAAGGCTTTTCCCCTTTAGTCTGACAATCTTTCCCCAACATAAGATGTTGGCTCCTCCTGCTTGGCTGAAGGATTAGGGCAGTCATGGAGCTCATTACAACATACGTGCTCTTGAGCTCATGGAGGAAACTTAGACCTTCCCCTATAATGAAGTAGGGTGGTGGGTAGATTATGAGACACTGCAAAGAAATGTTGAAGCCCTAGGGCAGCCTCCAGATTCCATCAAACTTGGGAATCTTCACCAATCTCCCAGGTTTCTGAATTTCTGCTGTGTTGGATTTCCCAATGGCCATCACCAAATGGGTTCTAGGGAAATCCTGGAGTAGATGAAGCAAGGATAGGTAGCCCTGGTTGCCCTGTTGGAGGAAAATACCCCCAGAACTGCATGTGCTTGTTCACACTCCCAGGAATACCTGTGTATACTTATATGTGAAGGAACATTTGAGGGCTTGTGCAGGGAAAGAGTGGGCCATGGTGGCCAGGTTGCCCAGCCAGGAGAGGACACCTCCATTCCTTGGATATGTGGATGATATAGCCAGCCCGTGTATTTTTGTTGGTTGTGATCTGCTTACTGCTGTGTTACATCTGCTGTATCAGCTTGATTGCTCCATTGTGGATATGATCATCTTGGAGACGGTGGTGGCAACAAAGCTAGCCAGAAGTCCTCAGTAAAGGAAATATTCTGTTATCTCATCGTGACAGAGTGGGCAGCAGAACAGGCGGTTGAGTGGATGCAGAGCTGGGTCATTCAGCCCAGTCAGCTCAGCCCTGCTGCCACCAGACCAAAAGGCTCATGCCTTTTATTCTTGATCTGGGTTAATGGCATCACCATTTTACCTGTCTCCCAACTTAGAAACCTTGGTGTCATTCTCACCTCCTTTCTCTCACCCCCCACCCATAGTCAGCTGCCAAATCTTGCTGCTTCTAATTTTAAAACATCATTTGATTTTGTCTCTCTTACACCCTATGCTTTTGGCTTAAAATAGACCTTCATTATATCTTTTTTGGTCTATTAATGCAACAGTACCATCATCTGTTCCTCTGATAACAGATTTTCCCCATCCATGTTCTCTATGCTGCCACTGTAGTTAATGAAAACAAAGCCTTTGAAGTCATTTTCCCCATAAAAGCTTCAGTTGGCTCAACAAGCCCATGGGATTCAAACCCTATAGCTGAGCCAGAAAGCTCTTAACCCTTTGGCCCCAATCTACCTTTCTGCCCTGTTTTATTTTCTACCTTCATGTTTTCTGTACACAATCTAGGTTCTGGTTGCTTCATATCTCACTATTTCCAATATAAAACCTTGTACTTTCAGAAGTCTATACATATCTCCATATCTCCTTCAAGCTATTACCTTTTTTTTTTTCCTCTCCAGCCTCATGTGCTTGAAAAATTCCTACACTTGCTAAAACTAACTTGTTAAACCCCTTATTGAAGTCTTCCAAGTTTTCTCAGGCTAATGGATAGCTGTTCCTTTTATCCCCAGAGAACTTTACATTTGCTATAGATTTTACAGGGTGCTTATTACTTTTCCTATTTATATGTTTGTATTTCAGAATAGACTGTAAACTTTTATAGAAGACTGATTCTAAGTGAAAAGAAGTTGTTTGATAAATACTGGTGAGTGAATGCAATGTTGCTTTTCCCCTGAAATAATTTTGATATTACTCTCTTCCTTTTTTCTATTATAGCCTTAATATACAATCAGCTCAAATTTAAGATTTTCATAGCTTCTAAGCTGACCATCTAGAATGATACTGTTAAATCATGTAGCCACTACTTACCTGTAGCCACATTGAATATTTGAAATTCAGCTACTAGAAATGGAAATGACTTGCAAGTATCTAATATACATAATACACACTGCATTTGAGACAATGTGAAAATAAGAATGTAAAAGTCTCAATACTTTTTATATTACTCACATGTTGAAATATTTTTGATACACTGAGTTAAAAATATACTATTAAAATGAATTTCACCACCTTTTTGTTATTAGATATAGCTCCTAGAATATTTAAATGTTACATATATGACATGCATTTTATTTCCATTAGCATTGCTGCTACCTTTCAGTTTATCCTGGAGGTCACTTCTTGGTGGTAATTCTATCATGTTTTTCTGAATACTTATAGTGCTAAGCAGAATTTTCAGGGTGTGGGACAGGGTGGGCAGAAAAAATGTTTTCTGTCAGCTGGTGACTGCTGGACTGACTTTCCCAAAAGATCCCTTTTTTATCATGCTACCAGCCAAGTTGAAGAATCCAGTTTTTCTCCTGTCAAATGCATCAAGGCAAGACTGTTTTCTCTGGCTCCCCGGTCTTCATTAATACTGTTATACTTGACTCATCCAGCTTTATCTCTCACTCCATCCTAAATAGTATCCTTGTGCTATTTTCCAGTCTATTTTCCAAGTTTCTCAAAGTGTTTGTTTTTGTGAATGCTGCTCTTCTCAATCCCCCTCCCAAGTCCCTGTCTAAATCAAATCAGTCTTCAGGATATGGCTTATAAATTCCACCTCTCATATGATTTTTTGTTGCTGTTGTTTTTTGAAATCACCCTGATATCTCCCTGGTAATTATTTATCAGATCTATGCAGTCTAAGCTCTAATTTTTTCAAATACTGAGCATCTTCACTGCCATATCTATTCCATTTAATTCCACATTCTTGAGCCTCCATACCAAGAACTGGACTAGATAGGCATATGGGTCATCTTTAGGTAGGGTAGAGGCTAGAAAATGGCATTATAAGAGGATAAGACAAAACTTCTGCTCATTCCCTGTCTTAGCAAGTTCCTCACCATAGGCAAAGGCCATACTTACTCTGCTTAAATAGCCTCATATTAGAAATTGCTAATAAGCCACAATATGTTGAATCATTCAATTTGCCTCACCCAGAATCCAAACCCAGTGAGCCAGAATTAGGGAGCTCTGGGTTATATCTCTTTTTCCATAGTTCTCTTTTTCTTGCATTAAAGATCACTGTTTATATAGATTTTTGTTAAAACAGATTTGGCTCCTTGGTCACACTTTTCCCCTCTTCTTGAAGTGGCTTATTTCCAGGATTTTAGATTCTGGAGACAGGCTGCTTTGAATTTAAATTTCAGATCTTCCACTGGATAGCTCTGTAACCTGGGTAAGTTACCTGACTCCTGTTTTACCTTTCTCAACTGAGACTAAGGTGTTTTTAAAAAAATTATATATTTATTTTGGTGCCGCTGGGGATCAAACACATACTATGCAAATGCTCTACATTTGCAGCGGCTACAACACCTGCTCCAAGACGAACACTATCATAGGGTTGTGTTTGGATTAAATGAATGAATAGTGGATGGCATAATCACTCAATGTTAAACTTCAATGCGTGTCACTACTAAATTACTTCGCCTAAAATGTGAGAAACTGTTTTACCTATTTCATTCCATGTGTATCTGTAGCTTCTAGATTAGTGCCTGTTTCAAAACTGCAGAGCGAATAAATAAATCCACTTAATCCCTACTATTTCTGCATTTCCAACGTGTGTCAGCAAAATCAAGGGAAGGAAACAAGGGAAAGTCGCCTCCTTATAAGAGTTCTTCCATTACCAGGTCACCCGAGGTCCTCAGCGACAATCACATTTCAAAAGGGGGAAAACACTTAGGACACTGCCAGACACCGTTCGGGAATCACCGTGGGCAAAACCCATTCTGCAGAAAGACCTGGCTGGCCTGGTTCGCGGGCAGTTCGGCGCATGCGCAGCACGTCCGGCGCCCGGGTTCCTTCCTACGCGCCACCCGGAAGCCTCAGATCGGCCCGCTCCCCTCCCCCTCCCCTGCCGCTCGGGCGGTGCGTGCGGGCCGGCGGGGCGAGGAGGCGGGACACGTCGGCGCTGCCACCGCCGCCGCCCCTCCTGCTGTTCCAGCTGCCGCCGCCGCCGCTTCCTGGGCTGAGTCCGCCCGCGGTCCCAGCGGCGCCAGGTGCGTTCACCCTGCCCGGCTTCTGCCAGCGTCCGCAGCCGCCGTAGGTGCCCCAGGCTCCCCGCCCCGCTTCCGAGATGGCGACGCGCTCCTGCCGGGAGAAGGCTCAGAAGCTGAACGAGCAGCACCAGCTCATCCTGTCCAAACTGCTGAGGGAGGAAGACAACAAGTACTGCGCCGACTGCGAGGCCAAAGGTAGCTCAGACGGCGTCGTCGCCCTGTCGGGGCCTCCTGCGACCGGTGACCTTCCCGCAGCCGCTGCGCCTCGGCTGAGCTGCCAGCCGGGCCCTGACGCGAGGGCTGGTGGATGGGTGGGCGCGGGGCTCCAGGTGGCCGTCGCCTCAGCCAGGGGCGGCGGCGAGGTCAGGCCCGCAGACCCGTCAGTGTACTCGGCCTCCTCTCTTTACCCGCCCGGCCCGGGGCGGAGCCGGTGCCTGCGTCCAGATGCTTCCACCCTTCACAGGGTTGGGGTTTGGGAGCGCGGAACCCGGCGTCGGCCTGGGTAGTGCTTAGGGTTAAAGAATTCCCCTGCTGCCTCTGCTCACTGCTGCCTCTGTGGGTGGGGCCGCCCTTAGGTCTTGGCCTCCTCTTCGACCCTCAGGGTGACCACGTCCTCCTTTTTGGGGCTCCATTGCTCGGTCTCCTAGATGGAGCCCTACCTGCTTGCCCACCTGACAGCTTTTGTACAGGGTTCTTGTTTCTGTTTCCTTAAAAAGGGCATGAGTGTCCGTTTTGGTGGGTTGGAGCTTTACTGAATATAATAGGTGGGAAGGATCTCAATAATAGTAGTATTGCTTTTTAGTCTAGCTGTTAGTCAGAATGAAGAGGAATTAGATTACACTAGTCTTTTGGACAGTGGGCTTATGGATCCTGAAGATTTTAGTGGTTAGATTCTCTCAGACTGGCTATTTTGGGAGAATATGTGGACACTGGTTTGTCAACCTCTTAGACGTTGAAGGTGCATTTTAAAGATCCAGAGATGGAAAAGACCTAATTTTAGTTTGTTCAGTTGGAGGGCTTCTGAGCTTTTGAAATAGATAGACTATTTTTAGCTGATACTTTTGTGTTTGGAGATCTGATTTATATTTAAAATCTTGTAAGTCATCTTATGGGGCAAAATTGTTTCAGATTTTAACCAAACCTCTCACGTAGTTAGAAAAAGATCTTAATTGTAAGTAGGTTTATTTAATTATTCAGTGAGAAATAGGTAGTTCTTTGAAACAGGAGAAGTCTTTGAGAATGTTTAAGATTTCTGCATTATTTAACCTAGACTTTTCTTGAAGATTTACTATTCTTTATCAATACTAAATAAATCAGTCACAGCCAGTGTACTGATAATATTTGATTAGACTGAGCCACACAGCATCAGCAAGTTACCTCACTGTCATAATAGGTAGTAGATTATTGTAAGAATCAGGTAGGTGGGAATAATGTAACTAGATCATTTTATGAAGCACTTTCAATATCTTAGTAACTTGATTGAATCACCCTTATATTTATCCCATGTAACTTAGGTATTGAGTTAAAAAATTATATGGCTGATTTTTTAAAGTAATATTTGTTTGCTTAATTCTTGATTATGTGTGTGGGTTATTTGTTAGTAAATACTCTACTGTATTGAGACTCAGTTGCTTTTTACTGTACTAGTAAAACACTCAAAAATAGACTTTAAGGGATCAGAAATGAAAGGAGCTGAAGTTATAGCCATATTTTGTCATTTTGGGTAATAAATAACATGGTTAAATAGAGATGCTGGTAAATGTTAAATCTATTAACAATTGAATAATAACAGCTTGGGTGATTACCTTTTATGTATAGAAATAATTTTAGAAGTAATTTTTATTCAGATTTCTTTCTCCAAAAAGGTGCTTTATAAAATCAGATTCTCACTAATGTTTCATAAAAGTAATTTTATGGGTTTTTCAAAGCCGTTATTAACCATACATATTAACAATTTTCATTTACTTTTTTGGGAATGGAGAGGAATGGAGAGAAGAAAATCCTGTGCTACTTTTTTTTTTTTTTTTTTTTTTTTTTTGCTACTGGGGATTGAATCCAGGGGTGTTTAACCACTGAGCCACATCCCCAGCCATTTTTGTTTATTTTTTTATTTTGAGAAGGGTCTCACTAAGTTGCTTAGGGTCTCGGTAGGTTACTGAGGCTGGCTCTGAAATTGGGATTCTCCTGCCTCAGTCTCCTGAGCTGCTGAGATTATAGGTATGTGCCACTGCACTTGGCTGGCACCTTTTTTGTTTTTTTCAGTTGTAGGTGGACCCAATACCTTTATTTTATTTTTATGTGGTGTTGAGGATCGAATCCCAGGCCTCACACATGCTAGGTTAGTGCTCTACCACTGAGCTACAACCCTAGCTCTGCGCTTATTAAATAAGGATAAAAAGTTTTACTTCTGACATGAAGAGTAGGAAACATTTGTTCACTATTTTTCTTGCCACTTAAGTCAATAGAAAAAAAGCTGAATGAGTGTCTTTATTTTGGCTTTGTTTGGTCATTTGTTTCTTGGTTTATTTGTTTTTGAGAAGTAGAGGAAGTTGGAGAGTAGTAGCAAGGATTCAGGTGTGCAAATTTCATGGCATGTACCCTGCAGTTATGATTTAGAAAGATTTTTTTTCTTGTTGCTACTAAGTCTAGGGTAATGTTAATAATAATTGTAATAATGTTAATAATTGTAAATTATTTCATTGCTTGATCTTGATCAGGAAAAAATTGCAAAGTAGGGACACATTGTTGTAATTAAATTCAATTTTATACTTGAAAATTTGACATAATTGGATATTTGATTTAAATATATTTTTGCAAAGTTTTTTGCATCTTTCTTATGGTTGGCCCCCAATATAGAGCCCTCTTATTGTAGAATTATTGACTTGTTACATAATATTGGATCTATTATTTTATATGCTAGATGAAATAATAAATGTAGATAGTGAAATTCTGATTTTAAGACTTTCTAATGGTCTTATTTCACAGCTCAGGAATAAGAGGTCTCTTTCAGTATTTGTATTGATGTTTTCCTCACTGTCTAATGAATTGCTTTAAGCTTTTCATGACTCATGAAACTATTTCTTAGTTAACTCAATTTTCTTTCTTCAGAGAAAGAAATCCTCCACTGATCTTGAGAACATGTACCCAAACTAAAGCCCAGGGTTTGAGATTGCCCTATTCTGTTACTTTATAGTAGGTGACAGGGGTATGTCAAATGAATTTTGATATTTTCTTACTGAGTCACCAGTTTGTTTCCTGTATTGACAGTATTTAGGAAGGAAGGAGAAAAGGATAGCATAGGTGCCAGTTTCCTGCTCGTGATCCTACACTTAACCAGATATATTGAGCAACTGGAGGATAAGAACAGGCAGATGGAACTACACTTCTCCTTAGCTGCATTCGTGACTCTGTGGGAGTTTTAAAGGCACTCTGTTGGTTATTAGTTGGTGAAAGTATGGGACAGAGAGGACTGACAGAGCCCTTCACCATCCCCAAATTTAGTTTCCAGAATCTAAAGCTTCATCCACAGGTAATCATGAATATTAATTTCTTGTCGAATTTTGGGATGGTCAAACATACAAGGTCTTTGAATCCTAGAGATGATTTTGTTTTGACTATTTGGAATTGATCAGTTAAGATCCTTGCTCAGATCACTTATTTCTTCATTCCACAGATCTTAACTTGTGGACAGTTAAGTCCTATATTAGATTAAAGGGCAAAAATATTTCTGAGACGTGAAAGAGTTTTGTGGTGAGTGTATGTTTGTAAATGAATAATTTAAAAATCTTGTGCTAAGTGGTTTAATAGTTGTAAAAAGTACCCCTCTTCTGTTTATTTCTGGTTCTCTTCCCCTGCATCCTGACTTTTCCTATTATTTGTATTTATAGTTTTCAGGATGCTGCCTTAAGTCCTTTGCACATGCTTTTCCTCTCTGATGATATATTTTGTCTGAACTGCTTTCACTGATCTTCAGTTTTTGCTTAAATGTCTTTTCAAGGAAAATAGTTCCCTTTGCTCCTCTCACCTTAGGTTAGGCTTCCATTTTATATATGTGAGACATCATCCTGAATCTTATCATACTTCACAATCATAATTAAACGTTATTAAGGTAATTATTGGGCATTCCTTTATCTCTGTTGAATTATAGCTACAAGAAAGAAAAATTATTGTTATCTTGCTTAGGGTAGTTTCTTCAGTCCTCAGCACAGTGTGTGACGTGGAGTGTGTGACATGTGGAAGGTAATTATAACTCATCAAACATCTTTTGAATAAATGAATGTGAATGAGCACAGAGCCAGTGGCAACAAAGAGAGTGTTTGATAGGGAGTACACCTGTGAAAGGGAGTGGTATTTGAAGTAACCCTGTTAGGAGTCACAGAAGAAGTCTTATGTGATCTAGGTTCTGAAGGTGGAGTGAAATTTCACCAGCTAGAGAAGGAATTAAAGGACACAGGCTGTGAAAGGTAAAAGAGGTTTCATATGGCCTTTTTATGGTAAAGCTGTCTTTAAACATTTGGTTCTGGCAGGTTAGAGGAAGAATTGGGATAGTGAAAGATTGCAGGTATGTCATCAAGTAAGGAGGTGTTAACAGTAGTCCACGGAATAGGAAACAGGACCTGAACTCATGCAGTGTCAGTCTGTTGGTCAGGGTTTGGAACAGGAAACAGATATACTTTAGCTATTTGTAGCTAAAAGGGGTTTAAAGAATTAAATACTTACAAAATCATTGGAAGAACTAGAGGAGGAAAAGTCAGGAGTCACTCACTCCTAGACTTCTGCTTTCAAAGTCACACATACGGCCTCTGCTACCATTGTCCTAGTGCCTTGACTACTTCTCATTTAAGAAATTGGTGAGCTGATGGGTGAAGAAGGACTATTATGGTTGCGGTAAGCACTTTGTCTCCTAATTTTTCTTCATCTTTTTTTTTTTAAGATTATAATATTCTTTCATTGCTTGACTTCATTAATTAAGGAGATTTGTATCTCCTTAATTCTTCTGTATGAGATATATATATATATATATGTATATATATATATATATAAAACTGTTCAAGTCATTGGGACTTGAACTGATGATTTTGTTAAGGCAAAGTAAAATATTTGACATTCTAAGTATATACTTATAAACTCAAACCTTTTTCTTACTGCTAATGATACCACTATTGGTTTTTTCACTGACTAGAACCAAGCCTTTTTCTTTGCTTTTTTAAATTTTTGCAATGAAAGAAGATCAAAGAAACTTGTAGATAGTTTTATTTGTTGTATGACTATTACAAGAGGTGTTGACTGCCTTATATTCTGACCACTATAAAGAGTTTGATTGAACACACTTTTGTTGGTAAATCAATATGTTCTGGATTGCATTAGTTTTCTGTTGCTATAACAACCTGAGACTATATACTTTATATAAAAAAAAAGAGGTTTATTTACCTCACAGTATTGGAGGCTGAGAGTTCTAATAGCATGGTGCTGGCTCCGTTGGGGTCCCCCCTGAGCGTATCACATCATGGTGGAAATGGACGTGAAAGAGAAAGATCAAATGGTAAAGCATGAAGCCAGAGAGTGGGAGGGGCCAGGCTCATTCATTCTCCTGGGAACTAAATAGAATCCCATAAGAACTATCTTAAACCCTTCTGAGGGCAGTGCCCCAGATGACCTGACCACCTTCCAGTAGGGTTCACTTCTTAAAGATCCTGTCATCTCTCACTGCCACATTGAGAACCAGTTTTGTAGCAGAAATCCTTGGGGAACAAACCACATCCAAACTATAGCAGAGCCCTATAAAAATTAAGTGCCACATAAGATACTGTTGTGTGTGCATAAAAAAGTTTTGAGTTGGTCCACAAACTATTAAGAGATCTCAATAGACATGAAACCAGTTGCAGGTTAACTTCACATCTATGGTAGATTGGTAGATTTATTAGAAGTTTAGAGATGGAATAGATCTCTATGGAATAGATAGTTAAAAGTGATAACATTACTTAGATGTGCATTAACTATATATTATTTTTTTCTTGCAGGGGACGCTGAATGCATATATTAAGTTATTCTCAAAATAACCTTTTGAGGTGGGGACTACAATCATCCTATTTTACTGATAAGGAAACAGGCACAGAAAGTTTAACTCTTATCAATGTTATATTGTTAGGAAGTGATAGATCAGGAATTTTTTCATTATAAATATGGTTGACTTTTATATTTCAGGCCCTTTTCTAGGAGGTGGGGATTAAAGCAGGGAACAGGTAAAGGGCCATGCTGTAAAGGATCTACCAATCTATTGGTGTGCAGAAAGGAGTTAACATACCAGGCCTACAAGGTAGAGCCTTGGCTGACATCTGGGAACTTGAATTTAGGGATGGTCCTTCCACCCTGATAAGTGTCTCTCTTTGTACCTTAACTGTTTGCATAAATAATGTGATTTTTGCTGAACACCTATTTTTTTTTTTCTGGGAGTATGGAATTTGTATATGTATTAGTACTACTTGACCATCCTCTTGATAAAAGTTTAGGCACCGCCAGTCTCCTGGTTGGACGTACTTCACGTGTGTTGCCACAATTTACTGCTGGGAGAGTTAAATATGTTTAGTGCGATTCTACTGGAAGAGAACAACTGTATACTTGCTCCTGATTTCTCTTGGACTTTGCTCCCAATTCTTTTTTTGTTTGTTGATTATGCTTGGTATCTTTTTCCTGTAGTAATCATAACCAGGTGTACAACTGTATGTTGAGTCTTCTGAATTCTCATAGGAAATTGCTGAACCTGAAGGCGGTCATGGGGACCTCCCAAAATTATTGGTAGTTTATATTTTCTTCCTTTATTGTCTAGGACATGTTAAAGTTTCAGCATATCTTGGCTGCTCTAGAACCTGGCCTACTCATAGGGTACAGCTTAGAGGAGCAGTTAATAGTAAAGGCTCTTACTATTTTACTGAAATGAATAGGGGTGGAAATCTGAACTACAGATTTGGAGACCCAAGCGATCGAGTACAAGAGCCTGTGCTATTAACCGTATCTGATGCAATACTAGATTAAAAATATTTTTTGTTGTTGAAAGTTTGTGATGTAAGATACTATTGTTGGAAAGATTTATGTCTTCTTGCTAACTTAAAATGTTTCCAGAGGGAAATTGTCAAATGTGTTCACATATGTGTTTGCATATGTACCCATGCCTGACCCATATGCAAATTCCAGACCCCCCCAAAAAGCAGGTATTTAGCAAAATCACCATATTTATGCAAACAGTTTAGGCATGAGAGACTTACTGCTTATCACATTGCCAAGTGTGTTGAAATGTGCAAAATGTCTTCATTTAAATTTATCTCTGCATTTAATAGGAGAATCACCATAACTTCAAAATACCAATTTAAACAAATTGGATTTTTTGTCTGTCCATTAAATTTTATTTTATAAATTGAGTCTATAGACAAATGCTTGAATGTTTATTTTTTGTCTTCCATATAATGTTTTTCATTTTTTCCATTATGACCTTAGGGTCAGATACTGGTCATTTCCCTGGACCTTTTTAAACCATAGAAACAGCATGATAGAATTGAAAAAGCGCTGGCCTAGTTTAAATTTGTAAAATTAGGTTTGAGTTCAAGCTTTGCCTCTGACTTGCTTAGTAATCAGTTGTCCCTGTCTTTTTTGATCCCTATTGCAATTTTGTATTTAACTCTGTTATAGTCTGTGCTCTTTCTTGAATTATATACCTTGTGTTGCATCTGTTCTAGTATTTACTGTCATTATTAATTAAAAAATTCTGCTATTGAGGGTTTATATTTTGAGGTCTTATGGAAATCTGAGACATGATCAATCCTTCATACATTCTTAAGTTTTTCACTGATGATTTAGGTCTTGCTGAGCAAATTTACCTGGTATTATTTTTAATTATCTCAAACCATTTTCTATAACTCAGAAATATTTGTCACAGATTGAGGAGACGTTCTGTTTGAAACTTTTTCACTGTAATGCTTTCTTGAAGTAATCAGAGTAAAATCAAAGAAATCTCCACCACTTTCAGTTGACTAATACAGCCAAGGCACCCTTTTATTCACTAATTTTAAGAAAAGCCTATAGGTGTATTAAATTTTTGATCACTTGTTGTACATTTACCATTGCCAGTATTTTCTACTGTGGTGTTAGGTGGAGCCATGTTTAAGTAACGTTTAGCTATAGTACCATGTAGAAATGGTTTTAGAATTATTTCACTTAAACCTAGATAAAGCTGTTGGAAACATGCTGATTTTATGTTCACATGTATTTTGAGTAGAACATGTGAGGACTTAAGAACCCAAAAGGAAGAGAGTTATAAACTTTCTAGTAGTCTTCATACTGCTTCCCTCTACTCCCTTAAACAATTTTTGGTCTATATGTCACAAGAGATCTAAGTGATTACTTTAGCAGTGATTCATGATAGACCTTAGATAACTGTCATCGATCTTTTGTAAAGAATGCATTTTAAGGACCAGTGATAAGTTCAAATTGAAAACTTAAAAATAAAGAACTTGGTGGGAAATCATACTTAGGATAGCTTTGTCTGCCGGGCGTGGTGGCGCACGCCTGTAATCCCAGCATTTGGGAGGCTGAGGCAGGAGGATCACGAGTTGAGAGCCAACCTCAGCAAGGTCAAGGTGCTAAGCAACTCCGTGAGATCCTGTCTCTAAATAAAATACAAAATAGGGCTGGGGATGTGGCTCAGTGGCTGAGTGCCCCTGAGTTCAATCCTGGGTTCCAAAAAAATAAAAATAAAAAATGAGCAAGGATAGCTTTGTCTTCCAATATAAAAAAAATTCATAAAAATTATGATTTAGTCTAGATGTTACTTGATTCATGCATTTCTACTCCTAAAACTTGCTTTTGGTGTCAAATAGTGGTTGTGCCTGCTGCCAGTAAGCTAGCAGAATTAATGTTCACGAAAGTGAAGTGATCATCACTGTTACATTTATTTCCTGTTGTTGTTATAAACATTTTCCATAAACTTAGTGGCTTAAAACACTATAAGTTTATTGTGTACAGTTTTGGAGTTCACAATTCAAAATGAGTCTGATTGAGCCAAAAGCAATGTTCATAAGCCTGTGCCTCTTCTAAAGGCTCTGTGGAGCCTCTCTGTTTCTTCACCTTTTCCAGCTTCTAGAGACCAGCTGCATTCCTTGACTTGTGACTCTTTTGTTCATCTTTAAAGCCATCAGTGTGTCATATTTAGTCCTCTACTCTCCCCCTATCTTTCATCATAATATTTTTTCAGGTACTCTTAAGGACTTTTTTGTTTATTTTGGGTTTAACTGAATAATCTAAGGTAATAGCTGCCATCAGTGTCCTTAATTAATTCACAATGATTACTAAAGGAATTAGAACATGAACATTAGGGCTGTTGTTCTGCCTCCTGCAAGTAAATTAGTGATAAAAATTGTATATTAAACTTAGAATTTTAATTTTTTTGAGACGGTGTTTTCAGGCTGACCTTGAGCTTGTGATCCTCCACCTCAACTTCCCGAGTAAGTGGGATTGTAGGTGTGTACCACTGCATGTGGCTTTTTACCTCAGAGCATACACAAAAGTTACCTCAAACTATACACAAAAGTTAATTTAAAATGAATCATAAAACTAAACTTAAGAGCTAAAACTACAGAACTTTTAGAAGAGAACACGAGAGATGATTTTTGGAACCTTGAACAAGGCAAAATTTTGTTTGGATAGAACACAAACGTACATTTCATAAATACACGACTGTCAAAATGGACTTATTTGTGGGAAGCCATTCATGTCTTGCAGAATCAGGCTTTGCCAAGCCATGGGATATAGAGGTCTGACTCCCAGGAACTGGTAGTTATGAGAGACTGTTTCAGATAGCCTGGGATAGTGACTGTACAAAAGTGGTTCACTGCCTGAAGAAATGTTAATTCTCTACACAAATGACTTCCCTAACTCCACCCCATCCTGTTCCTCAAGAAGAAGCCCCTCCAAGTCCTCTCCTTTATCTGTGTGACTATAAATAAAGGGAAGGTGGGCTTCTCCATCTTGTTAGAGGCCAGATCTTGGCATGGCTCAATCCATCACACACCCTCCCATTTAAAAAGATTTTTGGCTTCGATATTTATTTAATTGAGTAAGTTTCTTAGTGATTAATCAATAGCTGGCACTATCCTCTGACAGAAACCCTTTCATCCACACTGGACGTGGCAGGAATATTCCCTATCTATGCTTAATCAAAATTTAAAAACTTTTGCTTTTCAAAAGTGTTTTAGTTAGGTTTTTCACTCCTATGACCAAAAAACCTGACAGGAACAATTTTAGAGGAGGAAAAGTTTGTTTTGGAGCTCACTGTTTCAGTGGTCTCAGTCCATAGCTGGCTCAATTCCTCAAGGCTGGCTGTAAGGCAGAACATTGTGGTGCAAAAGTATGGTTGAGGAAAGTGGCTCAGGGCATGATGATCAAGGAAGCAGAGGGGACTAAGCTTAGCTCACAAAATATATACCCAAAGGCATGTCCCCAGTGATCCACCTCCTCCAGCCATGCTACCTGTCTACAGTTACTATCAGTGCTATAATCACTGTCAGTGGATTTATGTACTGGGTTAAGGTTCTCCTAACCCAGTCATTTCACCTCTAAGCTTTCTTGCATTGCCTCACACAATGAGCATTTGGAAGACACCTAATATCTAAACCATAACAAAAATATACTTAAGAAAATGAAAAGGAAAATCATAGACTGGGAGGAAAATATATCTGATAAGGACTTTTGTTCAGAATATATATAAAGAAATATTTTAACTCAGTAAAAAATAAAATTTGTACTTGGGTGTTTATAGCAGCTTTATTTATAATAACCACAGAGTGGAAC
Source organism: Glaucomys volans (assembly GCA_020662805.1). NCBI lineage: Eukaryota > Metazoa > Chordata > Mammalia > Rodentia > Sciuridae > Glaucomys > Glaucomys volans. Next base: position 188,952 of record JAJEJO010001033.1, on the reverse strand, counting down.
TAATCCAAATGTCCATCATTTGATGATTGAAGGATATGGTGTATCCATATAGTGGAATGATACTTTGCAATATAAAGGAATGAACTAGTGACACAGTAACATGGGTGAGTCTTGAAGGCATTATGTTTGGATAAGGAATCCATACACAAAAGACTACATGTGATTCAAGTTGCACAGAATTTTAAAAGATAAAACAAGGACAGGAAGTAGATCAGTGGTTGCCAGACATTGGGGTGAGGGAGTTACCTGTATGTCAGAATACGTGCAATTATGTTTTATTATTCATTGGGTGATGTTATTATGGATGATATAGTAGTTTCTCAATTATTTTATTTGAATGTATGCAAAATGTACACTCCTAAATTATTTTCCTCTTCCATGAAAATGTATTTGATGATCTGAGAACAATGCTGTTTTTGTTCTTGTCTTAATGGATGAAAAATCCTTGACAGGTACCTTTTTTCTTGTTTGTTTTTTGTTTTGCCAAGTCAATTCAAATACTAATGAGTACTTTGAAAACATTATGGAAATCACAGTTTCATGTTGTTTTGTTTTTCTTAAAGAGTTTTATTATTCACGCAGCCCTAAGCTGTTTATGCATCTATAGAACATCAAATTTTCCCTGCAAGTGGTGGAACATGCCTTTAATACCAGTTATTCGGACCCTAAGGCAGGAGGATTGCAAGTTCTAGGATAGCCTGGAAAACTTGATGAGACTGTCTCCAAATAAAAAATAAAAAGTTCAGTAGTAAAGTTCTGCTGGGTTCAATCCTCATTATAGAAAAAAAAAAATCAAGTTTTTGGTACCTGTAACTGCAGAGTATTCTTATTCTATTTCCTAGCATGTATGAGGCACTGGGTTCAAGTCTCAGCACCACATATAAATAATAAAATAAAGGTCTATCAACATCTAAAAATATAAAAAAGATCTGCAAATGTATATGGATGTAATACAAATACATTCTATAGATAACATTGTTATAATATTAGCCAAAAGAATACCACTTAAAAATTTTAAACTTCAGAGCTATACAACTTTTTGGTTTTGTTCTACTGGAATGTTTGATTTGAGACCAGTGGCCCACTTAGAATTCATTATTTCAGGAAAATTCAACCTGGATCCTATCATGGGGAGTATTAAGTTTTGGGGCTTTTCTTCCAGTATAGTAAGCTACTTGAAGATAGGACTATTCTTCTTTATATCTTTTCCTGTTCCAGAAAGTAGTTAAATTTTTTTAAAAAATATATATTTTAGTTGTAGATGGACGCAGTGCCTTTTATTTATTCATATGTAGTGCTGAGGATCGAACCCAGTGCCTTACACCTGCTAGGCAAGTGTTCTACCACTGAGCCACACCCCAGCCCCAAAATAGTTAAATTTGACTCTATTTTTATCAATCATGTGTCTGCTCAACTTCTTAAATATACCAGGGACTCAGGGAATTTGTCAAAAAAATAAAATGAATTTGTTATTTGGCTGTACATATAAGGAATTTGTCATAGATTTGGAAAGATTCCTGAATTTTATTACTTTCTGTTTTGTTAAAGCCAATTATTCCACTATTCACAGACCTGCCTGGGCAACCAAACATTGGAATCAAAGAGTTTTCCTTAAACATATCTTGTCTTAATATTTGTTATGGTTTATATATGTAGTGTCCCTTGAAAGTTCATGTGTGAGACAATGCAAAAAGGTTTAGAGGTAAAATGATTTTGTTATGAGAGCCTTAATCCAATCTCAGGTTCAGCATAGTAGGACATGTTTAAGTAGGTGAAAACAGGACAAAATTGTGGATCACATTTAATGGTAGATCACGCAGCATGAATTTGATCCTGTAGATGATTGGGACCTCTACTAGGTTACTTACTATACCTTCTCCTCAGGAGATATATGAGGTCACATTTTAAGATTATATTCTAAAATTGGCTTTGGGCTTTAAAACCCCTCAAAGAATAGTATATATGATTTTTATATTTATAACCCAGTACAGTTATTCCTATGAAAACTAAAGTTTCCGTATCTCAGAATAGTTACATCTCATTAAAAGAAAGAAAGGAAGGAAAGTTTCTGCATTTTAAATTCAAATATCATGTCCCTAAATGAGTGAATAGAGCTTAGGTAGATATTCCTGTTAGTTTTCTGAATATGGCTTAATATTAAACTTGCTTATTCTTAATAAGTATTGACATAGGATTATTAGTGATAATTATTGAATGATATAATGAGTCTGGTATATCAGGACATGTTGGATTGTATCTAAGTCTTCCTTGAATAGACGTACTTGCAAACCTGCTCTTTGGAAAAGAACAGAGATAAATAAATTGAAATGTATAGAATTAAAACTAGGTTTCTGAAATCTCTTAGTTTCTGTTCTATTATCTGCCAGAGTGAGTTTGAAGATAAAAGTGATTACAGGTCTGTGTACAGTGTTCTTTTGTTGGATATTTCAGTTGTACCCTTTTTACTAGGTATTTTTAGTAGGAATAAAATATAGTACCTGATCTCAAGGTGAAAAATTGGGTATTACTGTGCTTGCTAGAGTACTTAGCAAATGTTAATTTTCTCCCTCATCTATTAGAATCCTTTGTGTACTTCTTTGTGTAAATTCTTTGTGCAGTTCTCTGACAATTTTAGTGGTGTTAATTAATCTCACAGAGATGGAAACCCTGAAACAGGTTGCCATCTTGGCCAAAAGTGTTCTGAGTCCTTGAGGAGGTACTGAAGCAAGACTTAAAGAGCTTCCTTGTTGGTTTCATTCCATCTTAAATTTCATTGTATTTCAAATCTCTTAAGCTATCATGATCCTTTCATGCCCACATGGATGGACTTCGGAGTAATTTACATGTTTGGTGATATAAACTTGAAGGGGAGAAGGGGACATCTTTGCAACACATATTTAAAAGACACATTTAATAAGCATTCTTATTAATATGTTTGTATAGATGTTAAAGGGATTGTCATATAGCACATTTTTAACTTAAAAATAAAGCAAAAACATTTTTTCCTTCTAATTACTTTTTAAAGGGATTATTCAGTGTTTCCAATGGAAGAGAAGTGCTTCCTCCTCCTGATTTTGCCTAGTTTTATTGTCGTAAAATTTTCTTGAATTTAAAATTTAAAATTCAGATATGACTACTTTATGAGGGCTTTTTATACAATTATCATAGAAAATAAAAAAGATAAATTCTATCAAAATATTTGATACAAGCCATTTTTCTTCTTTTTGACATTGTTTCCCTTTCTACTTTCATGAAATTATTAATTTCAGAAGCAAAGGTCACTATTACTACTGCTAACTCCCTTATGTTATCAGATTAAAATATCTTTTTTTCCTGTGGAAATTCTATTCAGTTATTGAACAGAGAATTTTCTCTCCTTTTTATTTACTGAGAATTAGTTGTTACTTGAAATTTGTTTTTAATGGAGACAATAGTTTTCACTTAAATTGATAATACAGGGCTAATGGCGATTGCTTTCTTTCTTAGTCTTTCTTGTTCCAAATTTTAGGCAATTACATTTTTGACAGAAGGAAGCAAAGGCTTTGTACTTGAAATATTTGTCTTATTTTCAGAAAAATACTTGGGACTTGGGCTTTCTGAGCCAGTAGGTAGATACTTCAAATTATCACTTTATACTGTAACAGGTGAAAAAAGCCAAATGAACTAAACAACAACAACAACAACAAAAAACTGAATAAACAGATAAACCCAACAGTTTTTCTTACATCAGAGAAATGTGGCTATATGCAACTGACTGCCCTCCAAATTGGTTAGACAGGAAAATAGAGAATCACAATTTAGTGGAACAGAAACCCAAGAGCAGAAACTGATTGTAAGGAAAACCTAAACTGTAACTATAAATTACTACAGTTCGGAGTGAACAAATCTGAGAATTGAAAACCCTAGGAAATTGAGTTAGATTCTTACAGTGAATATTTGAGAAAAATTCCCTCAGGCTTCCAGCAATAGGAGGGGAAAAGGAACCATTTTGAAATACTGTACACCAGAACACTCAATTCTTAATAGGGAAGACATTTAGCCAGAATTTAACCTGTCAGGGTTTTATTAGAGCCTTGTTTAACTGACCTGGGAAAGGGAAATACTGAACTCCAGTCTACTCTAGTCATCTTGTCTCAGCAATGAAGGTGGGTAGAAAACCAGGAAGCACTTGTGAAGTCACAGACAAGAGATGTAAGGCTCACTGAAAGACTGAGACCTAATCATAGAACTGTAGAATATCCCCTCTCCCAACACCTTACCACCACATTACCGAAGTCCTACTTTTAGCAGTTCCTTTTATTCCATGTCTATCAAGAAAATGACATGGCATAATAAAATAAAAATGACAAGGCATAATAAAATTTAAAAAATATTGAGGTTCTTTTGTAAAATTTTACAATAAAAGTATTTTCGAAATATCTGAAGTATGGTAACAGGCTGTTATTCTACACCTTTCTGGGATCTGAAAACAAATAATATTTTCATATGTTTAAATGAAAGTATAAGACACTTATGTACACAAAACCAAATATGAAAATGGTTAGATTACTGTATGTTCACATTGAATAAGATTATATAATCTTGACTAAATATTTTAAAGTTTTGAGTTTTTGTAGAGGAGGAATGTCAGTCCCAAATAATATTTACCAGAGTTAAGGAACATTTTTATATCAGTCCCAGTCATCTCAGGTTTAATCTTTTATAGACCTTGAATATTCACAAATTATTTCTAGAATTCACACCAAGTAATGAGCATTATAGTGATAGCAAGTTAGTGACATTTCATATATGTATGTGTCCCCCAAAATATTTTAGAGGGAGGTTGTTATTACTCTTTATATTAAACCTGGGTTTAGTGTCTTTTACCAAGTCAGTGATGTAGAAAGAGTTGGGCTGGAGTACCCTTCTAAAGTACTTAAGACGTAGAACAATATAATATATTGTTCTTGAGATGATATCTTTTTGAAAAAGACTTTTTACAAAAAAATTATTTTGGGGAGTACTATTTTGGAAAATAGAAAATGTGTTAAGTATTAAATGATATTGAGAACTTTGGTTAGGTGTGATAATGACTTTGGTAGAGGGAAAATTTTTTTTTTAAAGAGATTCATATTGTGTTCAGGGATTCTTGATGGCTGAAAGTAAGATTCTTCAGCATAAAAAGATGAAAAAATATGCCAAAATATTAATTACTAAGTCTAGGCAATGGAAATGTGGATATTCACTGTACTGTTTCTTTTCTTTAGATTTAAGTTTTTGTGGAACAAACTTAAAACAAGCTACTAACAAATAAGGGGAACCCTTCTGGACTTAAAAAATGTTCATTTCATTTTGTTCTTTTTTTTAATTAAACTAGACTTTACTGATATATTTGGACATGTATATAATCTTGTACTAAATGATTATTTTTCAATATGATATCAACTGTTCTGAACATACTGAGACTGTAAACATTTTAAGAAAACCAAAGAGGTTTTAAAAATTAAATAATTGCAAAGACAATTTGATTAAAGAATAGCTAAATTAGTTTTTGGCTCTTGATAGTAAATTATCATTTTAGGATGCTGGATCAGATAAAGGATTAGAGCTCTGTAGTTTTATTCAAAGAAGGCATTTGAAAATGTAGTAGTTGATATCTTCTAATTTTACTTCTCTTTCATCTCATTTTCTCAGAAAATACTGAAAGAATTGTAACAAACTATTAAAATACACCAGAACCTCTATTGCTAATCATTATCTTGAATTTTGTCTCCGGAATACTTAAAGTAGTACAGGCTGCCATCCATATCAGTGGGTTCTTCACACATGGATTCAACTGATTGTAGATTGGAAGTATTTGAAGAAAAAATTGGTGTCTGTACTAAACATATAATTTTTTAAATTCTTGTCATTATTCCCTAATCAATACAGTATAACTACATAGCATTTATATTACATTAAGTATTATAAGAGGTTTAGAGATTCTTTGAAGTGCACAGGGGATGTGTTTAGGTATGCCCAAGTATGATGGCAATACCATCCATACTCCATAGATTTTTAGTGTCCTTGAGGGTTTTGGAACCAATGACCCATGGATATTGAGGGACAACTGTATATATTTCATAGGTAACTTTTTGAGTACCTATTTTGTGTAAAGTACAACTGTTGTTTGTCATACAAATTCGAAGTTATGTAAGGTGTGTGAATGCTAACTTAAAGACTTCCTATATTAATTAGGCCTTTCCATTGCAGGGAGTAAGGGGGCATTGGTGTTTGGTTTGTTGTATCAGGAGAAGGGTGGTTTTTTCTTTACAGGACTCAGTCCTTGAACCTCTTCTCTCTTCTGTTTGTATTCACTCCCTTACCAATCTCATAAAAAAATTTGATCTTCTTCCTCTAAGGCAGAACTGGATCTTTGACCATCTCCCTCTGAGTTTGTTCCTCTGCTATTCCTCATTTTACTCTGTCCTTTTCTTCATGCTACAAACTTTGGAATTGTCTCCATTGTTGACTTCACTAGTTTCTGATTGGTCTTCTGTAATCTGATCTAATATAGTTGATAGAATGATTTTTTTTTTTTTTTTTTTTGTGCTGAGGATTGAACCCAGGGCCTTGTGCTCGACAGGCAAGCACTTTATGGACTGAGCTATATCCCCAGCCCTAGAGTGATCTTTTAAAGGCAAGTTGTATCTTGTCTTTGCTCTGTTCAAAACTTTTGTTTTTTGTTTTTTGTTTTTTGTTTTCTGCCAGTGTAAAAACCAAGGCCTTACTGTGGTCCATAGTCTGGTCTTTGCTCTTGAATGTGCCAGTCATGCTTCTGCCTCAGAACTTTATACTTGCCCTTCCTATGCTTGGCATGTTATTTTTCCACACATGCATATAGTTGGTGTCCTCTCTGGGGTAGGTCCTCACTCAAATATATCATATATTTGTTTAAAGTCTGTCTCTCTTTGTAGAATATTGGCAGCCAGATTTTTTTGTTCAGTGCTTCAGTGCTTAGAATGCTTCTAAGCACATAGGTTTTTATCATATTTATTGAATGACTAAGGACAGAATGGGAAGGAGCTTGCCTTCCACAAGAATAATGTATACTGCTAGTTATTATCTGCAAAAGATAAATAACCACAATACAAAGCAGTGTAAGAAAAGTTCATTTATCTCAGTGACCCAGAAATAGTTCACATAAGTATATTAAGCGCTCAGTGTTTGAGAGCGAGCATGAATTTGGTGATTCTTTTTCTGGAAAACATGACCTAGCCTAATATTTTTCTAATTTTTTTTAGCCTATGTAAAACTTTGTTTAGCATGGAACTTATGAAGGACACTGGCTTTGAGCCTTATAATTATATATTCTTTTTTAGATTGCTTTATTAGGACTTCCACTCAGAAAGAGATACTCTTCTAGTAATATCAGCAGAAATGCTTTAATGCAGGAAATTAGGTGCTAATGTAAACCTGGAAGGGGTAGAAGAGCAGGCCTCAGGCTAAGCCTTTAGGAATGACTCAAATAATAGGAGGACTAGCTTTTGAGGGAGCCACTACTTCTGAGACCATCACTAGAACAATTTAGTCTAAGGAAAAAATCTCATTAGCTGTGATCCAGCAATTAAAAAGCTATAACTGCATTAGAATGCCTGTAAACTGGTATCTTTGTGCTGGAATGTGAGGTTTAATCTATCAAAAACTGCTTCTTCACACCTGAGACACTCAAGACTAGATATTTCGTGATCTTGCCTTCCTACTAGAAAGCAGCCAAAAAGGACAGGAAGTTAGTCTCCACTTCACTTTTCAAATACTGCATGAGTGCTTTTAATTGGTAGAAATTGTTTTCAGAATTCTAACTACAAAGGAATCAAATAATTTTTAGTTTTCTATTTTCTGAGTACAAGAAGGCATACCAGAAGTGGAATAGAGGTGTGTAAGCAAGTTGACAGTGCCTACCATAGAGTCTGTCTTAGGGAATTGCATCAAAAAGAGTGGAACATCCACAGCTTGGCCTGAAAAGAACCCAAAGTCCTTAGGCAGCCATGTTTTTTCTTTGTGCCTTTAGACCTGTATTGCATGTCTTTTCTTTTTTTGTTTGCTTCATTACTAATCACTTTCCTTATTTATTTGATTTGCTGGTAATTTATTAACTCCTATGCCTATGTTACTTGCTGCTTGGCTTCTTAAAGATGCCCCTCAAGATATCTTTACTTTTCCTGGGTAAAATTACCTGTCCTAATCTGGACCATATGTCTACATCTGGTCATTTTGTTTCAGAGGAAAGAAGGCTGTAGTAATATCATGTAGGGAAACCATGACTTAAGAGCAGGCAAGTTCTATGAGGGTCTATCTGGCATTTCTAGTTAATATTAATAATGCAAAGTTTAGTGGAAATTTTGATTTAGAACTTTGTACAGAAGACAAAGATCAAGAAGAAAGGATCAGTTTGTGAGGAAGTTGAGTGAGAGTGGCCTAAAGTGTGAGAGGACAAGTAGGTGATGAGTAGTCATTTGCTAAAAATAAGGATAGTGGGACAAAGGGAATTCAGGGTTATTCTCTGCACAGAATAGTTGCTAATAGTAAGTACTTTAAAATAACCTTTAAAAATATTTTAAAGTAATCTGTCCCCATTGATGGTTGCTTGTTTTCTAACTTAGTTTTAAACACCCCTGCCATCAAAGCTTTATGTGTACATTTAATTATTTCCTCAGGATAAAATCTAAGGTCTGTGTTAAAGAGTATGCCAGGTTAAAACCTGTTTGACCTCTTGTCAGGAGTGGTGGGTCAAGTTTACTTTATATAGATTGACTGACCTCTGCACACAGTTTGTTACTGGATATTCATATTTTAAAAAAACTTCCTTAATATGGTTGATGAAAATGATATTATACTATATTGCATTTTCTAAGTTTTTTTCCCACAGGACTGAGGATCAGACTCAGGGACTTGTGCATGGTGGCACATGCCTGTAATTCCAGTGACTTGGGAGGCTGAGGCAGGATAATTGCAAGTTCAAGGGCAACCTCATCAACTTACTGGAACTCTGTCTCAAAATAAAAAGGTCTCGGGATTTAGCTCAGTGGTAGAGCACCCATGGGTTTAATCCCCAGTATCTCTGCCCTGCACTCAGGAAAAAACAAAACAAAAACAAACCAAAAAATGAATCTGACTGACTTACTCAAAACTATGAAATATGAAAGAACACATGGGAATGAACTCAAGTCCTGAGGAAACCTGTCTATTGCTTTGTCAGCAATACAAATTAATGTATTACCCCTGACCTTTGTCAAAAGTAACTCAGCTTTTTAATCTTTTCATTTTCTTTAAATTCAGTTATTATATCCAATGAGAAGGAGGTGTTAGTCTGAGTTGTAATGGCTCCGTATTAAAAAATATTAGTTATCAGAGTAAGCAATATTCAGCCAGTTTATTTAAACATACATTTGGCAATAATCTTAACATGTTTTAGATTTTGAATTTGGAATGCTGTTTGTTGGTTATCTCATGAAATCAATTTGTAATCAGTATGGAGAATAGTATAAATGAGAGAAGTATTTATAAATATTTTTGAGCTTGATAGATTTTGTAAGTGGAAAGCACTAGACCATTTGTGATGAGGTAAACAGTAAAAGAAAGCCATAATATGTTTGCTTAAACTCTTGAATTTTTAATCTGAATTTTTGAATGTTGCTAAACCTTCAAAAAAGGTTTAGCAGAAACCTTGTAGGTTTGACAAGGCTTGAATTTTAGGATAGTCAGGTGAAACAAGATTATTGTATTTTATTTTTTGAAACAAGGATTATTGTTTCTTAAAAATTATGTTTCATTTCTCTTTTTATCTTGTGCCATCCTGATTACCAACAAATCCTTAGTTACTGTAATTAATTTCTTTGTCAAAGTAAACTAACATTTAACAAATGTGAGGGGAATGTTGTTTTTACAGATTTTATTCTCTAAAGAACCTTCTGCCAGTTGCAGTGGTACACACCTGTAATGCCAGCAGCTCTGAAGGTTGAGGCAGGACTGGACTAGACACTTTGTAGAAAGGGAAAGGAGAAGGTACATCATTGAAGGAACTAAATAGGGGTCATGGAGACTTGGAGGAAACCAGAACAGGGAAACCTTAGTTATTAAGAAGGAGATAAATAAAGTCAGGAAAATTAAAAGCAATAGGGAGGGAAAGGGACTAGAAAAGGCCGTTTTGCTTTTGTATTTTTTGGTTGACATGAGCACCATTTTTCTATACCAGGTGCAGTTGTGCATGTCTGTAATCTCAGCCACTTGAGAGGCTGAGGCAGGAAGATGGCCTGTTTGAGGCCAGCTGGTGCACTTTAGTGAGACCCTATTTCAAAATAAAGGGGAAATGGAAGCGGGGGGGTAAGTAACTAAGTCGTAGAATGTTTGCCAAAATGTGAGAAGGACTGGGTTCCATCCTCAGTACTTTAGAAATGAAGAAACCAAACCAGAGCACAACAAAATCAACAATTTTCTAAGCTTCAACAAAAAGTAGGGGGTCTGTTGTGAAGCTGAACCTAGAGTACTTACAGAACCTGTTTTCTACCTGCTGTTCAGCTCAGTATGGCAAGATTTAAAAATATAAATATCTTCAATATGTTGGTATCATTTCTCAAGTTTTTCTTAGGTTGTCTTTTGCCCTTTTTTTTTTCTTTTTGCACCTTTGTCAGACTTTATTTTTTAATATTTTGTATTTAGTTTTGAAATAAGTGATATTTTTCCATGAAATTCAGACAGCTACCATTCTCTCTGAGAAAAATTGCTTGCAATTTATTTTGCAACTGAATTATTAATATTTATGTAAATGCCTCTTAAAATAAGGCTTAGTTGACATTTGTCAGAGTTATTTTGTTAAAGAGATTGTAGTTAACTCGAATAAATAAAAAATTGACAAACTGGTTACAGGTGTCTGAGGAGAACGGTTAGGGTATTTTTTTTTTTCATATAATTTTTTTTACATATTTCCTTTCTTCTAAGCAAGTCAAATTGCTTTTGTGTGAATGAATATACTGGTGTCTCTGATACATTATAATTGAACTTATTAAACATTTGAATGTAGTATTTGAGGTGTTAGTTTTATATGATATGTATATATGCCATCTGCTGGTGAAAATGCATTATTGCTATTAACTAAATAATGCAATTTCTTTGTGTGAAATAATGATCTGTAGTTTCAAGAATAGCCATAAAATTAAATTTGGGGAAAAAAAATACCCATCCTGCGTAATGAATTATTCTGCTTGAAATACTTATAGCATCTTGGTTGAGAAGTACTGACCTAATATGCTGATGGTTAACTTTACATTGTGCCTCTGTGTGTGTGTGTGTGTGTGTGTGTGTGTGTATTCTTTTTTGAAGGTTTTGTAAATTCTAGATCTAGTTAAATGGTAACATATGGACAAGTGGCTTTGTCCTTTGTGAAAGTCACTGCCATATGTTGCCATTTAAGTGAATTTAAACTTTGAGTTTCTTTGTTCCACTAGCCATATTTTAAGACTTAATAGTCACATTTGTCTAAGAGCTGCTGTGTTGAACAGTATTGATTTTAGTGTTTCTAACATCACAGAAAACTCAGCTGAGTAGTATTTTTTCTATTAAAAGTTTTAACTCAGGAGGATTATGATTTTTATGAAATAATCATTGTTCTTAGATTATTTATTTATCTATCTATTTTGCTATTTATCTATTTTGCTATTTTGATTGAACCCAGGGGTGTTTAGCCACTGAGCCCCATCCCCAACCCTTTTTAAAAATTTTTTTAAAATATATTTTTTAGTTGTAGGTGGACATGATACAGTTATTTTATTTATTTATCTTTATGTGGTGCTAAGGATCGAACCCAGGGCCTCACATATGCTAGGCAAGTGCTCTACCTCTGAGCCACAAAACCCAGTCCCTCCAACCCTGTTTTTGGTTTATTTAGAGATAGGGTCTCACTAAGTTGTAGGGCCTTACTAAGTTGCTGAGGCTGGCTTTGAATTTGCAATCCTCTTGCAGTGTGCCATCATGCCTGGTGTTCTTAAATTCTTAATGATTTTTTTTTCTTTGCCATAAGTAAAAAGTTTATCAATAAATAACCTCATTTCACCTGGTGGGTCTATTTGGTGGAATTTAAGATTCTTAAGATTTTATTATACCATGTAATTTACTGCATCGTAGATATATTTACTGTGAAATGATTACAGTTTTTCTCAAGGTATAGGGCATTGAGTATTTTCTAGTATTTTCATTGTTTAGAAAGTTCAAGTTATGTTAAAAATAATGACCGTATTTTCTCTGTGCCTTTTGAGGTAAAAGCTCTCACTTTTTGGTAGATGTTTGGGGTGGAAAAAAAAACTGAATAAAAATATACATAAATAAACTAAGGCTTTATGATGGTGTCAATCATAGTTTGATATCTTTTGGTTGATTAAAAACCTACATTGAACTTGTCTTAGTTTCTTCTAGTGGTAATATCTTATAAAACTATAGGAGACTAAAACAGCCAGAATGTTGACATTCATAGAATACACTGAGTATACTTTTATTTGTACTCTTTTGCGTGCGTATGTGTATATGTATATATTAAATTATATAGTTTTATCAAATGTAAATTTATATATCCCCTCAAGGATTTCTTGGATTGCCATCTTATAACCACACAAACCCATCTTCTTCCACTCTACTCCTGCATTTCTAACCGTTTTTGGCAGTCATGAATTTCTTTTCCCTACTAAAATTCTGTTGTTTTATAAGTGCTATATAAATCATATGTAACCTTATGAGATTAGCTTTATATTCAGTGTAATTCTTTTGGAGAGTTATATAAGTCCATTACATAGGTTGATAGTTTTCTTCTTTATAAGTAGTAGTTTAAATATGTATGTGTGTCCCATAGTTTAACTATTCTTTTGGACTTTTGAGCTGTTTCTAGTTTTCGGCTATTAAAAATAAAGCTCTATTAATATTTGTGTATAGATTTTTGTGAGGACATAAATTTTTCATTTCTCTGAAAACTGCCCAGCAGTACAATTTGCTGGGTCATATAGTAATTGTGTTTAGATTTGTTAAAAAATGGCCGAACTTATCCAAAGTGTTTGTACCATTTTATATTCCTATTAGTGATTTACAAATGATCAGTTTCTCAATATCTTTGCCAGCTTTTGGTTTTGTCACTATTTTTTGTTTAACCATTTTGCCACTTTGTTAGATGCGTATGATAGTGGAATGAGTTTATTTGTTTGGTACCAGGGGTTGAAACCAGGGGTGCTTAACCACTGAGCCACATCCCCAGTCCTTTTTATTTTTTATTTTGAGACAGGGTCTGATAAATTACTTAGGGCCTTTCTAACTTGCTGAGGCTGACTTTGAACTTGTGATCCTCCTGCCTCAGCTTTCTGACCACTGGGATTACAGGCATGCACCACCACATCTGGCTTGGTATGATTTTTGATTTGCATTTTTCTAATGGCCAACTGATGGTATTGAGCATCTTATATGCTGTCTGTGCCTCTTCATATGGAATGTCTGTTTATGACTTTCATTTTCTAATTGGATATTTTGCTAATATTGTGTTTTGAAAGTGCTTTATATATTCTCAGTACTTCTCTTTTGTCAGATATGTGCAAATACTTTCTCCTGCTCTGTAGATTGACTTTACATCCTCTTCACGTGGTCTTTCACTAAAGGAAAATTTTTAAATTTTGATGAAGTCCAATTTATTAATTTTTTCTTTTATACATTATGTTTTTTAGCAAGTATAAATACTACTTGCCTAGCTCTAAATCCTGAATATTTTCTCCTATGCTTTTTTCTAAAAGTTTTGTGTTTTAAAAGTATGGTCATAATCCATTTGAGTTTCTTTTGGTATATGATAAGCAGTATGAATTAAAGTTTATTTTTTTCTATATGGACATTTCAGTCCTTCCAGACCTGTTTTTTCCTTCTTTATTTTTTGATGGTTCTGCTGGACAAGTGCTATGGTACTGAGCTAAATCCCCAGCCTAGAACCATTTTTTGAAAAGGTCATTCTTTCTCCTCTGAATGCCTTTCTACCTTTATCAAACTGATTTCTTTTAATCAAAAAATCAATTGTATACATTAGGGACTATTTGTATACATTAGGGACTATTTCTGGAGTTTATTGTTTTTTGATAATTGCCTGAATGTCATTGTTACTATTTTGTTTACTATATTGATTACTGTAGCTTTATAGTACTTCTTGAAGTTAGATGGTATACTCCATTAATTTTGCTATTTTTCAGAGTTGTTTTAGCTATTATAAATCCCCTGAATTTCCATATAAATTCATATGGAATCAGTTTGTTACTTTCTACAATGATTTAGGATTTTAGTTGGAATGACTTTGAGACACTAGATGTGTTTGTGGGGGGAATTGACATCTTTAACAATGTAATTTTCCAGTCTATGAACAAAGCATATCTCTCCATTTATTTAGGTCTTATTTTTTTGCAGAAGTATTTTGCAGTTTCCAGTGCATAGGCTTTGCTTTTTTGTTGTCAAGATTCCATAAGTAGTTACTTACTTATCCATAAGTAGTTTCTATTTTTTAGTGCTATTTTAAATTGTATTTTAAAAATTTCAATTTCTAATTGTTCTTGGTATATATAAATATAGTAGGTTTCTGTATATTTATCTTGTCTCCTACAGTCTTGCTAACCTCATTTTATTGGTCTTAATAGCTTTTTACAGATGATATCAAATCTCCTACCTAAAACAGTTATTCTCAAAGACAAGTATTATTTCCTTTCCAGTCTGTATGCCTTTTGTTTCCCTTTTCTTATTTTATTGCTCTGACTGGAACCTTCAGAGAAATAGAAGTGGTGAGAGTGGACTTGCTTGTCTTATTCCTGATGTTAATGAGGACAGTATTCAGCCATTTACTCTCTAATAGAATGGTAACTGCAGATTTCTCAGAGATGGCTTGTATCAAGTTGAGGAAGTTCTCTTATTTTCCTAGTTTACTGAGAGTTTTCACTAGATAGGTGTTGAATTTTATCAAATGCTGCATCTGCATCTGTTGAGATGATCATATCGTTTTAAATATATTAAATAACATTGATTTCTACACATTATACGAACCTTGCATTGCTAGAATAAGTCATACTTGATCCTGCTGTATTATTCTTTTTATATATTCTTGGATTTGATTTGCTAAATTTTTGTTAAAGATTTCATTCTGTAGTTTTTTTTTCTTTTGATAAATGACGAAGGTCTGGTTTGGTATCAGGGTAATGTTGGCCTCACAGAATGAATTAGGAAGCATTTCCTCCTCCCCCTTTTCCTGAACAATTTGTGTATAGAATTAGTATTATTCCTTAATTGTTTGATTTCCCCAGAAATGTGTTCTGGGCCCGAAGTTTGTTTGTTTGTTTTTTAAAATAACATTTAAGAAATGTTTAAACAACTTTTAATTTTTTTCCTCATTTTTTATGTGGTTCTGGGAATTGAACCCAAGGCCTCATGCATGCTCAGCAAGTGCTCTACCACTGAGCTACAACTTTAGCCCCTAGTCCTGGAGTTATTGCTTGCATACTGAGAATTTTAAACTGAATGTTTAATAGATACTGGGTTATTCAGGGTGCCTTTGCCTTCTGGAGAGAGCTCATTTGTGTCTTTCAAGGAATGGGTACATTTATTAGCATAAAGTTCATAATATTTCCCCCATCAAGATTCCAACCTCTTCCTAAAATGTTCAGTCTTTCTTAGATCTTCTTGAACATATAATGGTGATAATGTTTTTTAATGTTCTTGCCTACCAATTCTACCATCAGTGTATTTTTTTTGGACTGGGGATTGAACCCAGGGTTGTTCATTGAGCTACATCCCCCCCTGCCCCACTCCCTTCTTTTTTATTTTTTAATTTTGAGAGACGGACTTGCTTTTGCTCAGGGCCTCACTAAGTTGCCGAGGGTAGCTTTGAGCTTGCGATCCTCCTCCCTTAGCCTCCTGAATTGCTGGAACTCTAGGCATGCACCACTGTGCCTAGCCATCAGTATAATTTTTGAGTCAATTTCCATTGATTGACTTTTCCCCTCTTATAGATTTTTATGACTGACTACTTTTTTATTGTTTGCTAATATTGTGAATTTTGCTTGTCAATTATGGATATTATTGTATTCCTAAAAATTTTTATTTTTATTTTATTTTTGTTCTTCTAGGTAGTTGAAACAGACTACTTGGAAGTATCTGACTCTTCCAGCTCTTGCTTTTAAGCTTGATCTTGAATTAATTTTTCCCATTATGTGCAAAATTTCATCTGAGTGTCACATCTGATTGATTTATGAATGATGAGGTTTTTCTAGTGCTGCTTATGGAAAATTTCCCTGCTGTGTTTGAGCTTTAAGATTTGTTTCCTTGGGGTAGGTTTTTACGTTCTTCTGTAAGTTCCCTGCACGTATACAATAATCAGTACTGTGTTGAATGCTTAATGGTGGCCTTTTGCCAATGTGAGAAGTTTTTTCTTTATCTCTCCTTTCTTCTGCTTTATGAATTCTATCCACATTGATTTTTGTGGACTTCTAGATCCATATCCTCAAACAGAGAACAGGACTGCTTCTGGGTTTATATTCCATGGCATGCTCTGGACATTTCTCCCTAGGCAGTAAACTGAGGTCATTGTAGAACTTTTACCTCGTTTATTTCCCAACTCTTGATTTCTAGTCCTTTTTTGAATGTCGTTTTATAATATTTTCTCTGGTTCTTAAGTTGTTTTATTCAGGTAGATTCATTGCTTCTCCATATTTTGGCTGGAAATGGAACTCAGTATAGTAATTTAATAGAATCAAGACATGAAAAGAAAATTACTTTTTGAAGTGGTTTGTTTCTTTTTACTGAAACTTTCACTTACACTTCTCAGGTAGTTAAATTTATTTATAACATCCCTTCTTATGTAATACTAAGGGTTACTAACACTATATAGGAGAAAAGGACAGAATTATTGATGTTGCTACTATTCTTGTTCCTGTTGAAAGCATGACTAATTGATGTGAAACAAATTAATCCTAATGGGGTTAGTCACCTTTTATTGTGAACTTGGTAGACAAGAACGTGGTTGGACTCTTTAGGTAATTCAGAAATTATTTTATTCCACTCCAAGATAAAAGTTAGTATTAATTTTACAGACCTCTAAAGACAAACTACTAACTTGTTTGCTTCTCTGTCTTGCTACCCTGGAATGTATAGTTAATGATGCCAGAGAAGTCTGTTTTATTTCTCAGCTGGATACCTAGCACCTCGAAAGTTCTTGGCTTATAGTGCTTACATTTAGCACATTTCTGATGTCAGTGAGTCAATGAATGAGTGAATGAATAATTATGCTTCTGAATTTTTTCTGCTCCTCCACATCTTATCCATCTTTCCAGGTCCAGTTCAAAGTTATACTCCATTCATGAAACTGCCTTTCAGGTGGTCTCTTGTTTTACTTATCATGATTTTTTTTCCTCTTTTGAACAGTTATTGACATTTTCATATCAGTATAAGAGAGAACTTTCTAACATATAGTTTCACACAGAGTGAAATGACTATTGGAGTATACTACAGGAAGGGAACATTTATGTATTTGAAATGTTTAAGGACAGACAGACCGACCTGTCAGAAAGTTAGGGAGTTGATATGTGGTGTTCTTACTTTGTGTTAGGTGCTTATATATTTCATGCCCTTTAATTTCAAGAACCCTCCAAGGTGTGGGTAAATTTCTTCCTAATTTCTAGTTGTGGAAACTAAGGTTTATAGAGGCCATATCATTTCTTTATAGTTATGTAACTATAAGTGTCTGATGATTCAAACCCTGATCTTTCTTTGTAGAACAGCTATTGTGCTCCTTCAGTAGATAAATAATGCACTGCAGGTTCATTACGGTTATGTGAAATATGGCAGATTGGCATTTCTATCAAGGAATGAAGGCCAGAAGGAGACAGAATGGTGATACTTGGTTAGGAAGAGAAAACAACGAGTTAATTAGAAATGCCACAAGGAAAAGAGAAGTACCAAACTTTATCATTTTGTTTATATCTCAGCTGTATGATACAGAAATACTTTGATAGCAAAGGTGGTGTATCTCATTTTGATTTCTCTGAGAAAAATTTATTATTGGGGTTTATTGCTTTGGTTTTGCTTTTATGTAATCTAAGCAATTTTTTTTTTCTTTTTTGGAACCAGGGATTGAACTCAGGGACACTCAGCCACTGAGCCACATCCCCAGCCCTATTTTGTATTTTATTTAGAGACAGGGTCTCACTGAGTTGCTTAGGGCCTCGCTAGGTTGCTGAGGCTGGCTTTGAACTCGCAATCCTCCTGACTCAGCCTCCCAAGTCGCTTGGATTACAGGCGTGCGCCACCACGCCCGGCGAAGCAATCTTACTTAAAAATTAAAATGAAAAAGTCTTTAAACTATTAAGCCATTCTTCAGTTTAATTACAAGATAGTTTAATTACAAGAGCTTACCACTCGTCAGATACTATGCTTTATGTACATTATCTCATTTAATATTTTCCACAGTCATTACTGTCATATTTCTATTTTCAGCACTGTTTCACAGAAAAGAAAAGTTAAACTTAAGGAACATGTCCACACTCATATAACAGAGAAGTAGTAGAGTGTACAGTGGTTCAGACCTTCTGTATATGAGACCCTTTGAGGAAAAAGCATTTTAGATGGTGACTCAACACATACCTACATACGTACATGTGTGGACTAGAAGAAATATTTCTTTAGTAACATTTACTCCATCTATAATTTTGCACACTATTCCATGCTGTTATGTTTACCTTATAATAGATATGGCATATAATGGAGGTCATTATTTGCTATTTGAAAAACTTTACTCTTGGCAACTATTCACCTACCACATTCACTTCCTGACTTTGTACAATAGTAAATCCATTTTGTCTTCTTTACTGCACTTTTCATAGTTTTAACTCTGTACTTGCATTCTGACAAAAGAAAGAAGCAAACTGTTTTAGTCAGCCTTTTCATTGCTGTGACCAAAAGACCTGACAAGAACAATTTTAGAGTAGGAAAAATTTATTTGGTACTCATGGTTTCAGGAAGTCTCAAATCCATATATGTTGACTCCATTGCTTTGGGCCTGTGAGGCAGAGCATCATGACAGAGGAAAGCAGTTCAGAATGTAACAAGGAAGCAGAGACAGAGACTTCTTTGCTTAACAGCTATAAAAAATATACCCCAAAGGTACATCCTTAGTGACTTATCCTTACTCCAGCCATATCTTACAGTCTGCAGTTATCAACCAGTTGATCCTTATCAGCAACTTCATGCAGTGATTAGGTTAAGGCTCTTATAACCCAATAATTTCATTTCTAAACCATGCGTTATCTCACACATGAACTTTTGGGGGACACCTAATATCTACACTATAACACAAACAAAAATTAAGCTTTACAGTACAATAGGCTTATTTTTCCCAAGTAGATTTTCATTTTAAATTAAACCAGTGAACTAATTTCTTATTTTTTAAATAAAGATTATGTTTATTGATAATGGATCTTGAACTTTCCTCATGATTTCATGGGGATCAAATATGCAGTATTTAAATGTTGATTAGAGATATGTTTATCTGATTGCTGAGGGAATGATCTGATAAACCACTGTAGGATCTTTTCAAAAGTAAAATTGTGTTTATATTTTTGGTTAAATTGTATTGGCAGTTTTTCTCTTTGCTTTTTTGTTCACTTGAGATATTTTCATAATTTAAAAAATTTTAAAATTTTATAACCTTATTTATATTTAATACACTTTAAAAAATGGAAATCATTTAAAACATTGTACCACCAGATGGCGCTCATTATTAATCCAGTTTAGGATTCCACCCCCATTCTCTGAATTATTTTATGTTGTTTTATGTTGTGGGTATTGTTAGAATTTTGGCATGGGAGTATATACTCAGATAATAATGGAACCTAGAATTCAGAAATAAAAAGCAAAATAAACAAGTTGATAATGTATGGCTCCAGAGTATGTTAAATATGCCATCATTGCCATATAGTTTCTGGAATTTAATCAGAAGAAATTGGGATGAGATTAGAATAAAATTTATTTATTAGGAAGATAGCTATTTTGTATTTTTCCATATGTCTTTTGTCTTTCCTATTGTCTGTTATTTTCCTAGTAGTTACTGTTTTCTTCGCTGTTTTTGACATTAATGATTTCTTTTGTCAGTTTGGAAAGTATTAATTAACCTCCAGTTATTTTACACTGGAATTTGGATGTGTGGCAGTTTTGTCATATTTTTATCTCCTAAACAAAAAATGTTTGAGCTTGATTTCAGTTTAACAAGATGAATAAACGTCTTCTCTGAATGTGTACAGTTACAGCCAGTATAGAATTTTCATGAAATTATCTATGACAAAGAAAGTGATTTATTTTTTGATAACAAAGGATGTTAACTTATATTGATAATACTAAATAAACACTTTATATTCTCATTTAAGCTTTTTTTTTAAGTTGAAAGGAAAGATAAGCAAAATTGTTTTGAGAGTCAACTCTGAAAGCTATTGAGAGTATGGTTTTATTTTGACCTTTGCCTTTGCCTTGGTGAAAATAAATTCTTTTCAAAAGTGAACTATTTTGGGCTGGGCCTGTAGCTCAGTGGTAGAGTGCTTGCCTAGCGTGTGTGAGGCACTGGGTTCAATCCTCAGTATCACATAAAAAGAAATAAAAAATAACAAAGAAATTGTGTTCATCTACAACTTTAAAAATTTTTTAAAAAATGAACTATTTTGGCATTTAGGAAAGCTTCAAAAGAGAGGTCCGAAATCTTATGTTATAGGTGTATTAATGTAAACAGATTCTGAATTTATTTTTTATTACATATGTTTTAGATATACAAAAAGATCTTGTGATACATATAATGAAATGATTTTTATAGTCAAGCAAATAAATATATTTATCACTTTACACAGCTTTTGGGGGGTGTTGTAAGAGTACCTAAAATCTACTCTTTTTAAAAAAGCTTGTTTTTAGCATATAATACAATATTATCTATTAACCTCATGGTGTACTTATAGCTCTAGACTTAATCCTATCTAACCCTCTCACTGACTTCTCCCTATTTTGTGTGTCTCCTTCCTTTTGGTAACCACCATTCTATTCTATTTCTTTTTTACTTTTCCTTCCATATTTGCATGTAAGTGAAATTGTATTTTTTTTCCCCCCTATGCCTGGCCATTTCACTTGAACTAAGACTCATCTACATTGTCTCAGATGGCAGTATCTCCTTTTTTACTATAACTGTATTATGTCAGTCATATTCCATTTTATGTGTGTACCACATTTTCTTTACCTGTTTGTCCATAATGGACAGACATTTAAGCTGTTTCCATATCTTGATTACTGTGAAA
The DNA here is from genome assembly GCA_020662805.1 of Glaucomys volans. Classification (NCBI taxonomy): domain Eukaryota; kingdom Metazoa; phylum Chordata; class Mammalia; order Rodentia; family Sciuridae; genus Glaucomys; species Glaucomys volans. Next base: position 167,614 of record JAJEJO010001033.1, on the reverse strand, counting down.
AATGCTACATTGAACATGCAAGTGCAGCTATGTTTGTTGATTTCATTTTCTTTGGATATATACTCAGTGGAGTACCACTAGGTTATGTGGTAGTTATATTTTTAATTATATAAGGATGCTGCACACACTTTTCTACAATAGGTATACAAATTTACATTTCCACCACTAGTGTATAAGGGATCCTTTTCCTCCAAATCATTACTAACATGTTACCTCTTGTCTTTTTTTTTTTTTTTTTTGAACCAGGGATTGAACTCAGGGACACTTGGCCACTGAGCCACATCCCCAGCCCTATTTCGTATTTTATTTAGAGACAGGGTCTCACTGAGTTGCTTAGGGCCTCGCTAAGTTGCTGAGGCTGGCTTTGAACTCGTGATCCTCCTGACTCAGCCTCCCAAGTCGCTTGGATTACACCTCTTGTCTTTTTGATAATAACCCTCTTACCAGCTATGAGGTGATATCACATTGTGATTTTCGTTTATATTTTCCTGATGATTAATGATGTTAAGCACCTTTTTATATACATGTTGCCCATTTTTATGTCTTCTTAGGAAAAATGTATAAAAATGTGTGTCCTTTGTCCATTTTTAAGTCAAGTTTTTTTTCTGATGTTGTGGGAGTGTTGGTTTCTGTGCATTAGGTAAGACAACTGCCTCTCCCAGTTTTGTGAGACTGGCTTCCTATGGGAGATGGACCTCACTAATCAGCCCAGCCAGAGATTCTAGGTGCTTCTCCTCAAGTCTTTGTTCATTCCAACTGTAGTCTTTGTTCTTACTTGGCCCTTAAAATTAGATGTGCCAAATCCTGCTAGTGCCTGAGAAAGATGAGTTGGACACCAGTCTATTAAAACACAGCTGGAAATGTTGGGATGTTTGACTATATGTTCTGGTTCCTTCTGTTCTCAGGGAGAAGCTGAGGGTTGAAGTTTATGTCTCACTTACTCGCACTAAACTACGGAGAGAATCTGTGGCATGTGCTTGCACTTTTATTTAGATTATGCACTCCAAGCCTCTGGGGATAGCTGATGGAGGTGAACCTACTTGTAAACCACATTTTTATTTTCTGTGGGCTAGAGAGCCTTGTCAGCTTCCAGAGTTAGCTGATTTAGGAGCCAGTCTCTCAGGTGAGAGCTCTAAAAAATTAGGGTGCCTGGTGTGTGCATGCACTCTTTCCAGGGAAAATCTGCAGACCTGGATTTATTGTACGAGTGAGCTGGGGAAGTTCCTGGGAAGTTCCTGCACTTGCTTTTGGGCTCAAGGAGGTCTATTGTTTATCTTTCTTATTAGCTTCCTGATGTAGGCCAGTAGAAGCCTGACCTTTAGACAGCAGCCAGCAAGGTATGCAGACAAATCTCTTTTAGGGAGAAACTGGGAGCCTGTATTTTAGACTGTTCTTGAAGATCTATATTGACCTCAGGAATTTAGCCCTTGAAAGTACATGCATGCCCTTTCATAATTACCTGTAATTATGAATACAATTCATAATGAATGCAATTATGTAATTATGTATGCAATTCAGGGAAACTTATGAATATAGATGTCCCTCCCAGAGCTAGTTTATTTAAGAACCCAAGCCATAAAAGTTAGGGTGTTCTAAGCATAGGCCAAATCATTCACTCTTTTTTTTTTCTACACTTCCCATTTCTGTGATTGTACATGATGTGGAGTTACACTGGTTATATATTCATATGTGAACACAGGAAAGTTATGTCTGATTTCATTCTACTGTCTTTCCCATTCCTATCCCCTCCTCTTTCCCCTCACTGGGTCCTGTCCAATTCAGTGACTGCTCCCCTCTCCCCAGCTGTTGTGAATCAGCATCCACATATCAGAGAAAACATTCAGCCTGTGGTTTCTTGGATTTGGGTTATTTCAATTAGCATGACAGTCTCCAGCTCCATCTATTTACTAGCAAATGCCATAATTTCATTCTTCTTTATGGTTGAATAATACTCCATTGTGTATATATACCACATTTTCTGTATCCATTCATCTGTTGAAGGGCACCAAGGTTGGTTCCATACCTTAGCTAATGTGAATTGTGCTGCTGTAAACATTGATGTGGCCGCATCACTGAGGTATGCTGATTTTAAGTCCTTTGGGTATATGTTGAGGAGTGGGATAGCTGCGTCAAATGGTGGTTCCATTCTAAGTTTTCTGAAGAATTTCCGTACTGCTTCCCACAGTGGTTGCAGCAATTTGTAGTCCTAACAACAACAATGTATGAGTATACCAGTTTCCCCATATCCTTGCTGACATTTATTATTATATTCCTTTTTTTTTTAATGTATACATAGAGTAATGCTGTCTGTCTCAGTCTACTGTCTTTCCTCCCTCCACCCCATTCTGTCCCATTTTCCTCTACACCATCCATACTTCCTTCATTCTTATCTTGTCCCCCCCATCATATCCCCCACCCCATGTATCATCATTCACTTATCAGAGAAAACATTTGACCTTTGGTTTTGTGGGCTTGGCTTATTTCACTTAGCGTGATATTCTCCAGCTCCACCCATTTACCAGCAAATGCCATCATTTTATTCTTCTTTATGGCTAATATTCCATTGTGTATATATACCACAGTTTCTTTGCCCATTCAGCAATTAAAGGGCATCTAGGTTGGTTCCATAATCTAGCGATTGTGAATTGAGCAGCTATGAACATTGATGTGACTGTATCACTGTGTTTTGCTGATTTTGAGTCCTTTGGGTATAAACCGAGGAGTGGGATAGTTGGGTCAAATGGTGGGTCCAATTCCAAGTTTTTCGAGGAGTCCCCATACTGCTTTCCAGAGTGGCTGCACCAATTTGCAACTCCACCAGCAATGTATGAGTGTGCCTTTTCCCCCACATCCTTGCCAGCACTTATTGCTTGTGTTCCTCCTAATAGCCATTCTAATTGGAGTTAGATGAAATCTTAGGGTGGTTTTAATTTTCATTTCTCTAATTATTAGAGATGATGAGTACTTTTTCATATATTTGTTTTCACCTGTCTATCATCTTCTGTGAAGTGTCTGCCCACTTCCTTAGCTCGTTTATTGATTGGGTTCTTTGTATTTTTGGTGTAAAGTTTTATAAGTTCTTTATAAGTTTTGGAGATCAGTGCTCTGTCTAAAGTGTGTGTGGAGAAGATTTTTTCCTACTCTGTAGGCTCTCTTTTCACGTTATTGATTGTTTCCTTTAATGAGAAAAAGCTTTTTATTTGACTCCATCCCATTTATTGATTCTTGCTTTTATTTCTTGAGCTCTGGGGGTCATGTCAAGGAAGTGTGGTCCTAAGCCAACATGAAGGGGATTTGGGCCTACTTTTTCTTCTATTTGGTGAAGGGTCTCAGGTCTAATTCCTAGATCCTTGATCCATTTTGAGTTGAGTTTTGTACAGGGTGAGAGATAGGAGTTTAATTTCATTTTACTGCATATGGATTTCAGTTTTTCCAGCACCATTTGTTGAAGAGGCTACCCTTTCTCCATTGTATGTTTTTGGCACCTTTGTCTAGTATGAGATAACTGTACTTACATGGGTTTGTCTCTGTGTCTTCTATTCTGTACCATTGATCTACCTGTCTATTTTGGTGCCAATACCATGCCATTTTTGTTACTATTGCTCTATAGTTGAATTTAAGGTCTGGTTTTGTGATACTGCCTGCTTCATTCTTTCTGCCCAGGACAACTTTGGTTACTCTGGGTCTTTTGTTCTTCCAGATGAATTTCATGACTGCATTCTCTATTTCTATGAGGAGTATCATTGGGATTTTAATTGGAATTGCATTAAATTTGTATAGTGCCTTTGGAAGTATGGCCATTTTGATTATGTTAATTCGGCCTATCCAAGAACATGGGAGATCTTTCCATCCTCTCAGGTCTTCCTCTATTTCTTTCTTTAATGTTCTGTAGTTTTCATTGTAGAGGTCTTTCACCTCTTTTGTTAGATTGATTCCCAAGTATTTTATCTTTTTTCAGGCTATTGTGAATGGAGTTGTTTTCCTCATTTCACTTTCAGATGATTCATTGCTTATGTAGATAAATGCATTTGATTTATGTGTGTTTATTTTATATCCTGCTATTTTGCTGAATTCATTAATTAGGTCTAAAAGTTTCCTGGTGGAGTTTTTTGGATCCTCTAAATATAGGATCATGTCATCGGCAATAGTGAGTTCTTCTTTTCCTATTTGTACTCCTTTAATTTCCATGGTCTGTCTAATTGCTCTGGCTAGTATTTCAAGAACAAGGTTGAATAGACGTGACAGTGGGCATCCCTGTCTTGTTCCAGTTTTTAAAGGGAATGCTTTCAGTTTTTCTCCATTAAGAATGATGTTGGCAGTGGGCTTAGCATAAATAGCCTTTACAATGTTGAGGTATGTTCCTACCATCCCAAATTTTTCTAGTGTTTTGAGCATGAAGGGGTGTTGTATTTTGTCAAATGGTTTCTCAGCATCTATTGAAATAATCATATGCTTCTTAACCTTACGTCTATTGATGTGATGATTTCCGGATGTTGAACCAGCCTTGCGTCCCTGGGATAAACCCCGCTTGATCGTGGTGCGCTATCTCCTTAATATAGTTCTGTAAGCGATTTGCCAGAATTTTGTTAAGGATTTTCACATCTATATTCATCAGAGAATATTGGTCTAAAGTTTTCTTTCCTACTTGTGTCTTTGTCTGGTTTTGGTATCAGAGTGATAGTGATACTAGCTTCATAGAATGAGTTTGGAAGGTTCCCTCCTTTTCTATTTCATGAAATACTTTCAGGAGTATTGGTATAAGTTCTTCTTCGAAGGTCTTGTAGCACTCAGGAGAGAATCTGTCTGGTCCCAGGCTTTTCTTGGTTGGGAAGCTTTTGATGGCTTTCTATTTCAGTACTTGAAATTGGTCTGTTTAAATTGTGTATGTCCTCCTGGTTCAGTTTGGGAGGATGATATGTCTCTAGGAATTATGGATGTCTTCAGGATTTTCTATTTTGTTGGAATATAGTTTTCGAAGTAGCTTCTAATTACGTTTCGTATTTCAGTGGTGTCTATTGTGATATTTCCTTTTTACTTATATTGTTGATAATTGCCATTCTGACTGGAGTGAGATGATATCTCAGGAGTTTTAATTTGCATTTCTCTAATTGCTGGTGGTATTAAACATTTTTTCATATATTTATTGACCAGTCGTATTTCTTCTGTGAAGTGTGTGTTCAATTCCTTTGCCCATTTATTGATTGGGTTATTTGTTTTTTTTGGTGTTAAGTTTTTTGAGTTCTTTATATATCTTGGGGATTAATGCTCTATATGAGGTGCAGGTAGCAAAGCATATCATTCACTCTTAATGCATAAGCTGGGAGTTGATCCTTTGACAGTTGTATAACATTGTAAATGGAGGGTTTTGTATGAGAGCATCTTAGCTTTTCCTGTTCATTTTGATGTGAATGTTGCTCTTGTGTACAAGAGCAAGTGTCTCAACTAATTTTTGGCTTTCTCAGAGGGAAATGACCCCTGTGTAGATTTTTGTTTATTGCTTATGTGGGAGGAGGGAAAGCCAGGAGCCACCTATTCTGCTATTTTGCTGATGTCCCTTTCCTAAGATATTTTCAGATCATAGATCACATTTTTAGGTGATTTCATTTCTGGTTATATCATTCAAATAGAGTCAATTCCTTTCCTTTCCTTTCCTTTCCTTTCCTTTCCTTTCCTTTCCTTTCCCTTCCCTTCCCTCTCCCTCTCCCTCTCCCTCTCCCTCTCCCTCTCCCTCTCCCTCTCCCTCTCCTTCTCCCTTTCCTTTCCCTTTCCCTTTCCCTTTCCCTTTCCCTTTCCCTTTCCCTTTCCTTTCCTTATACATGACAGTGCCTGGTTCTCATTTTTCCTGGGTACATTCTCTTAGATGAAA
>JAJEJO010001033.1:136422-150838 GCA_020662805.1 Glaucomys volans | reverse complement strand
ATTCCAAGTTTTCTAAGGAATCTCCACACTGCTTTCCAGAGTGGCTGCACCAACTTGCACTCCCACCAGCAATGTATGAGTGTACCCTTTTCCCCACATCCTCGCCAACACCTGTTGTTGCCTGTGTTCTTAATAAAAGACATTCTAATTGGGGTAAGATGAAATCTTAAGGTGGTTTTGATTTGCATTTCTCTTATAACGAGGGATGTTGAACATTTTTTCATAAATCTGTTGATTGCTTGTAGATCTTCCTCTGTAAAGTGTCTGTTCATTTCCTTGGCCCATTTATTGATTGGGTTATTAGTGTTCTTGGTGTAAAGATTTTTGAGTACTTGGTAGATTCTGGAGATTATTACTCTATCTGAAGTGTGTGTGGCAAAGATTTTCTCCCACTCTGAAGGCTCTCTTTTCACATTGCTGATTGTTTCCTTTGCTGAGAAAAAGCTTTTTAGTTTGACTCTATCCCAATCATTGATTCCAGCTTTTATTTCTTGCGCTTTGGGAGTCATGTTAAGGAAATCTGGTCCTAAGCCAACGTGATGAAGATTCGGACCTATTTTCTCTTCTATTAGGTGCAGAGTCTCTGGTCTAATTTCTAGGTCCTTGATCCACTTTGAGTTTAGTTTTGTACAGGGTGAGAGATATGGGTTTAGTTTCATTTTGCTGCATATGGTTTTCCAGTTTTCCCAGCACCATTTGTTGAAGAGGCTGTCTTTTCTCCATTGCATGTTTTTGGCTCCTTTGTCAAGTATGAGATACCTGTATTTATGTGGGTTTGTCTCTGTGTCCTCTATTCTGTACCATTGATCTACCTGTCTATTTTGGTGCCAATACCATGCTGTTTTTGTTACTATTGCTCTGTAGTGTAGTTGAAGGTCTGGTATTGTGAAACCCCCTGCTTCACTCTTCTTGCTAAGGATTGCTTTAGCAATTCTGGGTCTCTTATTCTTCCAAATGAATTTCATGATTGCTTGCTCTATTTCTATGAGGTCCGTCATTGGGATTTTAATTGGAGTTGCATTGAATTTGTATAGCATTTTTGGAAGTATGGCCATTTTGACAATATTAATTCTGCCTGTCCAAGAACATGGGAGATCTTTCCATCTTCTCAGATGCTCTTTAACTTCTTTCTTTAGTGTTCTGTAGTTCTCATTGTAGAGGTCTTTCACTTCTTTTGTTAGATTGATTCCCAAGTATTTTATTTTTTTTGAGGTTAATGTGAATGGGGTAGTTTTCCTAATTTCTCTCTCAGAGGATGCATCACTTATGAATAAAAATGCATTAGATTTTTGAGCATTAATTTTATATCCTGCTACTTTACTGAATTCATTTATGAGTTCCAGAAGTTTTCTGGTGGAATTCTTAGGGTCTTCTAAATAGAGAATCATGTCATCAGCAAATAGGGATAGTTTGAGCTCTTCTTTTCCTATTCGTATTCCTCTAATTTCTTTGGTCTGTCTAATTGCTCTGGCTAGAGTTTCAAGAACAATGTTGAATAGTAGTGGCAAAAGAGGGCATCCCTGCCTTGTTCCAGTTCTCAGGGGAAATGCTTTCAATTTTTTTCCATTTAGAATGATGTTAGCTGTGGGCTTAGCATAGATAGCCTATACAATTTTAAGGAATGTTCCCACTATTCCTATTTTTTCTAGTGTTTTGAGCATGAATGGGTGCTGTATTTTATCAAATGCTTTCTCTGCATCTATTGAAATAATCATGTGGTTCTTGACTTTAAGTCTGTTGATGTGGTGAATTACATTTATTGATTTCTGGATGTAGAACCAACCTTGCATCCCTGGGATGAAACCCACTTGATCATGTTGCACTATCTTTTTATGTTTTATTTTTTAAAAATGTGTAATACCAGCTTCTTGGGAGGCTGAGACAGGAGGGTTGTGAGGTTCAGGCAACATATCCAGAAGCCATCTGCAAAAAAAAACCAAAAAAAACAACAACGTAAAAACTTTTATTTGTTAGTATTTTAAGTAATGTCTTATATATTTAAAGAAGAACTTACTTTTTACTGCGCAATGCTCAGTGAAAAAACTTTACATAGAGTAGTTTTAAAATCTTGGATTTAGGAAAAGTTTCCAGAAAGCAAAGTTAGTGAAATGATTAAGGTTCTGGAAGGTTTATTTATAACTTTAACTGCAGCCAAGTCACAAGTCATCTTAACAAGCTGCTGCCAGTCTGATTTGAAAATTTGAGCATATGATTCTGGAAGCTTCTTTTATAATGGTGTGAAAACCAGAATGCTTCTAATATTCTAATATGCTTTTGTGATTTTTTTTTTTTTTTTTTAGTTTTTAATACTTGCTTTTCTTTGTTTCTTTTCCTTAATTAGGTCCCCGATGGGCTTCCTGGAATATTGGTGTATTTATTTGCATAAGATGTGCTGGAATTCATAGAAATCTTGGGGTTCATATATCCAGGGTCAAGTCTGTCAACCTAGACCAATGGACGCCAGAACAGATACAGGTAAACATTACCTTTACAAGAAATTTTAGAAAATATTTAAAATGATTTAAAAATATCTAACTCTTCTTGCATCTAAGGATTAACACTGAAAAGAAGTATATTGAAGTGGCATATGCTAAATATAAAATGTGAATGCTATTTGACTTATTAATTCACAGATACTTATTTTCTTGGGTCTATAATAAAGTCAGTTTTAAATTTTTATACAAAATACTGATTTAAAAGTATTTAATAATATTTTTTTGTTGTGTTAATGAAATTTGCCATTATAATTCCATAGTTCATTTTCCTGTCAGTAGAGGGAGCCTGGGTAAAGAAAAAAACTATCTCTAACCAGAAAATTCACTTGAAGGAGTCCCCTTCTACACAGAGAGGTACCAAAAATGGAATTCAGGGGCATTTGGCCACTGAGCCACATCGCCATCCATCTTTTGTATTTTATTTAGAGAGAGTGTCTCACTGAGTTGCTTAGTGCCTTGCTTTTGCTGAGGTTGGCTGTGAACTCATGGTCTTCCTTCCTCAGTCTTCTGAGCTGCTGGAATTTAGGCATGTGCCACCCCACTAGCCCAAAGAGATATTCTTAATACTCAGTCAGGGTTTAATACCTGGGAACTAGTTTGGTGAGTGAATGTTCTTATGACCAGTTTAGGTTTGTTTTGAGTGGTTTAGCTTTATTAGAGATAAATTTATAATTTTAAGAGTTTACCATTTTTGCAGTGTAGCAGTTTTAAATGCTTAAAATCTTATTTTCTAATCCTTACGGTTGGCTACAAATGTAAAAATGATTACTTTTACTGGTCTTGCTTGCTTTTTAATTTTCTGTGAAATTACACTACTTCTTCCCTTTTGAAATTGCTTTTAGTCAGTGTGATGTGCTTACTGCATAAATAGGCAGTCATCCCTTGGTGTCCACAGATTAGTTCCAGATAGTAGGATTCATGGATGCTTAAGGGCTTTTTAGAAAATGATGTAGTATTTGCATGTAACCTATGCATGTTCTTTCTTTCATATACTTTAAATTATCCCTAGATTACCTGTTCAATGTAAATGCTGTGCAAATGGTTGTTATACTGTATTGTTTAGGGAATAGCGATAAAAAAAGTCTGTGTATGTTCAGTACAGGTGAAGTTTTTCCCCCTAATATATGTGATTTGTGGTTTAGTTTCTGCACAGATGCAGAAACTAAAGATATGGAATGCCAACTGTATGTGGTTCAAAATCAGTGATATGCATATATACCTCAGAATCAATAAAAGCAAAATTTGCATAGATGGGGTAAGGTAAGGGTAAAAGGAGCAGACTAGAGATCTCCCAGCTCTAAAGTCAAGCATAGTTTATTTAGTTCTGTCTTAAATCAATTTTTGAGATTTTTGCTGGTGAAGGCATAAAAGGAAATATGATCTTTTATGTAACTTCAAGATCCTTGAGGAGAAAACATATTAGTTACATCAAAGAAGTAGAGCTTTTTGAACACTTCATGTAAAGCAGTGTTCTTAATATTTCTGTAGCAAATGTGGTAACAGATGTTAAAATGTTGTTTTTTTCTTTTTCAAGAAAGTGTGAGGTGTAGTTTGAAAATGTAACTTGGTGTTTGTAATGTCTTATAGAGATATAAAGCATTGAAGACAAAAATGTAATGCCCTTTTAATAGTTCATTTTACACCAAGGACAAGACATGGAACCCCTGAATGATTCAGTTCTCTGAAAAAACTATTTTTCTCAATTAGGCTGTTGGGAGAAGTTGAATAACAAATTATTTAAGGTGGGCAGTTTTGTAGCTTAGAACAGAAATTTCCTCTCAGATGACTGCAGTTCACTGACTGTGAAATAGATGAGGTAGATGGCAAGATACTGAATTATTAAAAATGTAAGGATTTGGGACTGTGGATCTAGAGTGATAGAGAACTTGCCTAACATGTGCAAGGCCCTGGGTTCAACACCCCAACCCCCCCCCCCCATAAAGGTAACGATCTTAACAACAATAATTTGTTAATATGTAGAACTTGAAATTGTATTTGAACATTGGTTTGGTTCATCCTATCTACCTCTTGAAATAAGAATTATTTTGAAATGCTAGACTTTATGATTAGTGCTTATCACCAGAGGCTTTGTAGTCCATGGAACTCCTCTTCCATGTGTGCCATGATGGGAGCCAAGGTTAGGATGTATTTAGAAATCTTTTTTCTTTTTTTTGGGTACCAAAGACTGAACCCATGGTTTCCTTGTCACTGATTTATATCCCCAGCCCTTTAAATTTTTTGAGACAGGGTCTCACTTAGTTGCTTAGGGCCTCACTAAGTTGTTGTGGCTGACCTTGAACTTCTGATTCTCTGTCTTTGAGCATCCTGAATCATTGAGATTACAGGTGTGTTCAACCATGCCTGAGAGGATATACTTAGAAATCAAATGATAAACAACAAAGCTTTATATTTAAAAATAAATCATGTAGACAGATGGACTAGCCAGTATGTTTGTGGTGGGCTTGTGAGTTTTTGCAAGGAAACCCAGAGTTGTTATTTAAAAATTATTCTAAGATTTACAAAATATAAATAAGTAAGTAATTGTTGAAGACCCTGGGTTTCAAAACTGTAAGGCACAATTTTTATTTCACCCCAGAGTATTTCAAGACAACTGATTCTTGAGAGGTAGTAGAACAAAGCAATTAAGAAGGTTATCTCTAATGTTAAACTATCAGTGAGACCTGTGTTATCTCCACAGAATACTTGACCTTAGGGTATCTTAGATTCTTCATTTGTAAAATAAGAATGAAAATAGTACCTGCCTTATAAATTTCTGGAAGAATCATATAAGTTAATGGAAGTGAAGCGTTTTAGTTTGTACCTGGCACACAACTACTACTTCTTCTTTTTGGCCTCAGATGTGTTGTCCTCCTGCCTCAGCCTCCTAGGTAACAGTGAGTATAGATGTGCATCACAAAGCCTGGTTTACCTGACACACTTCATTCAGTGAATGTTAGCTTGTTAATTAGTAGTAGTTTTAGTCCATTGTTCATTATGTGAAACCCTCTGTATCACTGCCTTAAATATCTTTCTGACTTAAAGCAGTTTAGCTTACTAGTAATCTATTATGATAAATTAATTGCTAAATGTACTATTGAGCAAATATACAAATTGATTATTTGAATATAAGTGAATTTATTTTTGAGAATATTTACCAAAAATAATTATTTCATTTTTAATACTGATAGATGGTAAGGCATTTTGAGGTGAGTAGTTAGATCATTGTATCTGCTGTTTATTGAAGTTTTTTAAATCAGATCTAAGCATATTTCATTTCTTATAGTAGGTTTGTTCCATGTAATCCAACACTGTTTATACCTATTACTTTTTTTTAAACTCTTTAAGTATTGTTTATAGAGAACAATTTATGGTTCTCAGTTTATGAGTCTTCAGCAAATGTCTGTACTCTGTCACCAGCATCTCAAGGAAGACACAGCATTTCCATCACCCTGGAAAGTTCTCTTGTGCCAAATTTCAGTCAGCTCCCCCAACAACAAATACTATACTAATTTCTGTCTCTGGGTTAGTTTTGCTGTACATTGAAATGTCTCTTTTGGAGGCTATTCCTATTTATTCAAAGTCATCATTAGCCATCATTAAGATTTAGGGAAGTGATAATTTAAATATGATTTAGTGTTCCATGTTCCCACATGTTATAAAAAGTCTTTGATATAAAAATGGGTAATAATTTATTTATAGAAGAGAAATACATTTTACTGAATTTAGTTCTACTCTGTCTTCCCAAACATTTCATTATAATCATGTTTATAATTTTCAAAGCTGAAAAAATCTTTTCTTAGCTAAATGTGGAAATAAGATTTGATCTTTGAATCTAGTCAAGCTATTAAATAAAAATGTTCTTTTTGAGAGGAGGAAATTTGTGATTTTTACAAAATTTACTTACAAAATTTTGCCTTGTATTTATCAACTGGCATTGTATGTCATGTATTTATCAGTTATTTATTTAGGTGTTGTGTGTCTTTTTTAGTTTTTAGGACATCTATCTATCTATTGCTGTTTTAGAATTACTCTATGCTTTTTTAAAGAGAAAATAGTTTACCAAAACTTATACTTATTAGCATAGAAATAAAGTTACTCACTTTTTAAAATTGTAAAATTTTCTTTTATCATTATTAACCTTTAAAAATTGTAAAATTCTTTCTTTTAATGTAGTTCATGTTTAGAATAAATTTGATCTTGGATTTATTGTCAAGTACTTAAATTCTTATATTGTTTTAAACATTTTATTTTTTATCTTTTAAAATCACTCCTTAAGCCGGGCGAGGTGGAGCACGCCTGTAATCCCAGTGACTCGGGAGGCTGAGGCAGGAGGATCACGAGTTCAAAGTCAGCCTCAGCAACTTAGTGAGGCCCTAAGCAACTCAGTGAGACCCTCTCTCTAAATAAATACAAAATAGGGCTGGGGATGTGGCTCAGTGGCCCAGTGCCCCTGAGTTCAATCCCCAGTTGCAAATAAAATAAAATAAAATAAAATGACTCGTTAACTGTGAATCTTGAGTATAATTTAAGAATTCTTAATTATTCATTTTAATCTTCTCTTTACCTGTGTAATGAGAAAGGGTTAAAACTGGAGGGTCCCTTACCCTTATTATAGAAGAATGTTACTTTGTTTTTGGAACTGGGGGTCAAACCCAGGGCCTTGTAAATGTGAGGCAGACACTTTGCCACTGAGCTACATCCCAGCCCAAGAATGGTACTTTTTAAGTTTTTTAGCTTACTTGAAATTTGTGCTGCTAAATAAAACATTATACTGAAATCTTATTCATATTGGAAAATATATTCCATACATTTGGCATTTATCCTGATAACCTCTGAACTCTTTTAATATGTTATATGTCTATAAATGTTCTAGTGAACTTCCTTTGTAGCCTCTTTGGTTACTATTCACTAGTGTCATTTGTGATGTGCTACTTAGGAATTTCCAGGAAGCAACAGGCCTTCACAATTAACATTTCTTTGTTTATAAATTGTATCTTGGGGAACTTTAAATTTGAGATTGCGGTTTCCACAATACAACTTATCCTTATAGAACTTGGTTTTATTGTTTTGTAGACTTGCTCACTCCCTCTGTTCATAGCTTTACCATTTTTACTTTAGAGAGGTAGTGGTTACTATTTTCTTTGCCATTATATTCATTTTCAGCTTTCCTTCTTTCTTTTCTACCTACTTTAAAATATATATATGTGTATGTATGTGTTTATTATTGTTTCTTCACTTTGAGGCATATTAAAACTTTTTCTTCTTTGAAATATGCTTCCACATTGCTTTCTTCAGACAAGAAGTGTTCCTTGAATTTTTTTTTTCCCCCAACATATAGCTCATGATGCTGATATACTCCTGAATTTATTTGTCTGCTTGTTCAGTCAGTAAGCATTGAGTACTTGTGATATGTCTGCTACTACCTTCTAAGGACAAGCTCTTATTTTTCTTTACAGTTGAATTTTTTTCTTTTTCTTCTTCTTCTTTTTTTTTAGTATCCAACATGTTGTTTATTTTTTGTCTTTATGAATACTGCAGTTATATGCTCATGAAAAAATCCAATTTAGACAGTCAGCTTTCTATCTGATCATTTTATTACAAACTCAATTTTTTTCAAAATCCAACTCCCACAAACATGCCACAGTTCTTATTCCAGGTCCACTACAATCAGGAAACTGATTAAACATGATCTCCTTTACCTTTCATTAACAAAATCAGCCTCGATTTAGAGGAAAAAGTATGGCCTGCAGTTAAAGCATAAAACAGATAAAACGGACTTACCAAGTGTCTATAGAATATTTTGAGTAACAGTAGCTGTCCACATTTTATTTTCACCTGACCATAGAACTCTGTCCAAAAGAGACCATATTTAAGGTCACAAAATGAAGTTCTAACAAATACAAAAATGTGGAACCAATGCCTTTTATCTTTTCTTTCTTTCTTTTTTTTTTCTTGATTCTTTTTTGGTCTTACTAAGTTGCTTAGGACCCCACTAAGTTGCTGAGACAACCTTGAACTTGTGACCCTCCTGCCTCAGCCTCTCAAGTACCTGGGATTGCAGGCATGTGCTACTTGAGCCAGGTCTTCACCTGCTTTCTTTCTTTCTTTCTTTCTTTCTTTCTTTCTTTCTTTCTTTCTTTCTTTCTTTCTTTCTTTTTTGGTACTAGGGATTGAACCCAGGGGCACTCAGCCACTGAGCCACATCCCCAGCCCTATTTTGTATTTTATTTAGAGACAGGGTCTCACTGAGTTGCTTAGGGGCCCGCTAAGTTGCTGAGGCTGACTTTGAACTCACGATCTTCCTGCCTCAGCCTCCCAAGTGAGCTATTTCATTTCTTTACCTTTTGCCTCTACTAACTCCTTTCTATTCTGCTGACTTTACACTCCCAAAGAACTCTATGTAGTGCTAATGGCCAAATCCAACTTTCTATCCTCTTCTTCCTTGATCTTTGCGCTATACTTGTCATTAACCACTGCTTCTTGAGGTTTCCTTTTTCATTGTAAAGGAAGCTGAAATTACTAGTCCACATCTTCTGTTTTGTTTCTTTAGTCTATGTGGTTTTATTATGTTTTCTGCCTTTCTCTCTTACCTGTAGATTTTCTACAGTTTTGTCTTTACCACTATTGTTCATCTTTCTCCATAGTAAAACTCATTAACTTTCGTGATTCAGTGTTGTTTTTCTGCACGCATGGTTCTTTCTTTGCAGTAGTGACTTCCAGTAAGAATGATTTGCAGAATGTATATGAGACCTTTATTGTTCATGGATTTGTCATTTTTTTTTCTTTTCCATTTTATTGGTGCATTATAATTACACATGACAGGATTCATTGTCATATACTTGTATATGCACTCAAGATAATAGTATAATTTGGTTGATTTCATTCCCAATACCTCCCCTTTCCTTTCCTCTGGGAGCCCTATGCCCTTCCTGTATTCTCCTGGTGTCTCTTCTATTTTCATGAGTGTACCCCCTAACTTTTTTATTTATTTTATTTCTCTCCCTAGATTCTACATATGGGAGAAATCATATGACCCTTGACTTTCAGAGTTTGGCTTATTTTGCTTAGCATGATGTTTTCCAGTTCTATCCATTTACCAGCAAATGACATAATTTCATTTTTTATGACTGAGTAAAACTCCATGGTGTTTATATACATTTCTTTATCTGTTCATCTGTTGACGTATTCCTAAGCTGATTCCATAATTTGGCTGTTATGAATTGTTCTGTTATAAACATGTATATGTATCACTATAGTATGCTGACTTTAATTCTTTAGGGTAAATACTGAGGAATGTTAATAGCTAGGTCATGGTGGTTCCACTCCTAGTCTTATGAAGAATTTTCATAGTGATTTCCTTAGTGGTTGTAGTAATTTACAATCCCACAAGCAGTATAGAAGTGTTTCTTTTTCTCCATATGCTTGCTATCATTTATTATTTGCATTCTTGCTAACAGTCATTCTTGAGATAAAATCTCAGTGTAGTTTTGTTTTTATCTCCCTAATTGCTAAAGGTGTTGAAAATTTTTTCATGTATTTCTTTGGCATTTTTGTAGTACTTCTTTTGAGCGTGTCTTTGGTTCATTTGCCTATTTGATTGGGTTGGTTTTTTTTTTTTTTTGGATGCTAAGTTTTTTGATGTTTTAATTATGTACTCTGGATATGAATCCTCTGTCAGAGAGTAAGTGGCAGAGATTTTTCTCCCATTCTGTATCTTCCCTTTTCATGCTCATAATTGTTTCTTTGCTGTGCAGAAGCTTTTTAATTTGATGCCATTCCATTTATTAATGCTTTGCATTACTTCCTTAGCTTTACTGGTCGTATTGAGAAAGTTATTACTTGTGCCTATATGTTGGAGTGATCCTGTTCTTCATGCATTTTCACTGTTTCTTGTTCCTAAGTTTTTAACCCTCTTTGAGTTGATTTTTGTGTAGGGTGAGAGATAGGGGGATTTAGTTTCATTCCACATATAGATATCCAGTTTTCCCAGCACCATTTGTTCTCAAGGCTGTCTTTTTTCCAAGATATGTTTTTGGTACTTTTGTCAAGAATCAAGTGACTGTGTCTCTGTGGGTTTGTCTGTGTGTCTCCTATTCTCTTCCACTGACCTATGTGTCTGTTTTTATGCCAGTACCATGTGGTTTTTGTTACTAAAGCTCTAGTATAATTTGAAGTCAGGTACTGTGATGTCTCCAGCATTACTTTTTTGGCTTAAAATTGCTTTGGCTATTCTGGGTCTTTGGTTCTCCCAAATGAATTTAGGAAATTTTTTTCTAGTTCTGTGTAGAATGGTATTTTGCTGGGGATTGCATTGAATCTAGAGATTGCTTTTAGAAATATGGCCTTTTTTTAAAAAAATTTATTTATTTTGATTCATTCTACACAAATGGACTACAGCTGTTGTTTCTCTGGTTGTACACAAAGTAGAGTCATACTATCTGTGCATTCATTCATGTACACAGGGCAATGATGTCCGTCTCATTCTGTTATTATTCTTACCCCGCCCCCATCCCTCCCTTCCCTCTATGCAATCTATCCTTCCTCCATTCTTGCCTCCCTTCCACCCTGCATTATGCAAGAGAGATCATTCAGCCTTTGGATTTTGGGTTGGCTATCTCCCTTAGCATGACAGTCTCCAGCATCATCAATATGGCCGTTTCAGCAATGTTAATTTTGCCTATCCATGAACAAGGTCTTTCCATTTTGTAGTGTCTTCCTCTATTTTCAGTTTCTTTTTTCAGTGTTTTATAATTTTCATTTGAGAGGTCTTTCATCTCTTGGTTAGGTTTACTCCTAGGGTTTTGTTTTGTTTTTTAAACCTATGTAAATGGACATGTTTTTCTGATTTACTTTTCAACAAATTCATTGGCATAGAGGAAAGCTATTGATTTTTGTATGTTAATTTTGTATCCTACAACTTTGGTGGATTTGTTTATGAGCTCTAGAAGTCTTTTTTTTGGTGTGTGTGTGCGCAACCATTAAGAGAGCTATTTATTAAATTGTGAAAAAACATTAATATGATCCAGGTTGAAAAAAAAAAACCAATAAAATAACTTACAGTGGGATCTTCAGTATTAATGTCCGAGCATATGAGGTTCACAGTGGAGTGTCTATCAAGCTCCAGCTGCAGGCCTGGGGCCATTATCCTCTTAGAGAGCAGTGGTCCTATTGAGTGCCTCCTGGAGATAATTCCTCTCTCACCAGCTTCAGTTTCAGATTGGAAACCACTTTTGCCTTTTACACTGAAGTGCTGCATTGTGGGCACTGGGCTTCGCTCCTGTTTTGTGTCACCAGTACTAAAGAATGTATTTTTCTTTTTTATTTATTTTTATTTTTAGAGCTTTATGGTTATACTTAGTAGTCGGGTTCATCCTGACAAATTCATACGTACCTGGAAATTGATTTCTGTTTCTAGAAGTCTTTTGGTAGAGCTTTTTGGATCTTCTAAGTTATAGGATCATGTCATCTACAAACAGTGATAATTTGATTTCTTCTTTTCCTATTTCTATCCCTTTTACTTTCTTCTTTTTCCTAATTGATTTAGCTAAAATTTCAAGTATTGTATTGAATAGGAGTCATGAGAGTGGACATCTTTGTCTTGTTCCTGATTTTAGAGGCAATCCTTTGTTTTTCCCCATTCACTATGAGGCTGGTTTTGGGTGTGCTGTATATAACCTTTATGATGTTGAGGTAAGTTCCTTCTCTCCCTTGTTTCTTCAGTGTTTTTATCATGAATTAGTGCTAAATTTTGTCAGAGGCTTTATCTGCATCTATTGAGATGACTAATTTTTGTCCTTAATTTTATTTATGTAGTGGATTACATTTATTGATTTGCGTATGTTGAACTATACATGAATTTCTGGCATGAATCCAGTTTGGTCATGCTGTACAGTCTTCTCAATGTGTTGTTAAATACCATTTGCTGATAATTTATTGAGAATTTTGCATCTGTGTTCATCAGGGCTATTGTCCTGTAGTTTTCTTCATGTTTCTTTACCAGGCTTTGATATGAAGGTGATAGTGGTTTTGTAGAATGAATTTGAAAGTGTTCTGTCCTTTCCGTTTCATGGAATAATTTGAGAAGCATTGGCATTAGTTCTTCTTTAGAGATCTGATAGAATTTATCTGCAAATCCATCTGGTCCTGGGCTTTGTTGGAAAGCTTTTAATTACAGCCTCAAGCTCATTGCTTGTTATTGATCTGTTTAGGTGTCAGTATCCTTTTGGTTCAACTTTGGCAGGCCTTTTGTGTCTAGAAGTATATCCATTTCTTCTAGATTTTCCAATTTATTGGAGTAAAAGTTTTGAAAATATGATTCTTCAGATTTGTGTTGTCTGTGGTGATATCTCCTTTTTCATCTCTAATTTTAAAAATTTGTGTATCTTCTTTTTCTTTTGGTTAGTTTAACTAAAGGTTTATCAATCTTGTTTATAATTTTTTGTTTTAAACTGGGAATATAACCCTGACTTTATCACTGAGCTACTCCCCCAACCTTTTTATTTTTTATTTTGAGACAGGGTCTCCTGGTTACTTAGGGTCTCACTGAGTTGCTAAAGCTTGCCCTGAGCTTGTGATCCTCCTGCCTCAACCCCCCTCCTAAGTTGCTGGGATTATAAGTATGCACCATTGTTTATCTTTTCAAAGAATCAGCTCTTAGTTTCAGTGATCCTTTGTATTTTTTTATTCCTTCTTTCATTGATTTCAGTTCTGATCTTAATTATTTCCTTCCTTCTACTGGTTTTGGGATTGTTTTAAAATTTTTTCCCCCTGGTCTTTCTTATTTATTTATTTATTTATTTATTTATTTATTTATTTATTTATTTAATGTAGATGGACAGCACACCTTTATTTTATTTGTTTATCTTTATGTGGTGCTAAGGATAGACCCCAGTGCCTCACATGCACTAGGCAAGTGCTTTGCCACTGAGCTGCAGCTCCAGCCCCAGCCCCATGTCTAGGCCTTTATTTTTTTGAACAATAAAGAATTGTTTAATAAGAGCAAGAAGTAAAACATTAAAAGATCAGTCAGATACAGGTAGAAAGCAGGGTTTCATTTGGAGATAATTCAGAGATAGTAAATGAGAGACACTTCAAGAGGCTCACTTATGGAATGTATCTCTCTAATACAAGAATGATTATATACTGAGTTTTCTAGCAATTATTAGCTCTGATAAAAATAAATATAATAGTTTTTCCACAAAGTAGATTGCAATGGAAAAGATATGTTTGAGTCCTTGATAAATTTTTTGTTGTCTCTTTAGACTTCCTGCCACTCCCAAGTAGAATCCTGACTAGGTCTGTCATGATCTTGGTGAGCTCATATTAGTGCCCCAAAGTAGTTTTTAGTAGAAGTTCCCAATTTCAGGATATTTAGGACAGAATTTTTGGCAATGAAAAAGACATTTTCATCTCATTCATGTTTTATTGTTCTATTGTTTCCCATTCTAAATCACTACTAATCCCAGGAGTTGGAACAAGTTTTCTATCTTCCTGATAGATTTAATAGATGCTTGGGGAAGGACAGTAAAGCAAAAATAAACAGGTAATTTAAGGTAGTTCAGCCTCTATTGGAAGGAATAATACCTAAGGTCTGTACACTCATCTATGATCTTAGATTCACATGTTGTAGCTACCCAGTCTTCAACTATTTCCCTATCCTTCCTTGTAAATGAGTCCACCATACACTGTGTTGCCATCAGGCCATTTTTCTGCTGCTAGTGTTCTGCCCCCCCACCATTTTACAATCCAGATTGTTAGCCTGCAAAGTTCCTAGTCGGTCATTGGTCCAGATCATTAGCCTGTGAACCTCCTTGTCAGCAGTTGGCCCAATCATCGTTAGCCCGCCAAAGTCACCTACTTAAGTCACCCCCAGCCCTGAGAGCTGACACTCTGGTCATCTGCCCCTCCCTCCCTCCCTCCCT
>JAJEJO010001033.1:64199-136322 GCA_020662805.1 Glaucomys volans | reverse complement strand
TTTCCTTAGTTGGAAGTGTTGATAGCTGGTCATGGAACTCATGAGTTGGAAGCTTCTAGAATGTTCTTGTTCTTTTTCTGTTATAAAATGAAATATTCTTCTACCTGCATCAGTAGGTTATCTAAGTGAACAGGGACAGCCTGCTTTCCAACCTGCAGCACTACAGGTCATCATTCTGACCTGGGAGAGCAGAATAAAAAACAATAGGGTCTTTGCTAATAGTTCATGCTGCTATAGTTGCTAATTGAGGAACCATTTGCTTTTCAATTTCTTGTTATATAAGATAGTGAGACCCTTTTATAGGGGCTACTTTTAGTTTGTTACTTATATCCTCAAAGAATACTAAGAGAAACTGCAATCAGATTTGACTACTCTTAAGATGGTAGCATAAAACTGCAGAGAACACTGCACTTTGAGTCTCCTGTACTGAGTTGTGTGGCTAAATGGAATTTTGTTTGGAATCTGCTATTATGGCTAGGTTTAGGTTGCTTGTCAGCCCTTTGCCACAAATGACTCATCTGATATAAATTGTTTCAGTTCCAGAGTCTGTTATGCCCTCTAGGATTCTCTCACCCCCCTTCCTATTTATCAAACAAGACTTGAAAATGTTAAATTTCAATCTCCTTTTTTAAATTTTTGTTTATTTTTACAGACTACATTTTGATTTGTTGTGCACAAATGAGGTACAACTTTTTGTTTCTATGGTTGTGCACTATGTAATCATACATGTGCATAGGGTGATGATGTCTGTCTAATTCCACCATTTTTCATATTTGTGTAATCATACATGTGCATAGTGTGATGATGTCTAATGCCACCATTTTTCATATTCCCGCTCCTCCCCCTTTTCATTTCCCTCTATGTAATCTAAAGTTCCTCCATTCTTCTCTTACCCCCTGCTCCCCACCCCCATTATATATCATCATCCACTTACCAGGGAAAACATTCAGCATTTTTTTTTTTTTGGATTGGCTTATTTCACTTAGCATAATACTCTCCAATTCTATCCCTTTACATTCAAATGCCATAGTTTTGTTCTTTATGGTTGAATAATATTCCATTATGTATATATACCACAGTTTCTTTATCCATTCCTGTTGAAGGGGCATCTAGGTTGGTTCCATAATCTAGTTATTGTGAATTGAGCTGCTGTAAACATTGATGTGATTGCCAAGTCCTTTGGGTATAAACTGAGGAGTGGGATAACTGGGTCATAAGGTGGGTCCATTCCAAGTTTTCTGAGGAATCTCCATACTGCTTTCCAGAGTGGCTGCACCAATTTGCAACTCCACCAGCCTTGTACAAGTGTGTCTTTTTCCCCACATCCACGCCAATACCAATTATTGCTTGTGTTCTTGATAAGAGCCATTCTAATTGGAGTGGGATGAAATCTTGGAGTTGTTTTAATTTGCATTTCTCTGATTACTAGAGATGTTAAATACCTTTTCATATATTTGTAAATCTCCTGTATGTCTTCTGTAAAGTGTCTGTCTAGTTCCTTGGCCCATTTATTGATTGGGTTCTTTGTATTTTTGGTGTAAAGTTTTTTAAGTTCGTTACAAATTTTGGAGATTAGTGCTCTATCTGAAGTGCGTGTGGAAAAGATTTTCTTCCACTCTGTAGACTTTCTTTTCACATTATTGATTGTATCCTTTGCTAAGAAAGAGCTTTTTATTTTGAATCCTGTTTATTGATGCTTGCTTTGATTTTTTTTGTGCTTTGGGAGTCTTGTTAAGGAAGGCTGGTCCTAAGCCAACATGATGAAGATTCGGGCCTACTTTTTGTTCTGTTTGGGTGCAGGGTCTCTGGTCTAATTCCTAGGTCCTTGATCCATTTTGAGTTGAGTTTTGTGCAGTGTGAGAGATAAAGGTTTAATTTCATTTTATTACATGTGGATTTCCAGTTTTGCCAGCACCATTTGTTGAAGAGGCTATCTTTTCTCCATTGTATGTTTTTGGCTCATTTGTCTAGTATGAGACAACTGTATTTATGTGAGTTTATCTCTGTGTCTTCTAATCTGTACCATTGGTCTATCTGTTTTGGTGCCAATAACATGCTGTTTTTGTTACTATTGCTCTGTAGTACAGTTGCAAGTCTGGTATTGTGATAAATGCATTTAATTTATGTGTGTTTATTTTATATCCTGCTATTTTGCTGAATTCATTAATTAGGTCTAAGTTTCCTGGTGGAGTTTTTTGGATCCTCTAAATATAGGATCATGTCATCAGCAAATAGTGACAGCGTGAGTTCTTCTTTTTCCCATTCATATTCCTTTAATTTCTGTGGTATGTCATTTTTCTCTCTCCTTTTCGTTAGTGTGGCTAAGGATTTATTAATTGTGTTTACTTTTTCAAAGAACCAACTTGCCTCTTAGAACCATCTTCATAGTCTCTCAGAGATTCTGATGTACTGTATCTATATTTACATTTGATTCTAAGAACTTTTAAACTTCTCCCGATTTCTTCTATCACCCATTCATCATTCAAAAGTACATCGTTCATGTAGTTTATGTAGTTTTTCTAGGTATTGATTTATAATTTTTTCCATTATGATCTAATGATATTCAAGGAATTGTATCAATTCTTTTTTGTTTTTACTGTGAGTTGCTTTTGTGAAGTAAAATATGGTCTGTTTTGGAGCAGGTACCCTAAGCAACTGGGAAGAAAGTTATTTGGCTAATGTTAGATGAAATATTCTATAGCTGTCTGTTAGGTGCTTTGATTGGTAACTTTTTTTAGGTCTGAAGAGTCTTTACTGAAGTTATGTCTAGATAACTTTTTATGGACTAGAGAAATACATTGACATCACCCAGAATTATGTATTGTGATTTCTCCAAATCTTGAAGTCTGGTAGTGATGTTTTATGTAGTTAAGTGCACCAACATTTGGAGCATAAATATTTACTATCATATCTTCTTGTTGGATTGTTCCCTCTAACAGTATAAAGTGACCTTATATGTCTTTTCCTATTAATTTAGTTTATATGCCATCCATAGAACTAATAACTGCCACAGTATGAATGATGGGGCAGAAATTATATAAACTAAATTGTTCTGAAAGGGGATAAAAATATAGCTCATTATGAGAAAAAAAAGGGATAGGAAGGCAAAAGAAAGTTTAAAATAATTAATATGTGCAAAGAGATTCAGTGGAAGAAAGGTAGCAAGTGAAGGTTATAATAAAGGAGAAAAGGATAATAAATGTAAAATAAAGAGAGAAAATAGGAGAATTTGGATATTTGAGGGAGAAGGAAAGAGTACCGAAAGAAACAAAACAAAAAAGACTAGAAAAAAATAAAAACACTAACCTTCAAAAGACAAAGCAAAAGAATAAATGGATAATAAAAAGAAAAAAACATACATTCATAAGTGTGTATATCCATGAAGCAATCAACAAATGCAGGAAGAATGCACCCCACCTAAATTCCTAATGAAACAAGAAAGAATTATCTCCGCTGAGGTGATCAAAACTGTGAACAAAGTTGCATATTCTGTGCCAACCCCTTCTTTTTTTTTTTTTCCCTTTGGGCTGTGTGCCCCTTGGAGGGAGAGCTGGGAGTTGTTAATTCCTTACTTTTTTTTTTTTTTTTAATTCCTTCCTCTTTGTGTTGCACTCACAACCTTGAGTTGCCAGATGGAGTGGTCTGGTACTGGAGCTAGTTGAAATAGCTCTCAGCTTCCATTCTCACATTATCGGGTGGAATGAGGAGCATTGTCATTTGGAGCTTTTTTTGCACAGATTAGATGAATGCATTCCCAGGGCAGGACTGATGCAAAGTTCTGAATGGAAAATTCAGGGATTCCTAGGTGCCTATGTGTGCGTGGTATCTGGGTCTCAGGAGTCTCCCAAGAATTCTATTTGTAGGGCAGGGTGACCACCTCTACAGGTCTCACACACTCTACCACTCACAAATATGACTTTTCTGGGTTGTTTCAGGATGTAATCATGCCTGCCTGTTTACTTTCTGACCCTCTTCACCTGGTTCCATGCACCATCAGACTCAAAGGGGAAACAAGTTGTACTCCCCTCCATATCTCTGACCTAAATCCTTCAGAATTCAGTCTTTTTTGTGTCTGGTTTCAATTTTATTCTACCAAGTACACCCTTGACCACATTTTAGATGGTTGCTGGGTCAGTATGGCAATATTTGCTGTGATCTCCTGGGTTCTTGCAAGCAGTAAGCTGCAGTATGGCCTCCTCAGGATGGTTCCACCTCAGCTCACCCCTTTCCAATTGAGAAACTCTGAGCATTTTTCAAATAACAGCTCTCACTGTGCAACTTCTGGCTCAGCTAAGTTCAGATTGCTTTTCTCTTCTATAGGTTTTCCTGTGATAAATCTGTCCATTATGTTTTTTCTCTCTCTCTGATACCCCTCTGCTCTGGAGGGTACTGGTGCCAGCCACTCCCATCGGTTTGGCTCCAGTATGTTCTTTCTTGTTCTCTGTTCAAAGCACACAGATTTCTGGGTCTCTATGAGTTTCTGACTTTCCAGTATTGAATTTCTGTGGATTTCGTCTGTCATCCATCTCACTGTGAACCAGTACTCCCCCGGCTTGAATCTTGAGGCACAGAACAACTGGAAAGTGCATTCTTCCTCTAATCTACCATCTTTGATCTCCCACATTTTGTCATTCTTAAAAAATATTGAACATGCTTGGTATGAAGTAAGTGATCACTTTTTCTAGCATCCATGTAATTTCATGTTCTTTGGCATGGAGTTAGCCAGTTCATGATGCTAGAGTCAATGTGGTTTTACATTTTCTACTTATTTTTGTATATTCAGTAACTCTTGTAATTAAAATTTTTGTTTCTTTGTGCAAGAGACTTTATAAAGAAAACTGTTAATGGGGTGACAGAAATTAAGAGAAAGTAATAGCTGTGACTAGGCATGAATATTTTTTCTAGATAGAATTGTTCATTCAAGTAGAATAAAGAATGGGAAATCAGACTTAATTATTGTTCTATAGCAGTATCAACCAAACTGTGTTTCATATGGAAACAGGAAAAAAGGATTTATGACATTGTTTCAGTGCTTCAGCGTGCGGAATTTTAGCTATGGTGATAGCTATTAATGTATACCATTTGTAAATGATACACACTATTTCTGCCTTCAACTCATGTCTTTGACCCTACTCAGATAGCTTTGGTTATATTGAGATACCTCTTTCTACTTAAAGACTTGTTTTGTGTTTTTGTTTTTATTGTTTGTTTTTTGTTTTGGTTTAGTTGTTTTCCTTGTTGGAAATGTATTTTGCATATCTTTCTCGAAAATTAAATTCTTCCTATTCTTTAAAGGCCAGCTTAATGCCCAACTTTAATAAAACCTTTTTCTCAGTGTAGCTTGTGATTAATTTCCTACCACCAAGTATTTTTGTTTACCTTTGTGCCTGTTTAACTGAATTATAAACTTCCAGTGTTAGAAATTTTATCATATGTGTCTCTGTAGTCCTGGTGATGGCTGCCTTTGTGCTAGGAACAGCATGTACTTAATTTTTTTAATGGCATGCTGAGATTAATCTTTGATTTGATAAAATTCTGTGCAAATATTGTTCTCAGCAGTGAATGGAGAATAGAGAAAAACAAGCATTTTCCTTAAAATTGCTTTCTGTTTTTTCTATAGTGTCCTTTTTTATTTCTTAATCTTTTTCTCCCTGTGTTCCTCTATACTTTTAAAATGCTAAAAATATCACAGTCTTATGGAATAGAACTTAAACTAGTATGTAAAGTTCCAAGATAATATATGCAAATAACTAAAAAGGCAGTTTTTTTTCCAGTATCTCAAGCCATTTAAAAATGAAATTAATTGCCGTGGAAAGTAGTGAGTTTAACATTACTGGGAAGGTTTGTGGAGATGCTGGACAACAATTTGGAAATGCATACCTGGGATTTAAGCACCTAGGCAGATGGAGTATAATTTAGATGACTCTGAAAGTCCCATTCCTAAGATTCTTAGATTGAATATGTTTAGTCCTCTTAGGACCACAGCAGTTCAAAAATATTTTCATTATTTGCGTTTGAATAAAAATTATGTATCACAGTTAGTGATGTGATTCAACTTTTCCCAAAATCTAATTCAACCTCAGAGAATAAAATTTTTTCTGTACTCTTAGATAATTCAAAACAATGTGATAATATTCTCAGGTTAAAAGTGAGGGACACAGGTTAGGGTTATAGCTCAGTTGGTAGAGTACTCGCCATGCAAGCACAAGACCCTGGGTTCAATCCCCAGCACTCAGAAAAAAAAAAAAAAAAAAAAAAGTGAAGGACACATGGTCTTTCTGAATCTGAAAGAAAAACTTTCAACCACATACTTTTACTGGTTATATTTTCTAAGAAAAGAAGGATCACTAGGTAAAAAGATGTGGATTTCTATTATAATATAGTTCCTAGAAAAACCTATGATGGAGTATTTTGGTATCCTTTAGCTTAACTTTAGCACTAGCCTATTTCATAGTATTGACTTACTTGTCTTAATTTAACCCTTGGTTCTTAGGAAAAATTTTTCCTGTGTCAGCCAAAATCATTGTTTTTCACCAGTATTCATCAGTCAGCTTTGTTATGTTCTGTGGCCTCAACTTAAATTCTTAATCATTCTGAGGAGAATAGGTAAAAGAATATTGATCGATACCCCAGATACTTCCCTGTAGTTGAAAAGCAACTAGAATTACCAGCACTTATTTTAGTGGTCATGTTATTCCTATCTTCTATGGTAAAATTGGGGTGTAAATAATTATAAGATGTAGGCCATGAAAGTGGCTAAATACTTGAGGAAAGTTTTCTTCTTGACTTTCTGACATAGAATATTTCAGGTAAAGTTATAAATTTTATTATTTTAAAGCATATTTTGTCAAATAAAATAACATGTAGTTGATTAAAGTACAGTATTCTTGTTTGGTACTTCTGCCATCTTTAAAAATAAAAATTAAGAACTAGAAGGAACCTAGACTGTTGATAGACAGTTAAAATTTAAATTTTATGTAAGTCATGCATGTTTGTTTTGTTGAAACAGGATCCAAGAATGCATTGCTTTGATTCTTTTCTCTTGGGTCTGGTCTTACCTGTTAGTGAGTAATGAGATAATCATTTTATAATACAAATAGTTTTCATGATAACTAATTTTTAAGTCTCTGGATGAAGGTCAACTAAATTATGAGTTTTTTTTTTTTAATGTGAGATCCCTAAAGGAGGAATTTTACTAGATAAAATATATTATAAATTTAATTTTACCAATTTTTTATTTATTTATTTATTTTTATTTTTATTTTTTTTAAATATTCATGGTATTTTTTTTTTAATTTATTTTTTTTATTGAACACAAATGGAGTACAGCTATTGTTTCACTGGTTGTACACAAAGTAGAGTCACACCATCTGTGCGCTCATGCATTTACACAGGGCAATGGATCTGTCACACACTCTGTTATTAATTTTACCCCCCACCCACCCCCACCCCTCCCTTCCCTCTATGCTAGCTATCTTTCCTCCATTCTTGCCATCTTTCCCCCACACATTATGCATCATCATTCATTTATCAGAGAGACCATTCGGCTTTTGGATTTATGGGATTGGCTGATCTCACTTAGCATAACAGTTTCCAACATCATCCATTTACCTACAAATGTCATAATTTTATTCTTCCTTATAGCTGAGTAATATTCCATTGTGTATATATACCACAGTTTCTTTATCCATTCATCCACTGAAGGGCATCTAGGTTGATTCCATGAGGAATCATAATGAGGCTCTAGGAAATGTAAAATTTGCATTAGCAGTGGTACAGATGTATCACAGTTGTTATATACTGGAGGCACACAAGCATTAAACTTTCTTTTGCTTAATGTTTATGTGGTATATCATCTGTGCTTTTAATTTTAACCTACTTAAATCTTTAAATAGATATATATCCTTTAAGTAGGTTTCTTTTAGATAAGAAGTGCTTATATATGGTGTACTCCTTCAGTATGAAGTTTTAAATATTATTTTCCCAGTGAATTTTTTTTGAGTTTGCTTTTTAAAAATTTAATTAATTTATATGTCTGAGATTGAATCTGTCCATGACGCTAAGGCTGGCCTGAACCTTTTCCCAAAGTATATATAGGCATGTGCTGCTGTGCCCCGCTTCTATGAAGTCATGATTTTTTGAATTACACTTTTAGTATTCTGTTTTTAAGATTTCTTCTTCAGTTAGTCTTACCTATATGTTGAATCTTTCTTGCTTAACTCCAATGTTTATCAGTTTCTTTTGAATCTTTTTCATTAATTTTTTAAAAAAATTGCATCAAATTTAAAAATAATTCTTGCTTCATTTTTTAGGTCATTATTTGTTGTCATGTTCCATTTTATGTATTATTCATTTCTGAAATAAATTTTCTTTCTTCTGCTTTCCTGAGTTGTGTCATTTTAATTGTGAATGTTTCTGATTTCTAATTTAGTTGTTTATTCTTTTACAACTTATATGTGTTTTTTAATCCTATATGTTGTTCGTATATGTCTTTTAGCTAGTTCTGAATTAGTGGATTATTTTGATCCTTTCATGTGAGCACAATTTTTTTCTGGTGTGGCTTCATTGTAGAAGTGGTATTCTCCTTCTCACTCATCTTTTTTTTTTTTTTAAATTTCGTAATAACTGGTTTTTTTTTTTTTTTTTTTTTTTGGTGTACTTGGTATTGAACCCAGTGGGCTTAACCACTGAAACACACCCCTGTCCCTTTTTATTTTTAGACAAGGTCTTGCAAAGTTGCTGAGGCTTATCTCAAACTTGTGATCCTCCTGCCTTCCCTCCAGAGTTTCTGGGTTTACAGGCTTGTGCCACCATGCCTAGCTTGATCATTTTTATGTGATGTTAGTTTTTCTTTACTTTTAGAAGGAAGTGGTATTCTACATAGCTTTTTAATGTAATGCTTAAAAATAAGGCCACTTAACCTTGTGAGATTTCCTTCCTCGTATTTCCTTCTCTTCTATTTCCATTGTACCCGCCCTGCTCAGTTTTGTAGCAGTTCCCAGAAATTTCTTCTTGGTGTGGGTCTCTGTCCTGGAAGGGAGACATGGTGGTTAGCGACAGAGCTCACTGGAGCTAGATTTTGCATTTCTTGTCTCTGGACTGGGTAAAAATCCTTTCTGATATTTTGTCTTTTCTCAAATTGGTTTAGGGTGGTTTCCAGGCATATATCTCTTGACTATTTTGTTCGGTTCTTAGATCCACTGGACTCCCTACTGGTTGCAACCATCAGGTGGGTCTAGTGCTTTGTCCCTATGTGATGGTATTTTGAGGCTTGTGGGGATAATCAGACATCATTTCATTTTAAGTATTGTCTGTGGAGTTTTAGTTTATCCGTCTGATGATTCTCTGCTTTTTTTTTTATGAATAAATTTTGGGAACTTCCAAAACTATCTTTTGTATTATAGAATTTCCATGCTAGGTAATACTATAGAATAAAATTACAGTTATAAAAAGCCAATGTAGAGAACTCCATGATTTAACATTTGACCTGTGTGTGTTAGGATATTGTTTAATCTTTTTAAGGTTTCTACCCTTATGTAAATTTTTATAGTGCTTTATATAACCAGGCACATAATAAGCTTTCAATACATAATTCTTGGTACACATTTTTATTCAAGAAAATCCCAGGTCAAAAACCATTTTTCTTATTTTTGGGAAGATTGCTGTCAAAATTTTTGAAAGCATAGCCTTTAAGTTGATTGAGATTTTACTTATGCTGAGTCCTTCCCAAGATCATTAAATGTGTCTCCAGAGAGAAGCAGACATTGGAGTAGCCTACAACATTGGGTTTATGTATTATGTACATATGAAAAGTGAGGTAAAGATATAAAGTGGTATTGTTTTTAACAATATAGTATGTGATGTTTAATAAGAGGCTTGCACTTTAAAACAGTTTCATTTAGGAAAAGTTTGAATTTAAAACCTAATGTATCCTTGCTTCTTTCTCTTGATTTTTTAAAAATTTATACTTTTAATAAGACTACTAAAACCTTTTTTTTTTTTTTAAAGGTGCATATTTAAAAATTCTCTGTTCCTAGTAATTGCTACAGTTCTGGGGTCAAATTAGTGAACAAAACTGTCAGGTGTTACTTAATGGAAAATTTTTATTAATTTAATTCTATTAAATCTATACTGTTTAATCTAGGTAGACTTTTGAGTGTATATCTGAAGAAATAGTAAGCTATTTGAAGATGATGGCTTAAATCCCCATATAGAATACTATATTTGGTAGGAAATCATTAGGTATATTGAATGAATACATGGGGTGAATAAAATGAATGAATGGTTCCTCTGGAAACAATTATTATTAGTATCATCATTGCACATACTATTTTGGATTTATAGTCACTCTTTTCCTTGTTTTATGTGAATATAATGATAGAGGATAACAAATATGGTTAAATCACTGGCTTGAGACTGTAGAACTGAGTCTGGCTCTGTTAACTAAATGATGGGCGATCTTTAGTAGATCATTAACTTTGTAGTGGCTTTTTAAAAAAATTATAGTACCTAGTCATATGGTAAGTTTTTAACATTTAAAAATGTATCCTTACTCTTTATTTAGTAAGCTTTGTTTATGAATTACTAGAAGTGTAAGAGTGTGTGGAGGGATGAAAAAGTGTGCTGTGTTTGAGAAAGTAAGATAGTGTTCTATGTGACCAGAGTTCTGGGTGTGGTTATATGTGACATAAGTGAAAGTGAAAGTTTTAGCCATAGATTGGTTTGGAGTTGATTCTGTGAATGATGGGGGTAGAGACAAGGTCAAAGTAGGGAGCTCTTAAAATTTAAGTTGAAAAATAAATCTGATGTTCTTTTAAAGAATATAAATCTTAAGGACTCTTTCCTGCAGTTGTCTAGGCAATTAGTGACTACATCATGAAATTCAGTAGTGGCAGTAGTGTTGGTAATGGGAAAGCCTAAAGAAATATTGAAGAAAAAAAAATCACCTAAGACTTTTGACAGGAGAAGGAAGAGTCGAGGAAAACTCCTGAGCTTGTCCTTAAGCACCTTTGAAGAAAGTCACAGTATATTCCTGGACTTCAGTGGTGTGAATTTTGTAATAAGTAGAGTTGACACAAAAGTGTGATGTGAAACTTTTCCAATTTTGTCATAACAATGTTTTATCTCATTGCTCAAAAAAGAATGCATTCTCTGAACTTGTAGCAACTACCAAATGCTGCAGTAATAAATCAAGATCTGAGAATATCTAGGAATTATGAAAAGGTATAAAAATTGCTATCTCTAATTTCACATTATCATTAAAAGATTTGAATTATGTCATTTATTCTTAAAAACAACAATTGAAAGAGAATAACTCCCCCTACAGACAGTTTCGTGAAATTAAAGGAATGGACTCTGTATTAAATACTTCCAGAGAGTTCCGAGACCAAAAATGGTGGCCCTTCTTTTCCAGCAGCTGGAATCCAAAAGATCTTGAAACCAGTCCTGAAAGGCTTGCTCCTATGCAAGAAATCCTGGTGGCTTTTGAGAGGAAGATAGAGAACTATTCTGGAAAATTTCAAGTGGTAGTAGAGGTGAGTCACTGACATGAAGAATTTATTCAGGGACTACCAGTATTTATTTATCTATTTTTTAAAAATACATATTTAGCTAAGGCAGTTGAAAATATTAGTCTTTGTGTTTTTAAACATTTCAATGAGTAGAAAATAGTAGAGCAAATAGCTTCTCCCCATCATGCACACATACATTATAATTTTAAAAAGCTTTCAGCAGCTTTAAAAAGCTTTTCACCATAGTAAAAACATCTTCAGCAGCCATGGTATTTAAGATGATGATACTGGGAATGGGCGTGGTAAATGCATGCCATATTTATACTTCGAATATATTTTGAATGTAAGATCTGCTTAGATGAAATTTTTTAAGTGTATGCATTTTATTCTTAACTTTTTTGATCTAACAGAAGACTTTGTTTTCCCTACTTGGAGGAGGATGTCCCCTTGCTCTGATTTATATGCTTCTTGCAAACCCTAGTTAAGCTCCACGTCGTTACTGTTTTAGTTAGGAACAGGGTGGGATTAATACACCCCTCCCTTTAATTATCTCATTAAGTTTTCAAGACTGGGTGATATATGGGCGTTGTACAGTCCTCTGAAAGTGCAGAAGTGTAAATCGAATGTTCTCCTCAATTCTGCACTAACTCATACAGTTTCCCTCCAGAGAAGCAACCAGTTAAGTTTCTTGTGTATTCTCCTTGAAATATGTTATATATATGTATACCAACATACAAGTAGTATATATTTTTATGTCCTTACACAAAAAAATCTTTTAATTTAGAGGTCAGATTCTTCTTTTCCCTAATCTACTTCTTAGAGAATTGGGTAGAAGGGTTTTATTTTGAACAGTTTTGCTCTTCTTCTCTAGATTAATTGTACATATAGCATTCTTCGTTAAACACTAATGTTCAAGATTTTTTTGATTATTTTAATGTCATGCATTTTTGCCATTGTGAGCTTAGAAAACCTAATTTTAGTCCAATCATTTGCAGTATCTGCTATTCTGTTATTTCTTCCAGTTATCCCATATTTAAAAAGAACCAGTAAAAACCAAAGAGCAAGTAAATACATGAATACAAATTGGTGAAAACTATGCATGTTGCTACTTGGTAACATAGCACTTTAGAAAGAACTTTACTTTTGTTGTTAATGGCTGGAGACCAGGTACTTTTTAACATCCAAGAGATGAAGTGCAGGAAACACTACAGGGACAGATAAGAGGAAGGTATGGAGAAATAATGAAGATGCTAAAAGAGGGGAACCCAAGGAGCCACATTTATTAGACATAGCCTCTGAACCTGGAATGGACTGAATTCGGATTTATTTGGGTTGGATAAATAGAAGCCTATCTGGTAATAGTTTTTATCGCTTAGCCCTACTTTCCAAGATTTTGGAAGATTAAAATAAAGAAAAGAATTCAGTATGTTTTATTCTCAGGAACAATAATCATTAACTTAGAATTTCAGGTGACCTGTCATCGATCTTGTGTTTTTATTGTACTTATTTGTTTCCTGATAACTAATAATGACTTAAACTTGGGTGCTTTTGTTGCCTCTTATCTTTTCTCTTCACATATTTATGCTTTGTTGTTAGTAAAACCGTTTTTGTGTTACTGCTTAATTGCCAGTTAGTTACTGGAAATGCCCCATTGACATACGGTAGAGATTTTTTTAACACAGTACTGTTATATAAAAATGAATAAATTGCATTTGTGTACTTAGTGATTGTACCTGTTTTCTTTTTATCTATTCCCACTTTTTTGTTACATTTGTTAATTTTATTTAGGTTTTTTGTATGTTTTGTTAAATTGACAAATACAATAAGCAGATATAGAGCAAACCTTTAAATTGGCAACTTAAATTCTGTTCAGACACTGTAAAACATTGAAACCTTAGGACTTTTAGAATGTACGTTTTATTGTTGTTAATGTAAAACTGTGATTGGATAAAACGTTTTGTACTTAGGCAGTTTCAGAATTAGAAATGCTTCATATGTGTTATTTTGTGATGATATTATGTTAGGCTATAGCTGCTTCTCAGCAATTCAAATACTTTTTGAAATTATTTCTCAAGTGATATGTTTGGCTTTGGGCTGTGTGTTCTTTGTACCAAATTATGGGTTATATAGAAAAACTCAAAAGATGATGTACTAAAGAGGGTAAAATACTTTTAATAATAGATTTCGGGATTCTTAAATGTTGTATATTAAACTATTTCCAGGTGAAGCCTTCCTTCATAATTATATTTTAGGTGAATATGATTCAGTTTAACAAGTACAATACAAAATCCATCTTTCTAGGAATGGGCTGATTTTTTTCTATCATTTTTTTCTTTGTTTTTATTGGTGTATTTTAGTTGTACATTATTTTGAGATTTGTTGTTACATATTCATAAGTGCACACAATGTAAAAATATAATTTGGCCAGTGTCATTCCCCAATATTTCCCCTTTCCCTCCCTACCTCCCTTTCCTGCTCCCTTACTCTACAAATCTCCCGTTGGTTTTTACAAGCTTCCTCCTACCCACTTTCTTTTCCTTTTTCCATTCTAGCTTCCAATTATGAGAGAATGCATGTGACCCATGACCTTCTGCGTTTGACTTATTTCACTTAACATAATGGTCCCAAGTTCCATCCATTTTCCTGCAAATGACATAATTTCATTTTTCTTTATGTCAGAATAAAATTCCATTGTGTATATATGTCACATTTTCTCTATCCATTCATCCATTGATGAACACCTAGACTGGTTCCATGGTTTGTTTTTTTTTGAATTGTGCTGCTATAAACTTAGGTATGCATGTATTGCTATAGTATGATAACTTTAATTCCTTTGAATAAATACCAAGGAGTGAGTGGCGTAGCTGAATCATAACAGTGGTTCTCCACCCGTCCCCACCCCCTTTTTTTTTTGGTAGTGGTGGTGCTGGGGACCAAACTCAGGGCCTTGCATGTGCTATGCAAGTGCTCTTCCACTAAGCTACACCTCCATTCCTGAGAGCAGACTAACTTTAATGGAAAAAATAAATAACACTAAATTTTAAGTATGTTTTGCCTAGCTGTCAATTTTATCACAGCTGTGATGTACATAGTTCATTTATCTGTCATTATAGTAATATATATTTCTTAAAGTAAAAAATGAAGGTTAATTTTGTATTTGATGGACTTTTACAATCATTTCATTGTCAAGAATATCAGTACATTTTCTGCAGACTTGATTCTTAACTTTTTTGTGCTTTTTTTAATGTTAATTTTGAGCTGAGCTATGGTTTGTTGAGTAAATGTCTTTAAAAAATATTTTAACACAAGTTTAACAGAAATTGACAAATAATTAAGAGTTTTTCCTTCCCCTTTTCACACTTGAGATGTGCAAGAGAAATAGAAAAAAAAAGTATTGGCAGGGAATGCCATGACTTTTCTAAAGGTAGAGAATTTTCAATGTTACTAATATCCTTGAATTTTTAATAGTTTATTGAATGGTCTTACAAGTATTCCTCTTACTGGAGAAGTGAAAATAGGTTTGAAAATTTAAGTTTGTCATAATGTTTAGTACTTATATACTTAAGTTAAGATTGCTCTTCCATTATCAAAGCTTAAATCTCTTGCTGGTTACAAATAATTAAAGGTATAAACTTTAAAGTAAAGTTTATACTTTTTCTTTTAAGAGAAACATGCCATTTCTCATCCTTCCATCCTACCCAAAGCAGTCTTCTTGCCCCAGCTCTGGAAAACTGAGTCATTGATTGCCAAAGAATAGGCAACTAAAATTCTCTTTCTCTGTCACTGCATTTGTTAAAGCATTTTGGATGAGAGGATCTAAAACAGAAGGAATAATGTTTTAATAACAGAAATGATGTATTTATAATGGAGGCAACACTTATAGTATACTTATATCTTCTGTGAAATTTCCTGGATTCTTATTGCTACTTGCTACCACACAGTCATAAGGATTGAGATTGAGAAAACTAGATGCTAGTTTACTTCTGCCACTGATTCATTATATTAACCAATAGAAAAATCATATAACCTCTTTGTACCTTTGTACCTCTTTGTGTTTGGTATTTGTAAGCCCTTCAGGACTTAGTCCCAGTTCCATTGGATGAAGCCTGAGGTACTTAAACCACTGATGGCTTATGTTGGTAATGTGAGGAGTTGAATCATGGAGACTCATGATTAGGCTTGTTATTTTATATCTTGCAGATTCAGTTTCCTTTCTTATAAAATTAATGTAATAATACCTATTCTAGGGATTTTAAAAGAATTTAAACATAAATACACATACAGTGACACAAAGTGTTGAGGCTAATGCTTGTCACTGTAACTGTTGTCTTCATCATGTATTTTCTTCTGGGCAGTTTGTCAGGGCCAGTGGATTATATTTGCATAGATTTCTGCAGAGTTCTTACCTGTAGTGTCTTGAAACCTTGAGGACATGTGTTTTGTACCATATTTATTATCTCCTCCCTAAAATGCCAGCTTCCACCCTACCTTTACCCTTATTTTCATTTTGATATTGTTCAGCCTTTTGTTTCCATTGATCCTCCTACTTCTGACCTCCACCCTTTCCTTTTCTACTTTTAGAAATCTATAAACTAAACTTGTCAGAATTGTCCTGATCCTTACAAAATGATTTGTCTGTATCTGTGCTATCACTGAATCCTTGTTTCCCACAATCGCAACTAACAAAAAACATGCACCTCTACCCAGTCATTTTTTGGTAGTGGTCTCTTCTAGAAATGGCTCATTATTTCACATCACCTCTTCCTTTCAGATTTTTATGCTTGTTATTTTTCCTACTGTCTAATTGTGATTGATAACATCATAGAACAGTGTTTAATAATTTAGTGTAATGTACATGCATGTCTTTTTCCTGTTTTTTGCCAATAAAATATCAGTGAGCTGCACTAAATAAACATGAACATCATATTCATTAAATATAAGACATTGCTGATAATAAGAAGTACATCCATTTTATACACTAATAAAAAAAGTGTCATTTTATAATATACCATCAATTATAAGATCCATTCCTATTATAGAAATGTTAAAACATGAAAAAAATTTAACTGAAGACTGATGAGGTATGGTCTATATAAATATATACTATTTTTAGTCTTGTTAAAATTTCCATGAACTCTTGTTTGCTTGATAGAACTTTTGCAATCTTCTTAACCTGCATGGTTTCAGTGAAATGTATGTAAATTACTTTTTGCTCCATTGCAGGTATTGTATAAACCAAGATGTATTATTATTTTTAAAAATTTTAAAAAATTTGTTCTAATTTGTTATATATGACAGTAGAATGCATTTAAAAAATAATTATTCTTTATTTATTTACTTGTTTATTTTTATGTGGTGCTGAGGATGGAACCCAGTGCCTCACATGTGCTCTACCACTGAGTCACAACCCTAGCCCAGTAGAATGCATTTTGGGCACATTGTACACAATGAGGCATTAGGTTTTCATTTTTGGTGCATTGTACACATGAGGCATTAGTTCTTTTCAAATGTTTAATATTTTTATGATTATATAACTTGTTCACCACATCTGCTTCCAAATTCCCACCATTGGCATAAGGAAGCAGCATCATTTGAATACTTGAAATGGAAAACATTTTCTTTTCTTTTTGGGAAGGGTGAACCATCCTGGAAGCTTCTTAGTTCTTCCCCTCCACAGAATTACATATTAACTTTACTCTTACGAATTCATGCTATTATCCACCATGACATAATAGAGCCTTTCACCTTGTATTGTCAGCTCACATTATAGATTTTTTTTTTCTGCCTCACAGTTTTGAAGCTGAGGTTTATTTTGCCTTAGTTTCTTTTTCATCTCAAGGGCTAAATGACAGTGATTTGTAATACTTTTTCAGTTTATCTTCCCTTTTACTTCCCATCCCTGTATTCTTAACTTTGTCATTATGTCTAGAGGAATAACAAATCTAATTTACTCTGAGAGAATACTTACATTGAGGCAAGGTGGAATAGATGTACCAAAGTGAGAGTATGTTGAAATTTTATATACTTCAAAATTATCAGTTGTGAAAGGAGTCATATGTTTTATTTGAAGGATGATGATTCTGTACAATCGAGGACTACCGCTCAAGGTAAACATCAGGTAATCTGGTAAACCTGTATTGCATTATGAGTAGTGTAGTGGTCGTATGCCTGAGAAAGCAGGAGGAAAACACATTATAAAAGTTGATCTTTCAACCAATTAAATAGTTTAATGAACTCAAGCTTTATGTTAATAATGTAATATAATATAATGTTTATAAATCTTACGTTTCGTTTCTAATGTAACAAAATGTCAAGGAAGTACTCTCTGACTAGTCATCCCTCATAGATGATACTGAAACTTAGTTAAACTGGTTTAAATGACTATCAAACTGTTTTATGTCTGCTGAGCCATAATTTTTACCTTTGGAGTTCATCAGTTTTAGGGAAGAGGTTTGTATTAGTCAGCTTTATGTTACTGTAGTGCAATTAACTGACTAAGAGAAAAGTTTGGTTTAACTCATGGTTCTGGAGATTCTAGTCCAAGACTAGTGGCCTTATTGATTTGGGTCCTGTAAAGACTCCAGATGGCAATGGTGGGAGCAAACTGCTTACGTTATGAGACAGGAAAGAGAGAAACTGAGAGACTGGTCCTCTGAGACTGGTCTCATAATCCCATCAAAGGTCCTACTGCTAAGGGTTTTCCAGTTGTCCCCACCTAAAGGTTCTACTATCTCTTAGTGCTACTGGAGGACTAAGTCATTAACATGTGAACCTTTGGGGGACACTCATTCAAACCACAAGAGATTCTGTGTACCCTGACCCTGTATGTAAAATTGAGCTATTAGGCACAGAGGAATTTGTTGTTTGGTGGGA
The DNA here is from genome assembly GCA_020662805.1 of Glaucomys volans. NCBI lineage: Eukaryota > Metazoa > Chordata > Mammalia > Rodentia > Sciuridae > Glaucomys > Glaucomys volans. The sequence continues at coordinate 117,939 of JAJEJO010001033.1, read as the reverse complement.
AAAGCTTTCAGTAAAATCTCAGGGATTAATAACGCCTAAGAAATTAATTCATTCTGTAGAAGTCTAGATTAGCACTATTTTTCATTTATCTGGATTTATCTGGGTTGTGCTATTGATTGTTTGTTCTAAGATTCCTTGAGTGTTTTGAAACTTAAAGAAAATTTGATCTTGAGTTGTTGACTTTGGAAATGACTGCATACTGGCACATTTAAAAAATAATAAAACTGCCTATAAACTGCTAGGAATTTCATTTTTAGAAAGTAGTGACTATAAAGGTGATATTATTTTCACAGAAAAAGATAAAAAAACTGAACCCCCATGTATTGAAAAATGTGAAAAATTAAAAATAGTGCTTCTATTTGGAGCTTGAGTAATTAATTTCATAGGTACGATTTAAAAAACATTTTTTTTGTAGTACTTGGAATTGAACCCATGGGTGCTATATCACGCAGCTACAGCCACAGCCCCTTTTTTGTTTTGAGTTAATATCTCAGTTGACCAGGCTGGCCTTAAACTTGCAGTCTTGCTGCCTCAGTTTCCTGGGTGGTGTATGCCTGTAATTCACCACTACACCCAGCTTTAAATTAGTTTTTGAAATAGAAAAATATATATTGGAAGTAATAAATGTTATTTGGTATTTGTGTATGTATGTATGCTTGTATAAGAATTACTTTTTAATGTTCATAAGAATAAATTTCTTTTTTTTTTTTTAACTACAGTGCATGCAGGATATGGGAAATACTAAAGCAAGACTACTCTATGAAGCCAATCTTCCAGAGAACTTTCGAAGACCACAGACAGATCAGTATCCTTTAGAACTTGTTTATTGTGGAGTTAAGATTACCTCCTTTCTACTAGTCATATTTTATCTCTTAGTATTTAGGAGGATATGAATTGTATCACATTCCTGTTCATTAAGGATAGAAATTGATTGGTTCTGAGCTATACTTTGTATATAGTAGGTTTTTAAATAGGAATTTGATAATCTATAATACGTGTAGTATGTTATGTAATTATTACTATGGGTCAAATTTTATGACTGATTGTTCTTTATTAATCTCCACCTCTTGATAGGAGAGTATTTGTTGCTTGTTATTTTAAACTATTATTAGAGATTTGATTTGTGAACATCTTGAGTATTTTAAAAATCATTTCCATAAAGATTTTTTTAAATCAACTTTAGTAATTATGTGAAGCAGTTTGGCATTTATGCCTTAAAATAAATACTCAGTGTTATGACCTGTAACATTATATATTTACTGATATGACTTCTGTCATAGGTTGCACAACTATTTGCTTTACATATCTATTTTTTTGAGTGAATAGACTGTTTTCCCACAGACATTTTAGTCAGGATGCATTTCACATTTGTTAAGGATAAAATCATTTGATTCTTTGGGTGTGTTCATCAGGTTTTGGCTGCTGTGACCGAAATATCTGACAAGAACAACTTAAAGGAGGAAAAGTTTAATTTGGCTTATGGTTTCAGAGATTCAGTCCATGGCTGGCTGACTTCACAGCTCTGGGCCCTAGGTGAGGCAGGACATCTTGGCAAAAGGGTGTGGCAGTGGAATATGCTGTTCAGGTTCTTGATAACCAGGATACAGAGAAAGCTGGAGGGTAAGGAGCCAGGAATGTTATACCCAAGGGCATGTCTCTGGTGACCTCCTTCCTCCAGCCATGCCCTAACTGCCTACAATAACCACCCATTAATCTTTTCAAATTATTAACCCATCAAATGGATGAATCTACTCATTAGATTATAGCTTTCATGATCTAATCATTTACCTCTGAACATTCCTGGATTTTTTTTCACACATGAGCTTTCAGGGGATACCTCATATCCAAACCTTAATAATAGAATCTCTAAAGTGCATTGAAGTTTCAGAAAGTAGGTCATTGAAATTGTACTGCTTTATAAATGGAATATTTAATTAATTGTAGGTGTTTGAATTCTGTCCAAAGGTAATAACTAACATTTTTTATCTTGACAATAAAATGTAGTTTCTTAAAGGTCAATTATGTATTGCCCATTTCAGTAGGAAAACAGTTTGTGTGGCCTGTGGAAAATAATTCTCTTTTCTCACACAGAGGTACAGGTCATTGTATATTTCTTTGTTTATTTGGACAGAAACTTTTTAAGTTATAATTGAAAAGTTAGTAATTTACATTTGGCTGTTTCCCTTTCTGTGGTTCCCTTCCCTTCTCAATTTTAGCAATCTGATATCCAAGGGCACTTTTGTTTTAGAAAGATCCTAGGGTAAGAGTGGGAGGTGCATTTCAGGTTTAAAAATTGTGTGAGCAAAAATGCATGAAAGAGTGAGGAAATGTGACCTTTTAGATGGTTTTGATATGACAAAATTTCAGTTTTGTAGGGCATATGGTAGAAGAAGCTTATAAGGTATTCTGGTCTAGATTAAGGGTTTTCAAAGCATGTAGATCAGTTTGGATCTCATTTCATTGTCTCGAGGGTTGATGTGTTTGAAAACCCATGAAGGGTTTTGAATCAGGAGAAATATTAAAGCATTAACTTTTACCTCAAAGAAAATTGGTTGGAGGAGGATAGAGATCCTAGAGGCAGAGAGAGAATGTGTAGAATAGTGATACAGCCCAAAAGGAGCAGTGATGAAGATCTGAGTTACATAGGGGCATTGAATGAACAGGAAAGAACTGAAAACAAATGGGAATGCTGGAGCAGTTGGACTAGGTTAAGAATGACTTTGTTTCTGAGGAAGATACTAACCCCAAAGTCTCTAGTGTGGGTGACTGTAAAACTTGCTCACTGAGAAAAGGAATTCATTACCAGATGGAGGTTTAAGGGTTAGAAATGACAGATAATGAACCATGCTCCTATTATTTTGGGCAGATTGAGATGTTTATTATACATGTACATGACATTACCCATTTGATACCTGGAAATAAGAGTGTAGACCCTCAAAGACAGCAGAAAATGCAGACTGGGGAGTCACTTAATGTAGAGCTGATTTAAACTGCTAGGTGAAGTTGTGTTTACCAAGGGTAGTAGTACTTTCTTCTTTGTTTTTTTTTTTTTTTATTGAGAATCCTGGAACTGTTCTTTCCTTCTCTGAAAAATGAAGTCCTATGTCAGAATCCTGAGGGAAAGAGCATGGTAGAAGGAAATATAACCATAAAAAAATCAGTGTCCTAGGTAGCTGTTGCCAACTGCCTGTTGGTTGTACTAATTTATTCCTCTTTGTACTCTTGCCCATCCATAAGTCTGAGTTGATAAGAAATTCCCCTCATTGAACAATCTGCTTGTTATGGAAGTTTTTATGTACTGGGTTGATTGGTTTTGTTTGGGTTGGAATATTTAGGGCTTCTCTTGAATATTATGGGGACTGTGGGTAAATTACCTGAGGTTCTTGAAAGTTTGGATTTTACCTCTTACATAATAAGATTAAAGCAGCTTCCAAGTTATTTAATTAATCATCCTGATTCCATGTTGCTTTTAAATGAACATGAATGATAGGGAAGGATAATAAATGACTTCTTAGTATCCTAGTATGTTGAGCTCTTCTGTACACTGTTTTGTGTATGTTGCAGGCAGTTTAATTTAGAGAAATGAAATGTTAATTAGATAGTGCCTCCTCCTCCTCCCCCCCCCTCCCCCCCCCCCCCCCTCCCCCCCCCCCCAGGGGCACTTAACCACTGAGCCACATCCCTAGCCCTTTTTTGTGTTTTATTTAGAGACAGGGTCTCACTGAGTTGCTTAGGGCGTCCATAAGTTGCTTAGGTTGGCTTCAAACTCAGAATCCTCCTGCCTCAGGCTCTGGGGCCACTGGGATTACAGGTATGCACCATTTCGCCCTGCTTCTCTCTCATTATTTCTGATATTTTGGCAGATATAGTTTAAAATATTTGGTATCTAAATTTCAAGAAAAATGAGATTCTTATAGTGAATTAATTGGTGTCTGGTATCAGTAATTCTTTACCTTTGACCCAGTGGAGATAGAATTCAGGAAATCACAGCTGCAGTACTTTACTGCTTAATGGTTTGCTGACATTTAATGTACATTGTCTTTTTAATTCTCAAAATATCTCAGTGAACCAGACACTGTGGTATATGCCTGTAATCCCAGCTACTTGGGAGGCCAAGGCAGGAGGATCATGAGTTTGAGGCTAGCCTGGGTAACTTAGGAGACCCTGTCTCAAACAAAATAAATAAAAAGTTCTAGGGATGTAGCTCAGTGGTAGAGTATTTGCCAAGCATGTCTGAGGGCCTGGGTTTCCCCAGAAATAAGCACATACATACATACATACATACGTAAGTAAAGAAATAAATAGCTAGCAAGCTAGCTCATGACTGTTTGAAAAGCCTAATATCTTATTAGTACTTTCATAGATAAAATAGTTTGATTTTATAAGGGAGTCCAGAAAGAGAACCAGTCTCTTTCCCTCCTTTCTTCTTCTCTCCTTCCTTCCATTGTTCTAAAGCTCATTGCTTTTTGAAGCCTAACATCTCTGCTCATTTGTGGATATATGCCCGAGAGGAAAGTGGAATCTAACTGAGTTAAATTCATATAATATGGGACCTCATTACATTCTTAACAAGATTTGTTGCTTTTTAAAAGCTTTACAATTTATCACAGTTTTGCAAAACCTGTAAAAGTGTAATTTCTCATGTGGATGTGGTTAATGATAGGCTACATGTGCTAATGCATGACAAATGATAAACCTTTATATTAAACTTTTCATTATTAGGATATTTCATCTTATCTAAAAACTTTAATTACTTCAGTTCCATGAGATCTATTGTGCACCAAAGCTAATCAGCAGTTCTCCTCCTTTGGGCTTTTTGAAGTTTTATTGCTGTCAGTGGTATGTGTCTGAAACTGGAAGATTTTTTTCTTTGGGAGTAGATATTAATTTGTGTTTCACGTGGTATCTTTAAAGACAAGGGAAAAGTCGTACAAAACAAATACACATTAAAAGATAAAGCATAGTAGTAATGCTAAAAATTTTCTGAGCTTGTATCAATTGTTAGTTTTGAAGGTAGGAAGATTTAGGAGTGTTTATCCAATGATTTGTGATTGTAGGCATAGAGATGATTTTAGGATTTTTTGATGTTTTGTTTATTAAATCCCAAATCAGCCACTTAAACTTGAATTATTATTAATATATTCCTTATCTTGATCCCTTAAAATATTCACATTCTCTTTCTATTTTTTTGATTGTTTTTAATCTACATCAATGTAGATAATGTGTCCTTATATCTTAAATGACATCTGGAGACTGGAAAATGAAGATAAATATTTCCTGATGTTCAATTGTACTGTTCTTTTGTTGTTATTTTTCATTAAGGCATATGTTTAAACTTGATTATATGCAAACCCTCTTAGTCCTTAACCCAATTGTTGCTATACCCTTTTATCCCCCATTATGGGCCCTGTCTTTTAACAGATTTGTCTATCAAAATATCTTTATATTGTTCATAAGTGCTAAAACTTAAAATAGCAGTGTCATTACTGTTCTTCCTTAGTATTTTACATATATAACATATTGAATTCTTAAAATAGTCCTGTAAGATGAGGACTAAAATAAGTACATTTTAAAACTGAGGCACAAAGTTATGTAAAAATAAAAACTAACTTCATTTATCGAATACTTACTGTTTCTAAGGTATTGAACTAAGTCATATAGATAGATAGACAGACAGACAAGTGTATCTCTCAACCTTGTGAGGTAAGTATGACTATTTATGTATCTAGGCCTGGGTCTGATAGGAGACCCTTCTAAGTTCAGAGTCACAATAACTTCAAATTCAATAAATGCCTACCAGTATAACAAATGAGGTTGTACAAAATTTCCTTTGAACATTCCCTAAATTGTCTGTATAATGACAATTTATAGACAGGTTCCCTCTATAAATGCATCGTGGCTATTCTTTGCTTCCAGCAGTGAATAGATTTCAGGAGTCAGTAACTACAGGCCTGTGAACCAGTTGCCTGATTTTGTAAATGAATTTTTACTAGAACCCAGCTATGCCCACTTGTTTTGAGGTTTCTATGGCCACTTCATAGCTGTACAGGCAGAATTAAACAGTTATCAGCTCTCATACAAAGCCTAAAATATTTACCACATGGTGCTATAAGAAAAATTTTGTGTGACTGGGGCTGTAGCCCAGTGGTAGAGTGCTTGCCTCCTATGTGCGAGGCACTGGGTTTGATCCTCAGCACCACTTAAAAATGAAATAAAAAGATATTTTGTCCATCTGCAACTAAAATATATTTTTAAAAAGTTGCTAATTCCTGGGATAGTTCTTTAGGTGAAATAATGAGGTATTGATTCACATTTGGAATTTTGTACAAAAACACGTAAGGCCCTTGTGACTCCTTTTTTGCTCAAAGAGGAAGGTAGAAACTGAGAGCAACCAAAGACATAGTATATTCCTTAAGTCACAGTCCTTCCTTGAGTGACTACCATAGAATTAAAAAAATTTCTTTTGTGATGTATTTTGATTTTGTAAAAAGTAATGTTTTCTGTTAAAGAATTAGGAAGGTCCTAGTGAGTTTTCCTGTACTAATGCTGTATTTTTTTTTGTATCCTTGTAAAACAGTATGTATCAATGAGATTAATTTTGACCTTAGATAATTTTTAAAATTGCTTTACTACTTAGATAATTCCTGAAAGCCTTTCTTATTATAAATGAAACCTTTAGTTTTAGCTTCTTGACTTCTTCCTTCTTCAACTTTGCAAGACAAAATTTGGCCATTATTTTTGTAATCCAAAAGGAATCCCATACGATACACTGATCTGTGTATGATACAACATCTTTAGTGGAGAACAGCCTTGTATTAGAATCACAATGCAGTACATACTCGAAGTTGCTAATTCTTCATCTATGATGTGAAAATAATAGTATGTCATTACTGAGTTGTGAGAGGAATTAAAGGAAAAAATATGCACAATTTACAGAATGGTGTTTGACACATTGTGAATACTGCCTGGTGTTAGTTTCTTTACTTACACTGAAGTGAACCTGAATTGAATTTAGTTAGGTGGTAGGGGTGGTGGAATTAAAAATTATATCCAGTTTTTGTTCTTTCAGAAGTTGGCTTGGGTGGTTTTTGTTGAATGGGAAAAATTCCTGGAAAAGGTGAGCGTTTTTTATAGGGGAGAAAGCAAAGAAGGGATACAGAACTTAGAAGCAGAAATAGTGTGAGATAAAGCATGAATGGGAGAGTAAAAATTTTGAAGGGTAGTCTTTTTCGAGAGAAATGAATAAAGGTAAATAAACATGTGACTAAACTCATGCTTTTCCTTAAGTTATCTGTTTTCAGAGCAGTAGAATTTTTCATCAGAGATAAATATGAAAAGAAGAAATACTACGATAAAAATGCTATAGCTATTACAAATGTAAGTAAAACCTTCATCTCTAACCAATTGATGTTTGTTGACTAGATATAAAAGTTTACAGTGTAGCTAAATTTATTTGTTATAACAATATGCTAGTTACATATGTTTAGATATTTTAAGTGTTGGAAATTTGGGGGGGAGGGTCACATGTTGTTCTACAAAGCAGATCTGATTCAGAAATGAGTTTGTTCTGAATAAGAGTCTAATAAATGCTTATATGACATTTAATAAAGTTAATTTTATGAAATTTGCAAAAATGATGAGGCTACTAGCAGAAAAGGGACAAAAATTTATTTTGCTAAATTCCAGGAACATATTAAAAAACAAAAAACAGTCAAGTCATATCTTTCTCCAGGGTCTTTGGTGGGTCTTTTGAAACATGAAGCAAGTAGTCCAGTATTACATTGAAGTGTGACATTTTAATTGATAACTGTAGAGCATTTTGGTACTTCTTAATAGTTAAGACTTCATTGTAGTAATCAAATATATTATGTCAACTATTTCTTTTTATTTTTTCTGATTAAAATTTCCTATCTCAGTTAATTATAGTTTAAAGCTAATTGCATTTATTGTTGAAATATTTTTTGGCCTTTGATTTCCATATTAATAAGCTATAGCTGGGTGTGATGGTACACGCCTGCAATCCTAGTGATTTGACTTGGGAGACTGAAGCAGGAGGATTTCAAGTAAGGCCAGCCTCTGCAACTTGGTGAGGCCCTAAGCAATTTAGTGAGACCCTGTCTCAAAAAATAAAAGAACTGTAAGTATAACTCATTGGTAAAACACCTCTGGGTTAAATCCCTAGTACCAAAAATAAGTAAATAAGCTATAAACTAATTTTGTGGTGAAATCATTTGTCAGGTATTTCATAGGCAATAGTTTTTGTTTCATTTTGTCTCATTTTCAGTCCATATGGAGAAGTGATATACTAAAAAATTCAAAAACTGAAACTGTTGCCTGTGAAATGTGGAAAAAGACAAGGATGTCCACTCTCACCACTACTATCTAGTATAGCACTAGACATTCTAGCCAGAGCAATTAGGCAAGAAAGGGGAATATAAAGAATAAAAATAGGGAAGGAAGGAATCAAGTTATCACTGTTGATGGTATGATCCTACATAGAAGATCCAAAAAGCTCCACCTGAAGACTGCTAGAGCTAAATAAACAGATTCAGCAAAGTAGCAGTTTACAAAATCAATATAAAAAGAACAATAGCTTTTCTGTACACTAATAATCAGTCTGTTGAGAAGGAGATCAGGAAAATTTTCTATTCACAGTAGCCTCAAAAATTACCACCACCACCACCAACAAAAACCGTGGAAATAAATCTAATCAAGGAGTGGAAGACCTCTACAGTGAAAACTATAGAACACTGAAGAAAGAAATTGAAGAAGACAGAAGAATGTAGAAAGACCTCACCTGTTTGTGCATAGACAGAATTAACATTCTTAAAATTGTCTTATTACCAAAAACAATATACAGATTCAGTGCAGTCCCCATCAAAATAACAATGGTATTCTTCACAGAACTAGGGGGGGAAAAAAAAAAACCAGATCTAAAATTCATTTGGAAGAACAAAAGACCCAGAATAGCAAAGCGATTTTAAGCCAATAAAGTAATGCTGGATGGTATTGGCACCAAAATAGGCAGGTAGACCAGTGGTATAGAATAGAAGACACAGAGACAAACCCACTTAAGTATAGTTATCTCATACTAGACAAAGGTGCCAAAAACATACAATGGAGAAAAGACAGCCTCTTCAACAAATGGTGCTGGAAAAACTGGAAATCCATATGCAGTAAAATGAAATTAAATCCCTCTCTCTCACCCTGTACAAAACTCAACTCAAAATGGACCTAGGAATTAGACCTGAGACCCTTCACCAAATATAAGAAAAAGTAGACCCAAATCTTCATGTTGGCTTACGACCAGACTTCCTCAACAAGACCCCCAGAGCTCAAGAAATAAAAGCAAGAATCAATAAATGGGATGGATTCAAATAAAAAGTCTTTTCTCATCAAAGGAAACAATCAATAACGTGAAAAGAGAGCCTACAGAGTGGGAAAAAATCTTTTCCACATGCACTTCAGACAGAGCACTGATCTCCAAAATTTATAAAGAACTTACAAAACTTTCCACCAAAAATACAAAGGACCCAAACAATAAGTGGGCTAAGGAACTGGGCAGACACTTCACATAAGGAGATATACAGGTGATCAACAAATACATGAAAAAGTGCTCATCATCTCTAGTAATTAGGGAAATGAAAATTAAAACCACCCTAAGATTTTATCTCACTCTAATTAGAATGGCTATTAGGAGGAACATAAACAATAGTAAGTGTTGGCATGGGTGTGGGGAAAAAGGCATACTTGTACAAGGCTGGTGGAGTTGCAAATTGGTGTAGCCACTCTGGAAAGCAGTATGGAGATTCCTAAAAAAACTTGGAATGGACCCACCATTTGACCCTGCTATCCTACTCCTCTGTTTATTCCCAAAGGACTTAAAATCAGCAGAGTATAGTGATGCAGTCACATCAATGGTCATAGCTGCTCAATTCACAATAGCTAAATTGTGGAACCAACCCAGATGCCTTTTGGTTGATGAATGGATAAAGAAACTGTGTATATATATGCAATGGACTATGGAACCAACCCAGATGCCTTTTGGTTGATGAATGGATAAAAGAAACTGTGTATATATATGCAATGGACTATTACTCAGCCATAAAGAAGAATAAAATTATGGCATTTGCAGTATTTGCTAAGTGAAATAAGCCAAGCCCAAGAAACCAAAGGTTGAATGTTTTCTCTGAAAAGTGGATGGTGATACATAAAGGGGATGGGGAGGGGCAGTGGGGGGGGGCAACAAGAGAAAAATGGAGGACCTTTGGAACTTTGGATGGTATCGTCGTCTTGTCGCCCGCAACAAAGACGCGATTCCGGGAATGTGTATACAGCTCTTTATTTTTTGTGTGCACGTTTCTTTCTCTTCTTTCTCCTCCTCCTCCTCCTTCTTTTCTCTCCCTCTCATACCCTCAGTTGACCAATCACAGAACTTTCACGTGAAGCAAGCATGGGCAAGCATAGACAAAGGCTTAAAGCACGAACCGGACACACGTGTGGCCAGTTTACAACCAACCGATAGGAATAACTTTCGCAAAGATACACCTTTTTACTCCGTGGCAACAGCAAAACTGGCATACCGCCAGGCGCCATCTTAAGAGACCATAGGGAGTGTCCGGACCACCCCAACAGGATGGTGTAGAGAAAAATGGGGCGGGAGAGGGTAGGGGAAGGAAAAAAAATAAAATAAATGCATGTATTATACTGATGTTAAAAAAATAGAACCAAAAAAAGTAATGCTGGAGGCATCATATTTTGACTTCAAATTATACTACAGAGCTATAGTAACCAAAACTGCATGATACTGGCATAAAAACAGATAAATAGGCCAATGGTATAGAATAGAAGATAGAGACAAACCCACACAGATTCAATCATCTGATCATTAATGAAGGTGCCAAAAACATACCTTGGAGAAAAGAGAGCCTTTTAAACAGGTACTGGGAAAACTGCATATTCATGTGTGGAATGAAACTAGATACTTCTGTCACCCTACACAAAAATCAATTGAAAGTGCATCAAAGGCCTTGGAATTAAACTAGAAATATTGAAACTGAGTGAAGAAAATGTAGGGCCAACACTCCAACATATAGTAGTAGGAACTTTTTTGGTAGAATCCTTAAAGTTCAGGAAGTAATGCCAAGAGTTTATAAATGAAATGACATCAAATTAAAAAGGTTCTGTACAGTGAAGAAACAAGAGCAGTGAGAGAGATGCTACAGAATGGGAGAAAATCTCTACCAGCTACTCTTCAAAGGATTCATATCTAGAATATGTAAAAAAACCTCAAAAACCTTAACACTAAACTAACAAAAAAAACCCAAATAACCTGATTAGTGAATGGACAAGTGTGCTAAAATAATACTTCTCAAAAGAAGAAATTCAAATGGCCAGTAAATATATGAAAAAATGTTCAACATTATAGCAATAAAGGAAATGCAAACAAAATTATACTGTAATTTCATCTCTGGTTAGAATAGCAGCTATCAAAAACACAAATAATTGTAAATGCTGGAGAGGGTGTCGAGAAGAAGGAACATTTTTACGCTGTTGATGGGATTTAAATTAGTGTAATCACTTTGGAAATCAGTGCGGAGATTCCTCAGAAGACTAGGAACAGATTATGCCCCAACAATACCATAACACTCCTTAAAGTTTTCACTCATGATACATGCATACCCAAGTTTATAGCAGCACAATTCACAATAGCCAAACTCTTGAGCTAGCCTAGGTGTCCATCAGTGATGACTGGAAAAGAAAATATGGTATGTAAACACAATGGAGTTTTATTCTGACATTAAGATTAATGAAATTTTGTCATTTGAAGGAAAATGGATGGACCTTGAGACCATTATCTTAAGCAAAATAAGTCAAACTGAAAATCAAAGGTTGTGCTTTCTCTTATGTGGAAGCTAGAGATAACTCTGTGTCTGTTAAACTTGATGTTACTATTACTCTATATTAAACTTGTGACTATTAAACTTGATGTTACTATTACTCTATATTAAATAGCTCCAAATTAGTTCATAGCTTTTGTCTGATTTTCCTAATTTGTCTGTTTCCTCTTGTTTCTTGGCTTTTTTTTTTTTTAAAGTGCTTCAGTATGTGTTACTGCTTTTAATTTATTTTCTAATTTTAAAAGTTTTGCAGTAAAGACCTAAAGATGACCCTTTTCCTCTGTGTAAAGCAATAGTTACTAACCCTTTAAACCACAATACCAATATATTTATTGCCTTTCTATAGCATAAACATTTCAAAATTTGTGACAAAATAAAAAGCAATAAACTGCAAAAAACCAAAACAAAAAAAGGCAGTTTTGCTCTTTTTCTAAATTGTTACCCCTCTGTCTCCCAGGTCTGTGGACCAGTCCTCATTGGAATCCATTATATAGAGTGTGAGAGGAGAGGATGAAATCTCCTTCATTCCTAGAGACTTATTTATAGTTGTGGAAAGTGGCTTCAGCATGGTATTTCTGAGAAAGCAGAGGGGCTTATATATGTTATTTTGACAGAAAGAGTTTGGGTATAGACCTTAGTGTTGAGTGCTCTGTGGCACTGTAAACATGAGGTACAGAAGGAGGTTTAAAGGAGAAAAACAAAGGAAAATAATGTTTTTGTACTGGAAGCAATGTTTACTGATTTATAGTCTCAAACTAGAAAAGATTTTGTGTGTGTGTGTGTCATGTAACTACATGGTCCTGGGCACAAACATAGGCACTTTGAGTTCATTCATATTGACCCTCAATACTTCCTTCACTTTTTCTAGAAACTTGTGCTAATCTCCTTTTGAAATTAGATATATAATGTCAGAAATTGGCTGTTGAAATCCCCTTGGATTGTACCTTTATTTCTGTGTTTATTTAATCAGGCAACATTATTGAGTATGTATCATGTGCAGGGGATTGAAATTGATATAATTGTTGCCCCAAGTAACTTACTCAAACACTTCCAGCATGTCATGAACATGTACATGAAGTGTATTCTAAAGCAGAATGAAGTAATTGTTCTTATAGAAGAGTAAAAGTGCTATAGAAAAAGAATTTACAAAGCAGTAGTTTGTTTCTACTCGATTAATTCTTAAAGGAATTATATTTGAGGTTATCCTCCATAGGGAAGTAGAATTTTGGCAAAAAGGAAATGTTGATAGTGCAGGAAAGACTTTTCAGTCTGAAGGGACACTTTATCCCATCTCTGCCAAAGTGAGGTGAGGAAAGTCTGGGAATATTATTTGGTGCTTAGGGTTTGGTGAGTAGTCCATAAAACTTTTCTGTTTAGCAGGTGTGAAAGAGGGCTTATCAGGAGTGGGTAGATGAGGAAGAGAAAATAAAAACACGAGGAGACAAACAGGATTGTATGGAGATCTTAAATCCCAGACTGCTCAGGATTTTGCACTTTTAAAAGGGATTGGTTATTATATTAATTTTATTTCCTATTTCATAAGTTACTAGAAATTTGGTGACTTGAAACAATACTAATTTACTATCTTACAATTTTTGTAGGTTGAGTCTGGGCATGGATCATGGTATTCTCTGCTTAGGATCTTACTAGGCTGAAATCAGAGTTGTCCAGGGCTGTGATCGTATATGAGGCTCAGGCTGTTCTTCCAAGCTCATGGTTCTTGAGGTTCCATTATCCTGCTAATGTCCCATAGGGAATCTGTCCCCAGGATCCATCCTCAAGTCTTTGCCTAATATTCCCATCCTCTCACAGCATAGCAGCTTACTTCTTCCAGGAGAATTGATCTCCCATTTTAGGAAGGGCCCAGCTGCTTTTAAGGACCCACTCGATTAGGCCAGACTCATCCAAGATCATCTTCCTTTGGCTTAATTGATCATCAGCTGATTTGCATCTTAATTACTTCTGCACATTTCCTTCACCTTTGTCACATAACAGCCTAAACAATGGAGTGAAAAATCCATTATGTTTATAGTCCTGCCTACAATCAAGAAGAGGGTATTAAACAGGGTGTGCACCAGGAGGTGTCATTTTGGGTGGGTATTTTAGAATTCTACCTTCTGTGGTGATAGAGTGGATCTGTCCTCCCTGGCTGTTCCTTAATTCTGTGTGTAATTGGGGAAGTTTGAAACACTTGAACTGCAGAAATCTGCCCTTTATGTCCTCTCCCCCTCCCTTCCCTTGGCCAGTAGTTGAAGCTGGAAGGACAGTGATGCAGGAAGTTCCTAAAGATCTAGTGGGTCTGAGTAGATGAGAGTGAACTGCCACGGTATTTGCTTTTTTCCTTCAGCAGCTCCCCCCGCTGCACACCATCACTCTTCCTTTCTTTTTCTTTACGTGGTAAGTTAGGATTAGGGTAAAAGAACAGTTTCTGATTGATACTTTTTATTACTTCTTTTCATTACAATTTTAGTTTCCTCTTCTGTAGAGCAGGATGATCATAGGGTCTATACTTCATACTATTGTAAGAGATAAGATAGCGTGTGCTGTATTCTTACAACAGTGCCTAGCATATAATTACCAAAAAGCACAGCTGGTTATGATAATTATGTTAGTGAAGAGGAAGGAAGGTGGAAACAGCAAATGCTGTTAGCACATAATTAAGAAAAATACCCAAATTTAACTAAAGACTTTAGATCATTGGCAAAATTTTGTTTTGAGATCTCTTTCATTAATCTCTCCATGCTTTAGTTAGCCTGCTAATTATTGTCTTCAGAGTGACTTGATGTGGCAAGTAAAGGACATTTGAAAACTTTCCAAAAATTTGGCATATTTCTTACTAACTTACCCAGGGATTTAAAAGTTAATGTGTTAAGACTTAGGCTTCTTCCACGTGTTCTGTAGCTGTGTTTACTTGGTTAACTTTATCAATGTCTTTTAACACTCCTAATAATGTTGAGTTAAATTGATGTATTTCGTATGATTTATTTATTAATTTAGTAAATGTTTTTAGCTTTTGTACAAAAAGACATGCCAGAAGTATAAATGGCATTGGAAATCTTTTCTATTTGGGGAGGTGAGGTGAGGATACTGAGGATTGACAAGTTCTTTACAAAAACACTGAGTTACATTCTCAGCCCTTTTTATTATTTTGAGACTGGATGTCAGGTTGTTGAGTCTGGCTTCAAACTTGCCATCTTCCTGCCTCAGCCTCCCAAGTCACTGGGATTACAGGTATGCACCCCTGTGCCTGGCCAGAAATCCTGTTTTCAAATGATTTCTAAACTTGTGAAAAACTTGAGCTTCATGATATATTGAAAACTCATTAAATACCCATTTGAGAACTGTTTAAAACTCTTTACTGAGAAGACATATCCAAGAATGATCTAAATGAGTTTTAAGCACTCTGTTGCTAGCAGTTAATCCATAAGGTATTTGTTAGTGGTCATTTCTTTTTCAGTGTTTGGATCACCAGGTTTTATCATCATAGAATTATTCTGTTTAAAATGTTGATAATAGCAAAGATTTCAAAAATTCATAAGAATACATACTTTTAAAGAAGGTGTTCAAATGAGTGTGCTTTTTAAAAAAAATTATACTTCATAGATTCTGAAATGTGTTTGTCTACTTTATCCTTGTAGATGGGATCTGGAAACCTTTTTTTAAAATATTCTAATTGGATAGAATGACAGTAGAATGCATTTTTGTTGTTGTTGTTGTTTTTGTTTTGTTGCGCTGGGGATTGAACCCAGGACCTTGTGCTTATAAGGTAAGCATCCTACCTACTGAGCTGTATCCCCAGTCCTTAGAATGCATTTTGACACATTGTACACAAATGGTGCACAACTCTCCTCTGGCTGAACATGGTGTAGAGTCACACCTGTATAGTGTAATCATACATGCATATAGGGTAATAATGTCTGTCTCATTTCACTGTCCTTCCCATTCCCACACCCTCTCCCCTCCCCTTACTCCCCTCTGTACAATCCAAACTTCCTTCATTCCCACCACCCCCCTACCATTATGGATTATATCTGCTTATCAGAGAAAACATTCCCCTTTGGTTTTGGGGGATTGGCTTATTTCCCTTAGCATGATAGTCTCCAGCTTTATCCATTTACCTGCAAATGCCATAATTTCATTCTTTAAGGCTGAGTAATATTCCATATTGTATGTGTATATACCACATTTTCTTTATCCTTCATCCATTGAAGGGCATCTAGGTTGGTTCCATAGCTTAGCCATTGTGAATTGAGCTGCTGTAAACATTGATGTGGCTGTGTCACTGTAGTATGCTAATTTTAAGTCCTTTGGTTATAAATCGAAGAGTGGGATAGCTGGGTCAAATGGTAGTTCCATTCCAAGTTTTCTGAGGAATCTCTTTACTGCTTTCCATAGTGGTTGTACCAATTTGTAGTCCCACTAGTAATGTATGAGTGTACCTTTCCCCCCATATCCTTGCCAACATTTATTGTTGTTTGTATTCTTGGTAGTTTCCATTCTGACTGGAGTGAGATGAAATCTTAGAGTAGTTGTAATTCGCATTTCTTTAATTACTAGAGATGATGAACATTTTTTCATGGTTGTTATTTGATTGTATTTCTTCTTCTGTGAAGTGTCTGTTCAGTTACTTAGCCTATTTGTTGATTGGGTTATTTGTGTTTTTTTTGGTGTTAAGTTTTTTGAGTTTTTTTTTTTTTTTTTTTTTTTTATATCCTGGAGATTAGTGCTGTCTCAGAGGTGCTTGTGGTAAAGATTTTCTCCCATCCTGTAGGCTCTCTCTTCATGTTATTTATTGTTTCCTTTGCTGAGACAAAGCTCTTTAGTTTGAATCCATCCCATTTATTGATTTTTGATTTTACTTCTTGCACTTTAGGAATCTTGTTAAGGAAGTTAGCTGACATGGTGGAGATTTGGTCCTACATTTTCTTCTATTAAGCCCAGGGTTTCTGTTCTAGTGCCTAAGTCTTTGATCTACTTTGAGTTGATTTTAACTTGTAGAACTAATAAATGAATTCAGCAAAGGAGCAGGATATAAAATCAGTACCCATAAATCAAATGCATTTCTGTACATCAGTGATGAATCCACTGCAAGAGAAATTAGCTAAACTACCCCATTGACAGTAGCCTCAAAACAAAACAAAACAAAAAAAACATACTTGAGAATCAACCTAACAAAAGAGGTGAGAGACCTCTACAATGAAAACTACAAAACACTAAAGAAAGAAATTGAAGAAGACCTTAGAAGATGGAAAGATCTCCCATGTTCTTGGATAGGAAGACTTAATATTGTCAAAATGGCCATACTACCAAAAGTGTTATACAGATTTAATGAAATTCCTATTAAAATCTCAATAACATTGTTCCTAGAATTAGAAAAAGAAATCATGAAATTGTTTGGAAAAATAGGAGACCCAGAATAGCCAAAGCAATCTTACCAAGAAGAGTGAAGCAGGAGGCATCACAACACCATACCTTAAACTATACTACAGAGCTGTAGTAACAAAAGTGGTATGGTATTGGCACCAAAATAGACATGTAGACCAATGATATAGAATAGAAGACACAGAGACAAACCCACAAAGATATGGTTATCTCATACTAGACAAAGATGCCAGAAATATACATTGGAGAAAAGATAGTCTGTTCAGCACATGGTGCTGGGAAAACTGGAAATCCATATGTAGCAAAATGAAATTAAACTTCTATCACTTACCCTGCACAAAAACCAACTCAAAGTAGTTCGAAGGGAGCTGAAAACCTTTTGCCTGGTCAGTTTTTCTTTAGTGAGAAATTAATTTATATAATTGTATTATTCTGAGGGTTTCTCCACAAACCCCCATTCAAGTTTACTTTGATATTGGCCCAGAGGAGAACCTCTATACTTAAAAATAATTGAAGGAAGGACTCTTAACTCATTTATTTCTGAAGATTCTTCACTAGATTTCCAGTGCATATTTTCATATGGATAGAAGGGAGGGACTAGAAGAACTTTTAAACATGACTACTGAATTTACTGACACTGCCAATTCCCTGCAAAATTTTCTAAGGCCAAAGTCTTTTCCTCCATGAGTATGAAAGTGTGAGAATTCAGTGGAATGGAAATTAATATGTAGTTAAAAATAAATTCTAAGTTTGAAAATAAATGTTCATAATTTATAAGGGATGTCAGAAAAGTGTTAGCAAGCCTGTGAACTTCCACAGGGCAATGATAACTGCTGAGATTGAGTCTCCCTTTAGTTCTCCCTCTGAACTGCTCTCTTCCTCCTCTTTTCCTGTAACAGTCAAAAACATTTATTGAGACCTCTTGGTTCTTAATTGCTGAAAATAGTGAGCAGATTAGAAATGTCTGCCTCAGAGAACTTCAGTTGAACAGAGATTATTAATAAGTAATCAGATCTTTCCAAAGACAGCATGTGATAACTTTTATAACAGGAAAATATTATAGAAGCTATTTGGGAGCACATAGAGGGTCAATGTAACTCACTCTGAAAGTCTCAAGGAATACTTTGAATATTTCTTGGAGGAGGCACTGTCAACTCAAAATTAAAGGATAAGTAGGAACTAATAGAAGTGTTGGTATTTCAAACAGTAGAAACAGAAAGAGACCTGAAACCTAAAGAACAGAGTATAGCCAGGGAAGGATAGGGAGACCAGGTAGATGTGTCCTACTTAAGGAGTTTGTAATTTGTCCTTATATAATGTGTATAAACTATTTAATATTTCTAAGTAGGGAATGTGATAAAATTTGCATTTCAAAATGATGAAGTATGGAGAATGGGTTTGGAAAAGAATAACAATTGGAGCAAGGGAACTTGTTAGAACTAATTCTAGGAATTGGATATTGGTGATTTCATACTAGGGTGGTAGTAGAGGTGGTAAGAGGCAGATGGTTTTGAGAGATTTAGAGACTCAAGAGCACCTAGTGTTTGTTGCCTCTGTATTTTCTTTCTTTTTATCTTTCCCATCCTTTCTTCTGTCATCCTCCAATTCCATATTTTGTAGTGTTTCTTATTTTCAGTTGTCAATATATTCAGCTGTTTCTTTTTTAAAATCAACTTTGAGATGTAATTTATAGAAAATGAAATGCAGATTTTTTGGGGGGGGGTGGTGCTGGGACTTGAACCAAGGGCCTTGTGCTTGTGAGGCAAAATGCAGATATTTTAATGGCAGTTCAGTGAGTTTTGACAAATGTATATCCTTGTGTAACCACTACCACCATAATCAGATAAAGAACCTGTTCATTTTTCCAAAGGGTCCTCTGTGCCCCTTGTTAATCGTCTTTTACCCTTATCCAGATAAATCATTGATTTGCTTTTTATCACAGTAGATTACATTTTCTTTTCTAGAGTTTCACATGAATAGTACAAAACACTATGTGCTCTTCTGTGTCTCTGACTTCCTTCTTTGCATGTTTCTGAAGTTCCTCCATGCTTTTGTATGTGCCCTTAGTTCATTTCTTTTTTTATTGGTAAGTAGTATTTCATTGTTTGGGCATAACTTAATTTTTGGATCTGCTTGTGTGATTTTTTTCATTTTTCTTTCCCATCTGGAACATCGTATTAAAGCCTTTTCTTTCCTCCCTCCCCCATTTTTTTGCATTAAATATTTGTTAAATTACTAATATTTATTGACTAAAGTTTTACATTTCTACTTCTTAGTTTTGAGATTGGCCAAATCAGTTTATCATCTCCAAAGGAGAACAAACAGTTTTACAATGAAATTATCTTACTCTTTTCTAAGAACTAGTAATCCTCGATGGTCATTGCTTTTTAATTAGTCAATTAATTAATTATTTGTGCTGAATATTAAGCCTCAGAGGTGCTTTACCACTGAGCTACATCCCCAGCCTTTATTATTTTTAATTTTGAGACAGGGTCTCACGAAGTTGCTGAGTCTGGCCTTGAATTTTTGATCCTCCTGCCTCAGCCTCCTGAGTCATTGGGATTATAGGCATGTGCCACTGTGTCTGGACCCTTTCATATTTTTATGTTCTGGTTTTACGTGAGTTTGAGAAAAAGAGGCTGTATGATGCAAGTTATCATATTTTAAAGTTATTTTGTTGCTTTTTAATTTCTTGTTTTTTATGTAAATTTGCCATTAAAGATCTCTAGTAAATGAATATCCAGTAGGACAAAGCATCTTTAAGCCAGGCTGTAATGCAGTTTTGACCTTTTTTAAATGAAAGATCTACATTTCCTTGTATTGTGTACTAATTCTGTATAAATGTGCTTGAGTAGTAACCAAATAGCCAGTTTATGCAGTTATAACAGAGCCAACACTGTGCAGGGAACAAACATCCTGAAGTTTATAGTCTTGGGTTGTGATTCAGGAATTACTGTCATAACCAACTTAACAAGGAGATTGAAGGAGGACTTGTCATCTTGCAATGTTATTTTGACATTATATGATGACCTATCTGTAATATCACCTTAAAAATTCCACACAGGCACTATTGATATGATAGGGCAATATAGAGATGTCACTTTTATGGCTCCAAAGATCTATTATGCATTTTGCAAATGTATTTCAGTTATATTCTGGCAGTAAAAGAGAGCAGGAAGATAATGCTTCCATTAAATGATCAGCTATGCATGTAGAAATTGGGTAGGAAGATGTGTGAAAAAGCTTTTGGATAAAGCACTTTTTCAATGTATAAATTGCCTCCACTGCATATATAACGGTCTCATAATGTTTTTGGATAATTCAGCAAGTACAGCACTGGAAATGGTATTTGCATGCTGATCTTAAGGAAGTATATAAATTGCTTTGTAATAAGTCTTTCTGCTGTTCAGCTGTTATATTACATTAGTCTACTCTTTTTTCTCCCAGCCTTTTCTTTCAATTTTCTTAAATAGTTGATTAAAATTTTAATTAAATTTTACTCTTTCAGCTGTTTTATATTTCAGTCTTTAAAGTTATCAGTAAAAATGAACTCATTTGCTAGTTGGGACAATGTTCATGCTTCAGAGCTTTGGTTTTCAATAGTTACATTGATCGTAAGTAAACTATCAGAGAGGCTTAATTATTTTTCACCAGTTCTTGGTGTGATCTTATCTGAGTGCATTTAAATTTTATAATCTAGTGAAACCAGCTTTAAATAATGTACTATTCTATATTAATTCCTTTTAGAAATTTCATGTGGAATTTTTTAAAAAGCAGTATTTCCTCCTTGATGCATTCTTTTCCTTTTAAACATGCTTCTAAGTGCGTCTGTATCTCAGAAATAAATGAGTCTTTCCTATGCCTATCAATTCTGATCACCTTTTTTTTTTTTTTTTTCCTGACTTTTTATCTGCACTTCGCAGATTTCCTCCTCTGATGCTCCTCTTCAGCCTTTGGTATCTTCTCCTTCTCTGCAAGTTGCTGTTGAGAAAAACAAATTGGAGGTATGGTAGTGTTTTAACCATCTGCATTATGTGGTATTCATTGATAAATGAACTTCCTTTCATAATTTGCCATAATATATGAAAAGCTATAATAATAGGTTATTATGATCCTTGATACTAAATGTGTTTAAAAAAGCAACACTTTCTTCAATATGTTTCTGTGCCACAGGTATAATTAAAAGTCTTTAGTCTATATTTAATTTCAGGATGACTGATTTATTGGCCATAAATATATCTCAATAGTAGTGAAGCAATTATTTCGTTGTTGTTATTACTACCTTACACTTTTAGGAACTGTTTTATAGTTTGTTGCTGAATCGTTTGATCTGTTAGGAAAGTCTATGGTTAACAAATCTTTTCTGTGCTTCTGTTGTTGTAAGTATTTGAAAAAAGTTAATATCAAATTTCTTTTTTTGAAGCAATAGCAACCATTATATACATATAATGTACATGTAAAATGGGTTCATTAGTTTAGAATCATCATTATTAGAATACATTTTCAATGTGAATATTAAGGTGCATGATATCACCACTATGCATTTTTAAAGACTTCCCTAAAAATATTTGAGAGTTGTAATTTCTTTGATTCTTAACCTTTTTTCTCTTGTTTTGTTGACCTGAATGAATTAGTTTGGGGGAATTCTTTCAGCTATCACTTTTCCTGTGTCTATTCCTTGATGAATGGCATGCTAGACATGAAGGATATAAAAGCAAACAAGAATCAGCCCCTGCTCACAAGAAGTTTACAATCTAATGAAGGAAAACAGAGCTGAACAGCAGTTTTTAGTGCAATATCATCGATACAATTAATGAGGAAAACTCACTGTGCTGCTGTTAATACAGGAGGCATGCTTTTGATTCTTCTTATACTCTGAATAAGTTTTAGATACAAGGATTAGGAGGAATTCCAAGTAGAGAGAGAAAGCAGCTTGTTAGAAAGCATATGGGTAAAGTACAGTGCTTGAGGAGTCACAAGCTGAACGGCATAGCTACAGTAGAGCAAGATAGAGAAGTGTGTGAACGTTCTTGAGAGCCTACTAAAGGATTTGGCGTTCATTCTGAAGGTCCAGACACTTTCATGATGCTTTTAAGGGGTGACAGGACCAGATTTTCATGTTATAACACTGATCTACTGGCTCCATGGAGACTGAGTTTTTGGTTATTGGTGGCTAAAAGTTTTGAGAACCAAGGGTCATCCAGGAATTAAGTGATGGGGGTATGTGGTAAATGGGGACAGAGATGAAAAGGAGAGCATAGTTTTGAGAGATATTAAGGTATAATCTTTGACATTTAGTAACAATGAATTGTGGAGGTGCTTTGGAAAGCTTGTGACTTTCATTGTTGGCTTGAGCCTCTCCATAGATGATGGTCCATTTAGTGAGATAAAGATACAAGTTGGAGGGAAGAAATAAGTTTGAGGAGAGAAAGAAGGAAATGAATTAAAAGTTGGATATACTGAGTATGAAGTAACTGTGGAATATGCAGATAATTGGACATTCAGGCTACCGCTCAGATTTATTGTGGTAGGGAGACCAAGACCCAAACTCCTGCCAGTATGTTGAGTGACAGGAGGAAAACCAAGAGAATAGAAAGGTAGGAACTTTTGAATCTAGAGGTATTAACTGAGCAAGGGAAGTTCATGAAACTGTGAGGGATGGATTTGGAGCACGAAGTACGGGATTGGAAGTAGACTGGGTGATTTGAGTATAAGTGGCTTAGGTCAGTAGGCAGTCTGAGGAAAGAAGCACTCTAGGAGTGTAGGGGTTTCCTTGAGAAATTGAAAAGATGCTGAAAGGCAAGTATGGCCCTGTCAGAATTTCCCTTGAAGATATTTCTCATCACGGAAAGAAGTTGAAATCCCTAGGTTACCCTTTATGTATATAGACATATTACTGGGGAGTGAACCCATGCACACTCTACCGCTGTGCTATGTCTCCATCTCTTTCTTTCTTTCTTTTTTTTTTTAATTTTGAGACAGAGTTTTACTACGTTATCCAGTCTGGACTACAAGCTTATGATCTTCCTGTCTCATCCTGTCAGATTGCTGGGATTATAGACATGTGTTATACCTGACTGGGTTATACTTTCGTGTTATGTGGTTCCTGCAGTGATTTAATTTGGTCTCCAAAATCTATTGTCTATATTCTATGTATTCCATTTAGAATGTCTTTTCATGCTTTCTCATAATTTTAAAATTTGTAATTTTGTATTTTATCATGTTATTATAGTGTTAACACTTTGTTATAGTACAAGTTTACAAGTAAGTGTACATATATGGTAGAGTATATATGCTCATAATTTTTAAAGATAGTATCTCATCAAAATTTGGCACCTATGTCTTCAACTAAATCACTTAAGTATAGTTTGATTGTGATGAACCCAGTATGTACTTTTTTCTGTCTTATAGGACTTGAATGTTTATACCATTTTCTTGAACAGGAGATTTGTCATTTCACTCTATACTTCTTATGTGTACCAACCAAATTTCAGGAACTACTATTTTACAATACCAAAAACTGTTATATTTTACTCTTTCAGAGAAAATAGTTTAGAATAACTTAAGTTCTGAAAGGCTTTTTTGATCTTTTAGCAGCTATTGATTCTGTAGTGGGTCAAATTGTATGATCTGAGTTTAGAACCCATTCTGTTACTTCAAACCCTATGTTATAATACAACATATAGAATCAGAATAGATGACAACCATATTTTGATTGCTGATATTCCAGTGTTTAAGAACATCAGACCATGTTCTCCCTCTATTAAAAGTAGCTAACTAATTTGATTTATTTTTGGTGATTTCATATGTGCCTGCTAGTCGTGGTGTTTAGGAAGTCAAACTTCCTCCCCACTCATGATAATGCCTTCCTTAAAAATAACTGTTTTTACCACAGGCTGAATAGCTTATGAACAGAAATTTGTCATATTTTCGAAGGCTATAAAGTATAAGCTCAAGGCTCCAGCAAATTGTGTGTTGTGAAGCCCTATTCCTTAGTCATAAAATGCATCTTCTGATTGTGACCTCATATGGTGGAGATGGGCAAGGATCTCTCTGGGGCCTCTTATATGAGAGAGCTAATCCCAGACAAGAGGACTCCACACCTCATGACCTAATCGCCTCTGAAGACCTCACCTCTTAATACCATCATATTGGGGATTTATTTTCAATGTAAGAATTTTGGGGTGGGCACAAACTTTCAGACCATACCAAAAACTAACAGCTCTGAGAGGTTATGGCACTACCCGTCCCCAACTTACTAGTGAGAATATTCTTTTGCATTGCTTGCCTCACCAAACTTTGTTAAAAATATGTTGAAAACATCTTGTAATATATAAAGGAGTTTTGTACATCTCATTTATTCTTTTCTTAAAAATATTTTTTAGTTGTAGATGGACATAGTACCTTTATTTATTTTTCTTTATGTGGTGCTGAGGATCTAACCAAGTGCCTCACATGTGCTAGGTGAGCACTCTACTACTGAGCCACTACCCCTGCCTTCATTTATTTATTCTTTACTTACAAAGTGAAGGTAATGTTTTGTTTTGTTTTTTTGTTTTCTTTCTTTTTTCTTTTTCTTTTTTTTCGTCTTTTGATTGAACTAGGGCTTTGCAAATGTGAGGCACATGCTTTGCCACTGTGCTACATCCCAGCCCAAGATAATGTTACTTACCTCATAGAGTTGTTGTGAGGATTGAGTTGAAACAGTGCCTGGAACATAATAGGGTTTCAGTGAAATTAACTGTTGTGGTGAGGATAACGGGAACAGTGATAGCAAAAGCTCCACTGAACCACATTGAGTAGTGAGACTTGACTCTTTGGGGGTCTATAGTCCCATATCCTAAAGGGATGCTGATCAGCTGTGTTGCTTTGGGCACTACTTTTCTAAGATTTTGTTTCTTGATTTGTAAGACGGCAATAACACCAATTAAATGGTTTTCATGAAAATTAAATAATAAGGAAGCACTTAATAAGTGCTAGTTGTGTTTTGGAAATGAATGTTTTGATTTGGGTTGAGGTTGAATCTCCCATAAGTAATGTTTGTAGTTATCCTTAAAGTCTCACATCTTCCTTATTTCTAATCTGAAGTCCAACTACTTGAGCAGATAAGAAAATATTTTTTTAGGTGTTGGAGTTGTAGTTAGCTCAGTGGTAGAGCACTTGCCTAGCATGTGTGAGGCACTGGGTTCAATCCTCAGCAGCACACAAAAATAAATAAAGGTATTGTGTCCATTTACAACTAACAAATAAAAAATTTTCTTTTAGAAATATACTCAACTTTCTAGATGGCCTTCTGTGTGTCCTGTATTAGTATCCTTGAAGTTCATGGTAAAATGCCAGTTTTGATGTTCTCAACTGGTAGTTAAAGAATATAGATTGTTTTTAGGTCTTAGCACTTTAAGT
The DNA here is from genome assembly GCA_020662805.1 of Glaucomys volans. Classification (NCBI taxonomy): domain Eukaryota; kingdom Metazoa; phylum Chordata; class Mammalia; order Rodentia; family Sciuridae; genus Glaucomys; species Glaucomys volans. The sequence continues at coordinate 92,254 of JAJEJO010001033.1, read as the reverse complement.
TCAGAAAGTTCAGTTTTATGTTAATTTTTATCTCATTCCTGAAAAGCATTATTGAAACAGATGGTTTTAGAGAATCTTAGTCTGAAAGAATCTCAGAATACAGACTTTCTATCTGGGTTCTGGAAATTGTAGCCATGTATTTAATCTCCTTTTGCTACAAAGCTGTGTACACTCATGCTATTTGTTAGTGTAAGTTTTAATTCAAATGCTCTCACTGATTTGTGAATTACTACTACACTTGTTTTTAATAAGAAGAAATTAAAGAGAAATGCTTTAGAATTTTCCTGCTGTTCCTATTGAGTTGAAGACATTGCATATTCATGCCATAAAGATCTTTGCTATGAATTTCTTTTAAACTTTGGGATGAGGACCAAGGGTTTTTCTTTAACCTTTTTTTAATATCATACAGCAAATACTAAAATTACAGTGTTTCACATTTGTGTAGTGCTGAACAGTTTGCAGAGTTCTGTTTTTGAGGGTTTTAGTGCCTTTTTACTTTTTAATACTGAAATGCATATTAAATATGTGTCTATTTTAATGAATACCTTATAAAACTGTCACCGTGTCATTGCATGAACTGAACATTGTTAACACTTTGAACGCATCCATAATCTCCCTTTTCATAATCTCATCCTTTCTCTTATGGGTAATTAGCATCCTGACTTTTTATAGTTGCTGTCATTTCATCATTATCATCACATCTTTGCTTTTCATCACAATTTTATACTGATGTACATATCACCAAACAGTGTAGTTTTTGGGTTTTTAAACAAATTTTTAATTTTATTTTATTATTATTTTTTTGTAATAGGGATTGAATCCAGGGGCACTCAATTCCTGAGCCACATGCCCAGTCCTTCTTATTTTTTATTTTGATACAAGATTTCAATACGTTGCTAAGACTGGCTTTGAACTTGCAATCTTCCTGCCTCAGCCTCCTGAGCTGCTAAGATTACAGATATTTGTCACCATTATCACCCAAACATAGTTTTGCCTGATTTTGAGCATTTAGTGTTTTTCTCATATTATAGCCTAAGAATTGCCCATATTATATTTCCTGATTTATGTATGCCAAATTCCGTCTGATGGAGGTTGTATCAAACACCATTTTAAAGGGATAGATGCAAACTCAGCTTGTAGGTATTTTGACTATGTTCTATGTTTATTATGTTGTCTTTTAAAAAATTTTTTATTTTTTATAATTTCTTTCTGAAAAATTTGTTCTAATTTGTTATACATGATAGTAGAATGCATTTTGACACATCATACATAAATGGAGTATAACTTCTCATTATTCTGGTTGTATATGATGTAGAGTTACACTGGTTGTGTAATCATATATGCACATAGGTTAATAAAGTCTGATTCATTCTACTGTCCTTCCTACCCCAGTACCCCCCTCTTCTCCCTTCACTCCCGTCTGCCTAATCCAAAGTACCTATTTTCTTCCCTAGCCCCCCTCCTTATTGTGAATTAGCATCCACATATCAGAGAGAACATTCCACCTTTGGTTCTTTGGGATTGGCTTATTTAACTTACTATGATATTCTCCAGCTCCATTTACCTACAAGTGCCATAATTTCATTCTTCTTTAAGGTTGAGTAATATTCCATTATGTATATATGCCACATTTTCTTCATCCAATCATCTGTTGAAGGGCATCTTCCATAGCTTAGCTATTGTGAATTGAGCTGCTATAAACATTGATATGGCTGCATCACCATAGTATGCTGATTTTAAGTCCTTTGGGTATATGCTGAGGAGTGGGATAACTGGTTAAATGGTGGTTCCATTCCAAGTTTTTTGAGGAATCTCCATACTGCTTTCCATAGTGTTTGCACCCATTTGTAGTCCCAGCAGTAACATATGAATGTTATTTTTCCCCCCACATCGTCACCAACTTTTATTGTTGCTTATATTCTTGATAATTTCCATTCTGACTGGAGTGAGATGAAATCTCAGTGTAGTTTTGATTTGCATTTTTTTAATTGCTAGAGATGTTGAACATTTTTTCATATATTTGTTGATAGATCATATTTCTTCATCAGTTTATCTTTTTATATTTGGTGCAGGATACTAAGGCATAGGTTAGTGCTCAGAGGTAGTAGTCATCCAGTTTTAGGTTTTTAGTCAACTCTTCCTCAAAATGTTATAAAAATTTTCTTTGTCTAATCTTTTTTTTTCACTCTTTTGGCATTTTGTGGCCCTTAACATTTGCTGTTATTGTTTTTAATTCTTACTTTAAAATATTACATCTCTGGTCTCATCCTTTCTAGAAATGCAGATTGTGATCATCATGATGTCATTATAGTTTACCTTAACTGCTGGTCTCTGTGCACTAACTTTAGCATTTTTTTCCCTACAAGAGAATATATTTGCCATTTGGAAAACACAAACCTGTAATAATGGCCTGAATATATTTTGTAATGTCTTAAAAAAAATTAAAGTAATTGGGGCTGGGGTTGTGACTCAGTGGTACAGCGTCTGCCTAGCATGCTTGAGGCCCTGGCTTCGATCCTCAACACCACATAAAAATACAAAAATAAAGGTATTGTGTCCACCTACAACTAAAAATATATATATATGTATTTTAAAAATTAAAGCAATTGTATACTTTTATCCTTGCATTTATCTATAATAATTTGTCTTCATGCATGTAACAAGAAGGTCTGTTCCATCAGTTAGTTTACCTTTTCTTGTTCAAAATTCAGCATTATGGTTGCTGTTAGGAAGCATATCCTTATGTAAGGGTGTAGTGAGAATTTATTGAATAGATTTTGCATTTGTTTAAAATAAATAGCAAAACCCCTATCATATCAAATAAGTACTCAGTTATCTCACTTGAATCTTAATTTTTAGAGAGATATTTAGTATTGAATCATCAACAAATAACCTCAATGAGAAGATAAATTTCCTTTATATTTCAGTAGCATTTACATATTGTAAGCATTGAATATTTCTACTTTTCATATGTTGATTCAAACTAATATAATAAAAAATGAATTAAAAGTGGTCACGTTATCTATTATCTCATTCTATATCTTTCCTTCCCTGCCCCCTCCTCACCCCTCATTTCAGAAAGATAATAGAATCAGACAAACATCATTACCTTATGTACATGTATGAATATGCAAATGGTATGATTCTACTTCGTGTACAACCACAAAAATGATAATTGTGCTCCATTTGTGTACAATGAATCAAAATTTAAAAAAAGAAAAAAGAAAATATATATATTCACATTGGAGTACTACTCAGCCTTAAAAAAGGAGGAAATGCAATCATTTGTGACTAAAAGGATAAACCTGGATAATACTTTGTTAGGTGAAATAAATCAGGCATAATATGATAAATACCATATAATCTCAAATGTAGAATCTAAAAGCATTGAATTCATAGAAATATAGAGTAGAATGTGGTTACCAGGTTGGGGGTGGTGCGGGGTGAGAGAGAGGGGGGAAATGTTCGGCAAAGCATAAAATTTTCAATTAGACAGTGGGAATAAGATCAAGAGATCTACAGTGCAGCATGGTGACTGTAGTTAAGAATAGCATATTGTATACTTGAAAATTGCTAAGAGAATAAATTTTGTGTTTTCACTACAAAAAAAGTGGCCACATTTTAAAAAATAAATTCATCAAAACTTTGGCTATGTTTTAGAAAGAAAAAGAAAAAAAGAAGGAAGAGAAAAAAAGAGAGAAGGAGCCAGAAAAGCCTACAAAACCACTTACAACTGAAAAGGTAAAATTCCTTTTTTTAAAAAAAATCCATTAATATTACCATCTCATTTATATAGTTATATTAAGGATCCTCTGAATAGTTATGATATGTAAGTAGTTATTTTTTTCTGTGATTGTTATGTGAATACTGTGTGCTCAGCATATCCACCTGACTTGTCCAGTATGATTTGTAATCTATTATAAATGTGTGTGTATAGATCATCTTAATTCCTCAAGGACAAGTATTCTCTCATGAATGATATAGAGAATGATGGGTTTCGTTGCTTTTGTTTTAGTTTTGAGATAAGGTCTTGCTGCGTTGCCCAGGCCAGCCTTGACTTGTGATCCTCCTACCTCAGCCTCCTGAATAGCTGGGATTACAGGCATGTGCTATGGCACCTGGCTTGAGAATGTTATTTTTAGCTTTCATAAACAGACTTCAGTGGAAATTTAGAAAATGAAGAGGTCATAGCTGAAGGGACTTTCAGGAAAGATCTTATGCTTCATAGCATTTGAATTAGATCTTGAAGTGAAGGAAGGATTAAGATGGAAGGCAGGAGTATATTAGTTCAAGAGAACAGCCTGAAGATAGACATGGAAACTGGAAGTAGATGGAAGTATGTTTATAAATGGAAGTATGTTTTTTACAAAATATAGTGAGTTTGAGGGCTGGGGATGTAGCCAGTGGTAGAGTACTTGCTTAGCATGTATGAAACCCTGGGTTCAATACCCAGCATTACCAAGAAAAAAAAAGGTGCGTTTGAAAGAAGATACATGTTTATATATAAGAAGTGGTGAAAAATAGGGCCAGAATGATAGATTGAACTCAAATTGTAGATGTTCGTTCTTTGAGGGGAGGAAAGGCTATGAGCAGCACTTCAGTTTCTAAAACAGGTGATGCACCAAATTTGGAAGGGGTTTTTTGGAAGATCATTTTGGCAGTAATGTTCAGAATAGATGTGATAGGCAAACTAAAGTAAGATCATCATACTTTTCCAAAAGATCTGATTATAAAATATGGTGGGTTGGCTTTGAATACATTTCCTCATATAAACCTAGAAGCATGGTAAGGGAATTGTCAATAAAGCAGCATCCTTGATTTTAGTTGTTTAAATTTTAAAAATTACCTTTATTGAGACCTATTATATTACCACAAACTTCATCTATTTACGGTGCAGAAATACATAGCAGTTCTTTCTCTGTCATTTATTGGAACAGTCTCTCAAAAAATTATAAACAAACCTTCAACATTGAAGAGATATTGAGTATCTCTCAGTTCCTTAGTGTGATAGTCCAAACCGTCCACCATCTGAGGGTTCCTCTGCTTCCCTTTCATTTTTCACACCATTTGGACTCTTCCACATTAAATTCACCACCTCACATAACTGTATTTTCCATGTGTGTTAAATTGTTTTGCCAAGAATATCCTGTTGTTTCCCACCTCTCACTTAAACTTCCTTATTTCACCTTTTCCATAAAGTCAATTAGACATCCCAACTAGATACACTTTTTCTTTTCCTCTAAATTCTGGAGACATTGCTATGCACTTGATTTTATTACTTGTTACCTTCTGTTACTGTTTTTTTAAAATGTATTTTTAAATTGTAGTTGGACACAATATCTTAATTTTATTTGTTTACTTTTTTAATGTGGTGCTGAGGAGCAAACCCAGTGCCTCACACTTGCTAGACAAGCACTCTACCACTGAGCCAAAACCCCAGCCCCATCTGTTACTTTTTAATTGTGTCATTAGATATTTAACACAGATAAGTAGGTATTTTGTTTCAATTATTCATTGATCAGGTGGAGCTAAGTCATATGTTTCCTTACATTTCTAATGGTTTCTTGTGTTAAATACATATAGATGGATTCATGACGCTTTTGCTGATAATTCCTTTTGGTATCTTGATGCCAAGGTCCTGCAGAAAGATTAATAGATTGTTATTTAGTACGAGTAATTAATTAAATCCTAAAGACTATTGAACTATTTTGCTATGTGGAATTCCTTGTAATATGTTTTAAAATACTTTTTAATTAAAGTTTGTTTGAGTGTCACTATCATTGTTTTAGTGATAGTTCACTGAATTAAATTCTTACCTTTCACCATGTTAAATTTAGGTGATAACTGACTTAATACTTTTTAAAGAAGTGATTAAATTGGTTATTATAACCTGTTGACTTAACTAACTAGCTTTAACTCTTCTCTGGTAACTTTAATGCACATCAGTAAGAAGCTGTGAGTGAAATCACTTACATTTGATTACAAAGGGATTTTCAACTCACTTATTTTTTGTTTCTAAAAGTTAGAAATTTTAAAATAGTTTGTATAATGCCTTATTGTTATATGTGTTAAGGTATAAAATTTAACCACTTTTTAAAACATCATGTATTTTTTGTCATTTATAAAAAAAAGTATTTCACCATTAAAATATGGTAAGCATCTGATGCAGTGACCTTGTGTGTTTGTAGCCTTATGCGTAAATAATCGCCTTATGTTGTTTGCTGTGATAATGGGCCCCAGCAGTTACTTCAGGATATGGTCTCTGCATGAGAATCCTGAGAAGAGGCATACAGGCTATGTGAACAGTGAGGAATCTAGCAGTTTGTCTTTAATGGTTCCTTTTAGCCATAGGTTTTATTTAACACCTCATTTGTTTCTCTTGCTTACCCTGCAAAGATTTAGGATTCCTGCTGCTGATGGTGGGGACTTTGCTGAGAGGAAAATCATATAGAGGGAAATACTTTAGTTCTTATAAAAATTTTGTGATCAAATAGTGCAGAATATGTAAGAAAAAAAACATACATTTAAAAATATCACAGTGGAGAAATGGGAAGAATAGCACAAATGAAGAAGCTTTATTTAACAAATAGGCTTTTTTCTTGATATTCTTCCTGACGTATTATTTCCAGGAGGCATAAATAATCCAGAGAAGAAATTGGCATGATAGTAAACTAGTAAGAATAGTCAGAATAATAGCCTTATCATTAAGATTAATTGACCTTATTAGTCTGCTGTATGCCAGAAACTGTGCTAGGTATATAACTTACATTACAGTTGTACATAATAACCTTTATGTAAAATTACCAACTGTGTACCACCACCCAAGTCAGGAAATAAAACAAGGTCAGCACCCCAGAAACTCCACTTCCCCCATGACTTTTCCCAAACAAAAATCATTTCTCTGCCCCTCTATGAATACCTATTTCATTGCATCTTTCTTTGTGTATGTGGTGCTAGAGATTATGAATTCATGGCCTCAAGCATGCTAGGCAAGCACTCTACCAATGAGCTACACCCCTAGCCCTCATTGCATCTTAAAAATAGCTTTACCCTCTCTACATGTATCTCTAAACAATGTGGTTTGATTTTCTCTATTATGATAAAAATGATATTACTAATGTTCTACATTTTATTTTTTAGTCAGCATTTTGTAAGAGTCAGTCATGTTGTATATAGTTGTAGTTTAATCATGTTGTTTCTCAGTATTGTGTGTGTGTGTGTTTCAGTTTATCCATTCCACTGTTGAACAGTTGGATAATATATGGGTTTAAGCTATTATAAGTAGTGCTGCAATGAACACTTCCGTATGTGTACATCTAAGCAAGTTTTTCTTGAGGAAGTACCTAGGAGTAGAATTGCTGGGCCATAAAGTATGTGTATCTTAAACTTACTGCTTGATATCAAACTACTTTCCAAGTGTATACTAGAGACATTCTTAACATCTTCACCTTCCCTACAAATGTGGCATGACTAGGGATTTTAGTATTTGCAGCCTGGTGAGTATGTAATGGTATCTCATTGCATCTTTACTATCCATTTCCTTGATTGCGGGTGAGGTACCTTTCATATGCTTATTGTAATTTGGATCTATTCTTCTAAAAATCTTGGTTCAAAAATTTTGCCTGTTTTTGTGTTACATTGCCTGTCTTCATCTGTTTGCAGTAGTCTATAGAAATATATATATGTTTTATTTCTGTAGCTTATGGTGGCAGAATTTGTCTCTCTTTCTCTTTGTGATTTCTGAACTAGTGAGAGAAGCCTCCTCGTTTTATTCCTGACCTCAAAGGAAAAGGTTTCAACTTTTTGTGTGTGTGTTATCTTGATTTCTCACAAAACTACAAGGTTACTGTTGGTCCATTTTATAGAGTGGCAAACTTATACTCAGAATATATAATTTGTCTAATGTCATCTAGTTTCATTGGAGAATTTATAGAGGATGGGTTGGAAAAATAAGGACTTTTATTTATCTTTTTAAGGCAACACAGATTAAACTCTAGCTCATATTTTCTCATGAGTTTAAAAGAATACTTGATAGGGATTAATAGGGATTATTATTCTAGGATCCTTTCTCTCTTTTTTAAACTAAACTTTTTATATACTTTTATTTATTTTTTATTTTTATGTGGTGCTAAGGATTGAACCCTGTGCCTTACATGTGCTAGGCGAGTGCTCTATCACCGAGCCATAACCCCAACCCCCTAGGAACCTTTCTCTAAGTTTTATTTATTTCTATAAATAATTAAAGCCATTGATATAGTTCTTCTTTTTGGGGGAGGTGGGTACTGGGGATTGAACCCAGGTCCTTGCACATGTTAAGTATATGTTCTACCATTGAGCCATACACCCATCCCCATTAGGGTGATTTTTGACACAGTGATGGTTTAATGAATAGTTACTTGAAAAATATATTAATGTGGCAGATAAGCTTAGGCTTCATCTCAAGGCCTTAGTAAAGGGAGAACAAACTAATTTCAAAATCAGTAGAAGACAGGTAATATTTGAGCTGAAATTAATGAAATTGAAAATAAAAAAGCAATACACATTATCAATGCAACAAAGAATTTGTTCTTCAAAAACATAAATCAGATTGATAAACCCTTAGCCAAACTAACCAAAAGAAAGAAACAAAATTAGAAATGAAAAGGAGATATCACCACAGACACTTTTGAAATCCAAAGGATCATTAGAAACTATTTTGAAAATTCATACTCCAATAAATGGAAAATCTAGAAGACATTGACAAAATTTCTGGATACATATGAATTACCCAGATTGAACCAGAAAGATAAAGAAAACCTAAATGGACCCACATCAAGTAATTAATTTGAAATAGCAATTAAAAACATACCAACAAAGAAAAACCCAGGACCAGATGGATTCTCAGATGAGTTTAGACCTTAATGAAGAATTAATACCAGTCTTTCTCAAATGATTCCATGAATTTGAAAGGGAGGGAACACTCCCAATGCTGGTATAACTCTGGTACCAAAACCAAACAAAGACACATCCAAACTGTCATGTGTAACCAGTTAGAACAGAATTTTAAAAAGGCACATCAGAAAAGAAAGCTGCAGACCAGTAATCCTGATGAAAATAGATGCAGAAATACTTAATAAAAATATTAGCAAACTGCATTCCAAAACATCAAGAAGATAATATACCATGATCAAGTGGGTTTCATCCTAGGGTTGCAAGGTTGTTCAGCATGTGCAAATCAATAAATGCAGTTCACCACTTTAAATAGAATTAAGAACAGGAATCTTACAGTCATCTCAATAGATGCTGAAAAAGCCTTTGATAAATCCAGCATCCATTCGTGGTAAAATGCTGAATAAACTAGGGATTGAAGGAATTTATCTCAAATTATAAAAGCTGTATATAACAAATCCAAAAGCCAGCATCATGCTGAACAGAGAAGAACTGAAAGCATTTCTTCTAAAATCAGGAACAAGACAAAGATATCCACCCTTGCACTTCTATTCAATATAGTTCTTGAAACTCTAACCAGAGCAATCAGCAAGAGAAGAAAATTGAAGGGATATCAAAAGAAAATGGAGATGTCAAACTGTTTGATGATCCTATATGTAAAAGACCCCAAAAAGAAGACTTCTAGAGCTGATAAATGAATTCAGAAAAGTAGCAGGATAGCAGGATACAAGATCAACACTCATAAATCAATAGCATTTCTTTTTACTCCAGCAGTTATTCTGCTGAGAAGGAAATCAGGAAAAACATCCCATTCAAAATAACCTTTGAAAAAAAGAAAACAACCTTGGGAATTAATCTAAGAGGTGAAAGATCTCTGTGGTAAAAATGATAGAATACTAAAGAAGAAATTGAAGAAGATCTAGAAGATGGAAAGATCTCCCATGTTCTTAGATAAACAGAATTAATGTTAACAAAATGGCCATACAACCAAAAGCAGTGTACACATTCAGTGCAATCCATTTCAAAATACCAATGATATTCTTCACAGAACTAGAAAAAAAAGCCAGTTCTTAATTCATTTGAAAGCATTAAGAGAAACAGAATAGCCGAAGTAATTTTGAGCAAGAACAGCAATGCAGGAGACATCACAATACCTGATACCAAATTACACTACAGAGCTATAGTAACAAATACAGCATGGTATTGGCATCAAAATAGATATGACGACCAACAGAATAGAATAGAAGACGCAAAACCGAACTCATATACTTACAGCTGTCTTATACTTGACTGCCAAGGTCCAACCCTAGCAGGGGTTGTGGCAGAACTTGGTAAGGGGGAAGGCCTTGGCGATGAGAATAAAGTGACACAGACTCGAAGATCTGAGGCTAAGTTGTAACTGTACTGTTTCATGGCTATGTTCTAAGTAAGTTTCACATCTAAGTTAAAACTTTACTGTTTTACACACAATTTAACTATTTTTATTCACCTTGAGTACAATCTCTTGAGCTTACATTAAAGGGAAAATGTTGCAAACTCTGAGGGAATCTAATGGGCATAAGTATAATCAAAATAAAATAACTCCTCCTATTCCTCTAAGAAAAACATCACAAAACCTTTAATTGGTTCTGGTTTTTGTCTTACTAGGAAGGATAAGAGCCAAAGCCATTCTCATTAATTATATAGGTTTAGCACATCATGGTTTAAAGTTGTGTCAAGAATAACAGCCATATCAATTAAGCACTCTTGGCATCTCTCTCAAAGACAGCACAACACCCTTTGATCCATCTATTGTATATAAAGTGGAACTTCTTTTTGTTAGTTAAACGACCTCTAAGAAAAGCACTTCTTATTTTCTTTTATAACTTCTATCTAAAGGAAAGAAAGACCTAAATCTAGGGGCTTTAAAGGTTATTCTCTAGGGGAAAGTTATAGCTTCCCATCGATCTTATATGCAATCCTATGTGGTCCCTGAACTGTGAAAACAGTTTCAGTAAAAGGGGGAAACATCCTGGTTTGGGCTAAAGCAGCCAGGCAGTCTGGCTGCATTAGGCTAACTGAGAGTGGTGGTTATAATTCTAAGGACAAACAATAACTCTTGTTGATCTTTCTGTTAAGGTGATATTACATATGAAATCAATTAAGTCTTGAGAGGTGTTATTTTTATGTTCCAAATCACTTAAAGTCTGATTTTTTTACTGAAATCTTTAAATGCAAACATCCAAATATCACACCAATAACAATAAGAAATAACACAAAAACAAGAAAGAGCATGCCACATCCACATTTCCCAGAAGATTAGACCTTGCAAGAATCTTCATTATTCCCCGTGGCACTGTGTCAAGCACTGAGGGGAATAGTGGTGAGTGTGACACTTGACAAAGGTGCCAAACATATATGTTGGAGAAAAGATAGCCTTTTTAAGAAATCTTGCTTGGAAAACAGGGTGTCCATGTATAGAAGAATGAAACGAGATCCCTCTCACTCTGCACAAAAGTCAACTCACAATGGATTGATCAAGGACTTGGGTATTAGACCAGATATTTTGCAATTGCTAGAAGAAAACATAGAGTCAATACTTCATGTTGGTACAGGCACCAACTTCCTAACCATGACCCCTAATGATCAAGAAATAAAACCAAGAATCAATAAGTGGGATGCCATTAAACTGAAAAGCTTCTGCACAGCAGAGTGTAAAGAGAGAGCCTACATAAGAAAATCTTTACCAGCTGCTCCATTGACAGGGATTAATATCCAGAACATACAAAGAGCTCAAAAAACTTAACACAAAACACAAATAATTAATACATGGGCAAAAGAACTAGACACTTCTCAAAAGAAGAAACACTAATGGCTAAGAAATGTGAAAAAATGTTCAACATCTCTAGCAATCAGGGAAATGCAAATCAAAACTAGACTAAGATTTTTCACCTCACTCCAGTCAGAAAAATAATTACCAAGAATACAAATAATAAATGCTAGTGAGGATGTGAGGGGAAAGGTACACTCATACATTGTTGGTGGGACTGCACATTAGCACAATGACTTTGGAAAGCAGTGTGGAGATTCCTACAAAAACTAGGGATGGAACCACCATGTGACACGGCTATCCCACTACTTAGTATTTATCCAGAAGAACTAAAATCAGCATACTATAGCCATATATCCATTTTGGCATTTATCACAGCATAATTCACAATAGCCAGATTATGGAATCAGCACAGATGCCTATTAGTGATAAATAGATTAAGAAAATGTGGTATATATGCACAATGAAATCTTTACTCAACCATGAAGAAGAATGAGATTATGGCATACTAGTAAATAGATGTAAGTGGAGCACATCATGCTAAGTGAAATAAGCTAGACTCTGAAAATCAAGGGTTGAATGTTTTCTCTGATAAGGTGGAATCTAGAGCAAAATAATGGAAAGAACGTGGTGGTGGATATTGGAGTGGAGGGTGTGGATTGGCTATCAGAAAGATATAGGGAAGATCCGTGGAATAGGAGGAGATTGAAAGGGAGGGAAAGAGTAGGGATGAAAAGGGCAAGGAAATGCAGAAGGAACTTAAGAAAATCACATTATATGCACATATAAATATACTACAGGGAATTTTATCTTTATGTAGCAAGCACCAATCAAAAATAAATAAATGAAAGATCAGTAAAGTAGAGGAAAAATAGGGGCAGGAGGAGGAGAGGGGAAAATGTGGGAGGGACTGAAAGGGAGTAAATCAAATTTCATGCATGTATAATTTTGTCAAAATGAACCCAACTGTTATGTATAACTATAATGTTCTAATAAAAATAATATATTTTGGGACTGGGGTTGTAGCTCAATGGTAGAGCACTTGCCTAGCACATCTGAGGTACTGGGTATGCTCCTCAGCACCACATAAAAATAAATAAATAAATAAATAAATAAATAAATAAATAAATAAATAAAGTATTGTGTCCATCTACAACTAAAATTTTTTTAAACTACTGTATTTATATTATACACAGGATTACAAACTCAACTCTAAACAATAAAACTAAGGAAATATTTTGAAATACGAGCCATTATTGTTAACTGTATTCACACTTCTGAGCAATACATCTAGAATCCTTCCATTTAACTGCAGTATTGCACCCACTGACCAGCCTCTCCTCATCCCTTCACCCTCATACCTAGAAGATAGGGTTTGGAATTTTCTCATCACAAAGGAATGATAAATGTTGGAGATGTTGGAGATGCTAATTACCCTGATTTGTTCAATGAACTATTTAAAGCAAAAAAATGTATATATGTATGAATATATATTAACATATATTAATTTTGGACATGGAAGGAATCTTACTACTCTTATTCACATTTCTTATTTTATAAAAAAAGAAAATAAACTAAATTCTAGAAGGAGCTCATTGCTTAGAAGTGATTTTCATAGAGTTAGTAGTTGGTGTTAGCCCGGGGATTTGAATCCTAGTCTCCTGATTTCAATTCCCAAATGTTGAATGTGGGAAGGTATCTGTGAGGGGGCAATATTTTGATTTGACATGAGAGTCATCTTGTTTCAGTTTCATTCCTGTTGTACATTCTACATCATGTTATAATGAAATGTCCAGATTTTCCTAAAGAAAAACTGTTTATAACCCCATCCCATACTCTCCTAACTAATGAGTTAATTTTTATTGATTTGTTAGCTTCTACTTAGCTACTTCTTTCTTCTGTAGTTAAACTTATTTTTCTCAAGCAATCTACTGCTTTCATGAGAATTTTCTCTTGTTCTTTTCTTTTCTAGTACTGGCAATTGAACCCAGGGTCTCAAATGGTAGGCAGGTGCTCTATACTTTAGCTTCATCCCTATCCCTTTTTATTTTTTATTTTGAGACAGGGTGTTACTAAGTTGCTTAGGTGGGTCTCTAACAAGTGTCTCTCCTGCTCAGCTTCCTAGGTAGCTGAAATTACAGGTAAATTGCTACTGCACTCAGCCTTTATTTTGATTTTAGTCAAGTCTCATTGAGGTTTACATCTTTGAGATGTACAGGCATCTATTATTTATTGGGTCAGCAAGAGCCAGATTTACTTTCTTTACTGGGATGAGAAAGATAAAATCTAAAATTTTAATAAAATGAATCAAGTGATTAATTAAAGCAGGTGCTTCTGTCATTTGAATAGTTATCCTTTGTGCTGTATGTATGCTGATAAAAAATATTGTAAAAATTGACTTTCTAAAACATTCTGTCATACAGTAGACATTTCTAATTCACTAAGATTGGTCTACTAGGTTATTTTTTAAGTAACCAATGATCTATAAATAGTTCATGTGCATAAGAAGTATTCTATTAAAGCAAAGTTATATGAGTTCTCTTTCAGCTTAAGTAAGATCATCTTAATTTCTCCTTAGGTTCTAAAAGTTTTACAGTATTTTGTTTCTTGAAGATATGCATATCAGAATATGGAAAATGGAAAAAATTCCTTACTGGAGGAAAGAAGAATTAAACCCTTACTTGTTCTGGTTATATTAGTATTTATTACAACCCATTAGTATACTCATTATATATTAAGTTCTGAAATTTTCTTTTGTATGTTAAATCTTTAATGTAGGAGTCAGCAAACTTTTCTTTAAAGGTTCATATAGTAAAAATTTTAAACTGTAGGCCGTAATATATTTTTACAACTACTCAATTCTTTGTAATGTGAAAGCAATAATGAATGTGTTCTAATAAAACTTTATTTACAAAAGCAGCCAGTCAAGTTTTTGAAACATTTCCCTCTCTACCTCCTCCCAAAAGTAGTTTCAGTGAAGATGCAGGGTCATCAGGGGAACTAAGTTTTAGTACCTGATCTGTGTTTCACTATGTCTCCTTGATGAAGTTGCTTAATTGCTGAGAACTTCCTTCTTCATTTCTAAAAATAAGATTTGCCTAAGTTATCTCGAGGGATCCTTCTGGTAATAAATAGTTTTAAATTTCGAATGGCTTATTCTACCTACTAAACATAGGGATAGATTTCTAACATCTTCTGAATGTATCCTTAAAGATGACTTTCGGAACTCTAGAGTTGAATTTTATTAAGGGAATTGTTCATATTTCAGATTGCTATTTCAAACACTTAATTACTGCTTTCTTTAATCAGTTTTATTCCCCTCCATTAAAACACTAAGTCCAGTTTAGGAGAAAACACATTCAGTTATTCCTAACGCAGGCTACTTCTGTATTGGGGTTGTTCGCGGTGCATGTGCGCACACACTGTGTGTGTGTGTGTGTGTGTGTGTGTGTGTTTGTACTCTTGCTTTGTTGTATGGCTGTGGTGGAGTAGTCTTAGTTTAAAAGAGATTACATGCAATGACATGAAGTCCCAAAAGTATATGTTCTGATTTTTTTCTAGTATTAAAAAAAGTGTTGCTGTGTAGATATTTGCCAATAGTTTCTTGAATTTTATGAGAGAAAAATCAATGCAGTATATATCAAAGTAGAATTTAAAATTCCAGGAAAGAAGTAAAGGAACACTAACACAATAAGAAAGAAAAGACCCCCACTTTTGATAAAGAAGTTTATTTTAAGGTATGAAAAAATATTAGAATCTTTAAGAAGATAATGTAGATGAATAGTGCTTTTTAATATTTTGAATAGTGCTTTTTTAAACTAGAGAGGAATAAAACAAGCAGCCATCAGTTTACCCTTTGAACAAACCTTTTATGTTAATAAAATTGAAAAACAAAAGTAAATAAAAGTGATCTAGATTACTAGTAGAAGCAAAGAGTACAATTACAAATCTCTTGAACTTGAAATTTCAATCTAAGTATGGAAAGTTAACAACCAGTTGTAAATGAAATAAATTGTTCTTAGTAAACCATTTAAGTTAAATTAAGTGGCTCATTACCAGATGCTGTATTGATAGGCTACGTTATTTAGCACCCTGACAGAGACATTTACACAGCTACCAAGTTCTCAGTGTAATATAGGCTAAATTACTATAATGAATGAATACATTTGAGAAGAAAATTTTTCTAATAATTCTTTTATTGAAATCATAGAACATAGGATCTTAGGTGAGTAAGCACATCAGATGCTTCATAGAACCTTTTTATTAATAGGTTTGAAAGACTCTTTATATTTTCCTTAAATCATTTCATTTCCAGTGTAAAGCTGGACCATAGGGATTAATTTGATAGTAATCTTTTGTTTGCAGACTTTTCAAAGAAAATGATAGTTTCAGTATCACTTCATGTTATGCTTAGAAAGCAGTGTAGTGTTTCTTCCCTGTTGCCTAAGTTTTATTATGGTGTAGAATGCTAGTTTGTGTTGAGGACTCCCTATTATTCTTTTAGCTATTAAGCATTTTTTAAAAACAGACTTTTCCTCTCTGAAACAGAAGAGATTTAAGTGGTATCCTTAAGTGAAAATAAATAATCTGTCCTCTTTGGTAACTTCATAGGGTTTCTTGTTCTTTTTCAAGAGACTGGGCAGATATATGGTAGACTAGTGGATTTTTTATAACCTCACTTTTCTGCTTCCCTATAATACTGAAACCATATATATTTTTAAGAAATTAAAAATACACATAAGCAAGAAGAATTAAATAACAACACTACAGATAGCATCACTTAGAAAAAATTATTACTAACATCTTGTTCATCCTTTCTGATTGTTTCCCATGAACATATATGTATTTGTTGGATACCATTAATACATCTGTTATTTTGTAACTTACTTTGTTCCTTTGTCATTTAACAATGTATCTTGAATGCCTTTTCTTACAAATATACCTGTGCCTTTCTATCTTTAAAAACATTCTACTGAATGGATATAGCATAATTTGTCTTTGAGCAAAGTTAAGACTTTAAAATTTATCCCTCTTTTGAATAATCTATGTATGTAGCTAGGTTTTTGAAAACCTATGTATGTAACTCTCTATATATGTTTATCAAAAGCTGTGTTGTAACTGCTTTTTTACCCCCACAAGTTATAACTTCTTACCACTAATTTTAAAAACTGGAATTGCTATGTCAAAGGATGTGTACTTTTAAAAGTCTTTTGAAAAATATCAACAAACTGGTACTAGAAGATAGACAAATGTAGACTTGGGTAGAACAGGTCAATTTGATTCTCAGCTCTGCTATTTAGTAGATGTATGACAACAGCTTGTTTTCTTATATGTACAGCAAGTCTGTTCAACAGACATTTCTGAGTACCTACTATATACCATGCACTATTAAGGACAAAGAATAGAGTAATAGGGGGCTGTCCTGTGTCTTGTAGGATGTTAAATAGCATCTTACCAGTCTTTACAGCCAAAAAGTGTCTTCAGATATTGCTAAATGCCTCACTAGGGACAAATCACTACTTACTTGAGAACTACTGATTCAAAATACAGCTCAGTGAAACTATCTATTGGTGGAAGAATTAATACCTATCTGTTGTGTCATCCACAAAAGGGTACCAGTGATATCAAGGGTTCTTTTGCATATAGACACAAATCTTTTCCTCTGTAGTTTTATTCAGAGGCCAAAAGGAAATAATATACTTAATGTATATGAAAAAAAGTTTATAAGAATGTCATTAAGTAGAAGGTAAACTGTAGGATCAAATGAAACAAATCAGCATTGTCTTAATTAGAAGTTATCTAGAAAAGGGTACGCTCATACATTGCTGGTGGGAGTGCAAGTTCATGCAGCCACTCTGGAAAGCAGTGTGGAGATTCCTTAGAAAACTTGGAATGGATCCACCATTTGACCCTGCTATCCCACTCCTTGGCCTATACCCAAAGGACTTAAAATCAGATTGCTACAGTGATGCAGCCACATCAATGTTCATAGCTGCTCAATTCACAATAGCTAGATTATGGAATCAACCTAAATGCCCTTCAGTAGATGAATGGATAAAGAAACTGTGGTATATATACACAATGGAATATTACTCAGCCATAAAGAAGAATAAAATTATGGCATTTGTAGGTAAATGGATGATGTTGGAGACTGTTACGCTAAGTGAGATCAGCCAATCCCAAAAATCCAAAGGCCGAATGGTCTCACTGATAAATGAATGATGATGCATAATGCGGGGGGGAAGGGTGGCAAGAATGGAGGAAGGATAGATAGCATAGAGGGAAGGGAGGGGTGGGGGTGGGGTGGGGGGTAAAAATAATAACAGAATGTGTGACAGATATCATTGCCCTGTGTACATGCATGAACGCACAGATGGTGTGACTCTACTTTGTGTACAACCAGTGAAACAATAGCTGTACTCCATTTGTGTTCGATGAATCAATAAGTAAATAAAAAAAAAAGTTATCTAGAGTCAGGCTTATCTTTTAAAATTACATATCTTCTCATCTAACTCCTGTTTGATTAGAATCATCTTCAGTTTGGCAGAAAAAATAAAAACACAGGGTATTGGAATAAAAAGTTCATTAGATATGTAAAAAACTTTTGAAGTCTGTTTCTTATTTACCTATATACTTAAAATGGTTACGATGGTGAATTTACCTAAAATATTTGTATTTTACCACAACTAAAGAAATAGTAAATATATTTTAAATGTACCTTGAAGGTCAAGATAAATAGTTTTATCTTTATAATCCAGTTTTAATGAATCAAAAGCCATTTTTTTCTGTTCTCTTCCTTAATTTGTCTCATAACATTTTGCTGAAAGCAATAAAATCTAACTTGAAAGTAAAAAAAAAAAAGTTCAATAACGAAAGGATGAGATGGATAGCATCCATATTCTGTTTTTTAAAATGTGTGTACCTGTACAGTACCAAAGAACCCCTGACCTTGGAAATTTTCTTATGTATGCCTGCCAAAAGGTGACTGTCCTGTCTTTTAGAGTTCCCTCTTTCTTATGTTTATGGCCTCCTATTACCAGCCTGGACCCATTATCGATTTTCCACTTAACATTTTTAGCTGTAGATCTGGAGAAATAGATAGGGACTCTCTTTTCTGATAACAGTCATAAATAATCTTGAGATATTGTTCCAAAAGTATCCAGTATTTGGATTATGAGAAGAATTCTCATTACATCATAGTTATTACCTGGTATAAACATCCTTGAAATTTTATGAGAATGTTGATGGCAGTAGATATAATAATCTTATAGAGACCACTATATAGTTTGTTCTTTTTCCCCATGTGTCCACTACTCTCTCTTCTTTGGGGAGGCTGGGGATTGGACCCAGGGGTGTTTAACCAATTGAGCCACATCCTTAGCCCTTTTAGTGTTTTGTTTTGAGCCATAGTCTTGCTCAGTTGCTGAGGCAGGCTTTGACTTGCCATCCTTCTGTCTCAGTTGCTCAAACTTCTGAGATTACAGGTATGTGCCATCTGACTCAAATCCAGTTCTCTTGAAAACTTTTGATCATTTGAAGCTTTCTCATTTAGTTTCATAGATTGTAAGCTATCATCAGATGTCATTAGACCTCTAAATATGCTGTATTTTACATACTATTTATTGAGTTCCCTTGAATGCAGTTTCATGAATGCCATCTGATTTCTTCATCCCACCCACACTCATCTCTCCTCTAGTTTCAGCATAGAGCATGCTGTGGGACTGAGTGTTGATGTTCTCGCCACTATGATACTCACTGTGACTTAATAGTGAGACTGAGAAAAGTAACATTAAGTGGAAATTGGTCTGACAGTTTGATTGCTCTCAAACAGATTAAATACCACCATTTTTTATCTGTCTCATTTTATAGTGAACTGTAGGCCACACTTCCGGCTTTATCAGTGCAGTGTGCTGTGAGTTCCTGTACATTAGTTAATGTTTACCTATCACCTAGGTAATAGTCTAGATCATAGTGAAATGAATAGTCAAAGGGTATTCAGATATAGAACTACCTTTAGCAATAGATATGATGTAATAGGAGACTGAGTGTGGAAGTTTAGAGAAATAAGAGATAATGTTGAAATTATTAGGGTAGTCTTGTGTACATTTAACATGACCTTGGGAAGATTGTTAAGAAGGAGAAGAGGGAACAGGCAGAGGCATTAACCCAAAAAGCAATGAAATTGTAAAGCATATTTTGGCAGTAATCTATAACTAGTTTAACTGAAGTATAGGATAATAATGTAATATAAGACCATAAAGATAATAAATATCAAGAGAACCTTAAATTTCATGATTAATAGTGAATTGATTCTGATTTTGAGTAAGAAAATATGTTGATTTGAGTGATGATAAGTAAGATGATATCCTGGCTGCAGTATGTAAGATAGTTTGCAAGGAGTTGAGGGTATGGGAAAAGAAACTAGCTAAGAGGCTGAGTATAGTTCAAGCAAGAGATAATGGAGGTTTGATGTAGGACTCTGTCTATAAAAGTAGATTAGCCAGCATCTACTTTCCAAAGAATGATAAATGACTTTTGGGTTGGGAGGTAGTTTAATGTATTTTACTTTGCTTTTTAATAAACAGCCTTGCCAAATTCCAAGGGCTATTGTAGCAGATTCATTCATTTATTTAATCAATGGATGTTTGTTGAGTAGTCAGCAGTAGGGATACAGTAATAAAGTTTCCAGGCTTCACCTATGAATGTACTTGGAATCATTTTAAATGCATGTAGTTCTTTTCCAATAAAAGGCATTAGTGTGATGGTTTGCAATTTGCCTAGTCTTCGTATTATTGCTCCTAAAAGATTTTTAAACTGATAGATTTTAAACTTCATAGCTTTGGTAAAGAGTTTAAAAATATAATCCTTAGGTTTTAAAGATTAATATGCATTTACAACCATTACAGAAGGGATAGCTAAGGTGAATATAAAAAAGTAAATGAGCTGGACACTGTGGCACACACCTGTAATTCCTATGGCCTGGCAAGCTGACACAGGAGGATCTAGAGTTCAAAGCTAGCCTCAGCATCTTAGCAAGGCCCTAAGCAACCCTGTCTCTAAATAAAATATAAAAGGGCTGGGGATGTGGCTCAGTGTTTAAGTGCTTTCTGGGTTCAATCCCCAGGACCCACACACAGAGAAAAATGTAAATGAATATTTTGGACATATTGGTTATTTGTGGATCTTGTCTTGTGTCTAAATATCTCCCTAATTCCATCCTACTTCCAAAAGGCCCATGTGTTAAAGGGCTAGTCCCTTAGCTGTGAAGGTGTTGGAATACTTAGGAATTGCTGCCCAGTGGAAGAAAGTGAGCTTATTGGGGATGTGCCCGTGAAGGAGATATTAGGACCACAGGCCCTCCTCTTTCTCTCTTTGTTTCCCAGCCACCATGAGGCAAACAGGCCTCCACTACCATCTACTTACACTGTGATGTTCTGTGTCACCACATGGCCCAAAGTAACAGAGCCAAGTGATAATGGACTGAAGCCTGTAAAATTGTGAACCAGAAGAAACCTTTCCTCCTTTTAAGTTGGTAATTTCAACTATTTTGCTATAATAACAGGAAGCATAGAATCTCATTTCCAGAAGTAAAAAACTATATAAGAAGACTTCCATCCCCGATTACTCTGAATCAGTGAATCTGAGATGGGCCCCAAAGTTTGTATGTTTAACCCACAGATGCTGTTGGAGATGAAATGTAGCAAGAATATATACATTCTTCTACCACTTTCTCTACTTCTTAACCACTAACCCTGTTCAAGCCACACTTCTCTGATTCTGCTGACAGATGCTAGTTTAGTGTTTCTATTTTTTCTTGCTATACCTTAGCACTTTTATCATTTTAGCATATAGACTGTAAATTTCTTAAACTGACTACTAGATGGAGAAACAATCCTTCCTTCATAATTGATTTTAAAAAAAGATCTGCTTGAGTTTCTGCTAATCTTCTGATTTCAGGTAGCTTTTAAAATAGTTTTGTATAGTCATAATTCCTTGCAGTGATGTAAAATAGTGTAGGACTTCTCTACTTTTCTGTAAGCTCTTCTCTGTTGTTTTCAGAAATGTGGAACTTTTTCTTTTCATCTGCAGCTATGGAATAAAATATTCACCTTCATTAAAAAGGTCCTTTGAAATGCCTGCCAAACAGTCCAATTTTTTTTTATATATATATATTGGAGATTGAACCTAGGGGAATTTTATCATTGGGCTACATTATCTAGCTCTTTTTACTTTTTCTTTTGGAACAGGGTCTTGTTAATTTGCTTAGGTTCTCACTAAGTTGCTGAGGCTGGCCTCAGACTTGTGATTTCCTGCCTCAGCCTCCCAGGTAACTGGAATTACAGGTGTGTGCCACTGTACCCATTCTTGACTTAGAATGTTCTTTGCTTCTTTTATGTTGCATATTTCATTGTTATTACCTTTATAATTGTTGTATTTTTAAGTTTTCAAAGATTTCACAGAAGTTGCCTTCTATTTGGTTCCATCTCTTTGTTGATTATAAAGAGAGGTAAGAAAATGAATTTGATATTTATTTTCCACATAAAGGCTATTTCAAGTTCCCTGAAAACTAACTAGAAGCTGGTAAGATTCATAACAGAGTAAAAGGTTATCCTTTAAACCTCTTTCAGAAGGATGGCAAGAATTGTTTTTGAAACCAAAGTGTTTATAATGATACTATGAAATTTACTTTTTTAAAAAAGCTAATTATCAGGTAAGATCATTAACAGCATTATATAAGTGTGCTTTTATTACAAGATCACAAGTTTTGGGGATTATTTTTCAAAGTATTTAAATATGTAACTTTAATTCAGATACTTAAAATTTTATTTTATTTTATTAAACTTTATATGGAAAATGTCAAATGTATACATACCTATTAGTTTCAACACTGAAACTAATACCTCATCTTGTTTCAGTTATACCTTCATGCTCCTTATATTACTTTGAAGCATATTCCAGTGTTTATACCATTTCATCCATAAATATTTCTATTTATGGATAAATATATATCCATAAATATTTCTTTCACATAAATTGTTTTGTGCAAATTTGAGCTCTACTATGTATTATGGAATATAGATGGTTAGTAAAATGGTTACTGTAGTGAAACAGGGTCTGGCTAAGTTGCCCAAGCTAACCTTGCTGTTGCAATCCTCCTGCCTCAGATTCCCAAGTAACTGGGATTGTAAGCATGTGCCACTGTTCCCAGCCCAGGTTTTCTCTTTTAATGTTTTGTCATGTTTCAAACTTGAGGGATCTAATTAAGGAGCCACATTAAGAATGAGATTTTGAAGTCAGATTGACCACAGAATTATATTAGTAAAAACATAAAAAATGATTTTAAATGCTCCTTTTATTTATGTTTGTATCTTTAAAGAATGTCTTCCTTTGATTAAGTAATACACACCAAATAGTAGTTTACTAAAGCAATATATTAGCTGAATCTATCAGTAGAGATATTGTTTATAGATTTTCGTGCCATTTTTCTATATGGTACAATGTAAACAAACAGTCATAATTAATTTAAATGTTTTGTAAAGAAAAGAAAGGGAGAACAAAACTCTGATTTGGTGCTGATAGTTATTATAGAGACCAGGGAAATATTGTGAGAACTTTATACATTGTTTAAGGTAATATTAAGCAAACAGGAAAGGAACTTACAAGGAGGTAATCTGTCAAGATTTTGTTGTTGTTATTCCTTTCCATTTAATTATATACAGTGAGTTAATTTATTTTTAGAAGACTACTTTTTACCACTATGGAAGAATTCTTAGTATTTAAATATCCACACTCCTCTTTTTAAATAGGCAAACCTATCCTGCATAAATTGGCAACAAATAGCAGTAGTTCAAAGAAATAATCAATAACTGCTATAGATTGGTCTTTAAAGAAGCTAAAATTGATTTCTCTTATCCCTTTTTTCAGTAGAACTATTATTATAAAATTCCTAATTAATACCCCACCCCATTTTTTTTAACACATCTTATTTTTTGGAGAAAACTAAGAGAATTTTAAAAAGTTTTGTAACTATATCATGAGTGTATATCTACCTTAAGTTGACATTTTGTAACTTCATAGAGATTTATTTTACAAGTTAAGTTTAGTATGTTTAAAAATTTAGCCTTTGTATTCAAGCATATAATGTGTAGCTCTCAAGTTGATAGCTCAGTGGAGTGTTTACAAATTCATATACCCATGAAATCAGTCCTCAGATAACCATACAAAACATTATTACTATCTATTTTTTTTTTTTTTTTGCAGTGCTTGGTATTAAACCCAGGGCCTTGTGCTTATGAGGCAAGCACTCTACCAACTGAGCTATATCCCCAGCCCCACATTACTACTATCTTTGTACCCTTTCAGTTCTCTAACACAATATCATCTGAAAGTGAACCACTATTCAGATTACTACCAATATAGATAAATTTTTTTAATTTTATGTAAATGAAATCATACAATGCTAATTTTTTATGCCTGATTTCTTTGCTTATCATTGTGAGATTCATCCATATCCTTATGTGTTCATTTCTTATTGCTGAGCATTATTCTATTGTCTGCATGTGACATACTTTATTTTTCCATTCTACTTTTAGTGGATATTTTAAGTAGTTTCTGATTTAGGGCTTTGATGAATAAAACCTGTTGTGAACATTCTTGTAATGTTTGGGAAACATATACCCAAATATTGGTTTAAGCGTAGAAATGCTGCTGGGTCATAAGGTACATACATATATGCCACATTTATCTAACTGGAGTCTGTCTGCTAGTATTCCAGAGTGATTTTACCATTTTATATTCTCTTTTTGTATAACAGTTACAACTGGTTTGCATTTTTCATCAAAACAGGGTATTGCCACTAAAACACACAGACACACACACACCCTCTAGTGGATATAGAAGTCAGTACTGTATTTTTACTAGTTGATGCTAAAAGTGTACAGAATGTCTTGTGATTTGAAAGACTACTATTAAATAAGTACTTTTTAATAGCTTGAAACAAATTTGACATGAAAGTTCTTTTAACGAGGATGTTATCTAGCTTAAAAAAGAAAGAATGGCTAGAATTCATATTCAAGTACCTAGAAAAAGAGTCATTGTCTTGCAGAGAGCAATAACAATATGATAGTAATGTTACTTTTTTGGTTAAACAACTATACACTAAAAAGCCCTCAGATCTAAAAAGAAGGAACCTGCTGAAGTTGTAACAGCTGTTTAATACTTGTTTACTATTAAAGAAACTGTAATGATAAAGAGTATATAGATTGTGGCAGAAAACCATATTTTAGGTTCTATTACAGGCTTTTGTAGTAAATTGGAAACATTTTTTTCTTTATGAAATGTCTGAAATGTTTTTGCAGTCATTTAAAGCTTTATTGCAAGTGAAGCAATAAAAAGGAGGAAGAAATCCAATTACTTCATGTGCAAAGCCTTTATTTTCTGTTTAATAAAAGAAAGAGTTTTGTTCAGTAAGTAGGCAAGCTTTACAGTCCTTCCTAGTAAATTAGAAATTTAGTTAGATAGAAAATAAGGAAAAGACTTCCTTGATAAATGTGTCCTAGAATAGGACTCATCACATAAAGATGCACAATAAATATGAAGGCAGTTTTATGAAGTTAAAGCCTCTGTTTAAGAATGTTGCATCCAAGGTATAAGGATCAGCAATTAGATTAGATAGGTTATTCAAGGTAGTAAAAATGAAAAGCACTTAGTTGATGCTCAGCATGTGCCAAACATTATTCTAAGGCCTTGAATGCATTATTTCATAGTCCTTACAACAACTTTGTGAGTTTTGTGGTAGTCAGCTTTTCATCACTATGAACAAAATACATGACAAGAACAACTTACAGGAGGAAGGTTTATTTCAACTCAGAGTTTCAGTTCACATTTGTCTGCCTGACACCTTTGCTGTAGACCTGATGTGATATTGAACTCTGTGGTGGAAGGGCATGACAGAAGAAAGCTTCTCAGCTCATGGCAGACAGAAAGCAGAGAGACAGAGAGCATGAGAAGGTGGGGAGAAGATAGAGTCCCAGACCACCTCCCCCAGTGACCTACTTCCTATAGCCACACCCCACCTGCCACAGTTAGCACCCAGTAGTCCATTCAGATTATTAATCCATTAAATGGATCAATCATCTAATGAGATTCCAGCTCTCATAATTAAATTATTTAACCCTTGAAAGTTCCTGCATTGCCTAACACATGAGCTTTTGTGAGGGTGGATTTTTAGATCCAAACCATAACAGATTGATATCATTATTATTCTCATTTATGATGAGAATCTGGGAGATATAAGTTTGGTAACTTATTAGTGGAGACACACATTTGGTAATTCATTTGTGGTCACATAGCTATGAGTAGTAACCAAGCTGAGAATCAAATCTGAGTAGTCTACCTTCAGACTGTGTGCTCTTAACCAATATGTTCTATGACTTATGCGAACACTATAACGTACAAAAGTGGGAAAAGATAGGAGAAAAGGTGAGGGCAAAGGATCAACTCTGAGCTTCTGTTAAGTGCTGTGCATTGTGCTAAGCATTTATGTGTGCTAATTAATCCTCCCTGTAATCCTAGCAGCTCGGGAGGTTGAGGCAGGAGAATTGCAAGTTCAAAGCCAGCCTCAGCAACTTAGTGAGGCCCTAAGCAACTCAGCAAGACCCTGTTTCTACATAAAATATAAGAAAAGACTGGGGATGTGGCTCAGTGGTTCAGCTGGTACTAAAAACAAACAAACGAGAAAAAATAAAAGAAAGAAAGAAAGAAAGAAAAAGAAACCTAAAATTCAGAATGAAAAATGACCCAAGGTCATATATCTAATAATTAAATGGAAGGTAGCTTATAGGAAATTTTTCATCTTCCCATGAATGTCTGTTATAGAATAATTGAAATAACTGCTCATACTCATTGGGAAGTAGCAAGCTGTTTATATCTTTAGTATGCATTTTATAATTCCTAGATTGATTCAACACATCATCTATACTAAGTAATGGCAGCATGGTATAGTAAGAAGAATATGGGCATTGGAGTCAGGAGGGCCTCAGTGTTTATAATTGCAGCTTAATTTTAAAATGGTTGTGTGACAGATTCTCTAATACATTATTGGGATACAGCAGTAAATAAATTAGGCAACAATTTCTGCCCTTGTGAAGGAGAAATTGGTGCATTTAGTTGTGAGTTCTCTTGGAAAACTGATCTTTCTGGTACTGTCCCCTTGCTTTCCTTCTGGCAAACTGATATGTGCTGGACTAACCAATAGAGCTCATTTCAAAGTGTCTGTAGGAACAAAGGTGTTTGTTTAGGTCCCATCTATTCTTTCTTTATGACCAACAATTTTGTATATGTTTGCCTGAGTGTTCTAAGTTCAGTACATTTATTGAGCATATTTTATTGAGCTTTTTTATTGATGAGTCCCATTCTAGCTTTGGAGGCACAAAGATGATCTCCGGGGAAAAAAAGTATTTTCTCAAAGCTTATAGCCTCAGAGAAGAATGACAGAAGGAGAAGAGAGGAGAAAACCTGTTGTCTCTTCCCTTTGCACTGCCCCAATCCCCGTCTTTACTCTTTTCTTGTGTAAAAGTGAATCAGAACCTACAAGGAGAGGTGTAAAGCTTCATTGTGTAAATCCCTTTGCCTCAGTCATTCCTTCTTCATGGCCCATGACTCAGGTATTCCTTGAAGTTTGTTTACAGATGTCAGTGTGTCTTATGCTTCATCTGGTTTAATTTTAGTTGATCTTTCTTGCAGTGACATTTTTCATATCATACCTTTGTTAGCCAGTTTTTGTTACTGTAACAAATACGTAAGACAATCAACTTTTAAAAAGAAAAAGTTTATTTCGGCTCACAGTTTTAGAGGTTTCAACCCATGGTTGACTGGCACTGTTGCTTTTGGTCCTGTGATGAGGCCATACATCATGGTAAGGAATGCATCCTGGAGCAGAACTGCTCACCTCATGACTGGATGGAAAAAGAGAGAAGATACTAGGGTCCCATAATCCACTTCAGTGGCATGATCCTAAGCACAGGAAGACCTTCCAGTAGGACTCATCTCTTAAAGTTTTCAGCATCTACCAATAGCACCATGAACCAAGCTTTTAACACATGGACCTTTGGCGGATACTTACTCAAACCATTCTTACGTTTTGACATAGTAATCACTGCATGCAGGAGGACATTTATTAAAATTTTCACTGTCCAGTCAGTACAGTTCAGTGTCATAATAACATGAAAAGATTTCAAGTAAATAATGTTGGAAAACTAATTACACTCAATGCCATTGCCAAAGATCTGATAAAATGACTTAACAATTGAAAAAGAAG
>JAJEJO010001033.1:0-64099 GCA_020662805.1 Glaucomys volans | reverse complement strand
TAAGGTATTAACGTTATTTGTATCTCAAAATAGAAAGTTTTAAATAGTCCTTCTGACTTCACCGAAATTCTGCTTGCTTAGTCTCCTTATTTCCTTCTGAATACCTTGCTCTCCCTCAGTGGTACTCCTTTCTGGCAAGAACTGATTCAGTTCAATTATCATTCTATTCCATACTCTCAGTTGAGCCAAAAAATCTGTCTGCTCACTGGTCTTACTATCAGTTCATGGCTGCAGATCTCAAGTGGGCATTGAATGTTGCTTATAGTTCTGTTCTACTTTCCTAGTAGGTGTGCTTTCTATTCTTCTGAAGAGTTTTTTTCATGCCCTTTCTGTGTATACATATTACCCATTTCAATAACGATTTTCTGGTTGAGAAGATAGCAACTACAAAGAACTACCTCATTATCCCTACCCTGAAATAATCAGCCTGCCTGCGTTGTGCCCTGCCTTTCCTTCTGATGAAATTGGAGGAGCTACCCCTGTCAGATCAGTGGTTCTTACTGAAGGTGTAAGGCGCTGGGTAATTTACCTCACACCTTCGTTCTATGATTGTCTCTTCTTCCCTGCTTCCTCAGTTCCTTCCTTCCCTACCAAATTATCTTAGGATCTGATATTCCATTAGTATCACCTTCAGCCACTACCCTTTTTGAAAGAGTCAACTCTGATCATTGTTTATATTTCCTTATTCAAGAGTTTCTCCTCATTTCTTGCTCATCCAGTTCCAACACCTTCTACTGAGGTTCCTCAAAGTCAAGGCCACCAATTACCTCCCTGTTATCAAGCTCTTTGGGTTTTTCTGTTTTTGTCTTTCTTTTCGTTAGTTTTCTATGTGGATGACCATGTCCTGCTTCATAAATACTTTTTTGTCTTGGTTTCTAGGTACCCCACTCTTCTAGTTTTATTCTCACTTCATTAGCTGTTCTTTCTGTCCTTTACTGGTTTTGTATTCTCTGCCAGACCTCAAAATATTTTAGTACTCCTGTTCAGTGCTGGGCTCCCTTGTTTTGTACCTTTTCTCTCCCTAAAGGTGTTTAACAGTCCCATAGCTTTAACTCTTTGGGGCACACTGATGACTTTTAGATCCATATTTCTTTGCTTGATCCAACCCGAGAATCCTAGCCTTGTGTACTTTGCTGCCTATGTGTCCATAGCCACATATATGTCTTAAACTGAACATGGCCAAGATAGACCTTTTCTCTCTGCTGCTTCTCTTTCCACTCTCCACCCTCTTCTGAAGAAGCCACATCACTCCCCAGCCTTACTTAGTTGCTTAAGGCAAAAATCCAAGTTGAACTAGATTCATCTTTCCTTTCCTACCACCAACACATTACTTACATTAGTTAGTCAGTCTTAATAACTATACCTCTTTCTATTTGCATTGTTACCGCTCTAAAGTAACCCACCTTTATTTCTTTCCTGGACCTTTGCAATTAGCCTCCTGTTCCCACATCCTTCTTCCACCCCTTTCAGATTTTTCTTTGTAAATGTAAGTCAGATCATGTTTCTTTCTCAGCACTTCCCAGTGACTTCCAATTGCCATACACAGTGACACAGTGAATTCTTACACCTGTGCTGTGTGCTTGACTTTACAATGTTCATTCTACTTTAGCCATCCTTTATTTGTGTTCCTAGAATATGTCATTTTGTGATCTTTTTGCACCATTTTGTGACCTTTTTGTACCATTTGCTCTTACTGTGGTGCTTGTCATGATTTTGTCATGGGTGACTTCTTGTCATTCAGATTTTACTTTAAATAATTCCTTAGAAAGATCCATCTTAAACACCCAATTCAAAGTTTTTGTCGGTCATCTTTGATTATATAGATAAGCAATTGAATATAGAAGTCTAGGTTCTGGGGCTAGGTGAAGTCAAGAAATAATAGATTTAGAAGCCATCAGTATGTCCTATTTTAATTTATTCTGTAACATCCAACACTTCACTGTTTTCTATGTTGGCCATCATTTGTTTTATTGTTTCTTTCTCCCTTTGGCATCCCCCTCCCTTTTCCCCTCCTCTAAAATGTAAACTGTAGATTGTCAGTGCCTAGAACAGTGCTGAGCATATGGAGGTGCAGTTGTTGAATAAATGGCAATCAGTGCAATAAGCAGTTTTGTGGGACACAATGATAAGAAAAATAATCCTTTTTATGATTATATTGCTAAGATGAGCAGGAAATCCAATACAATTTAGGGGAAGTAAAGGGAATGGAAGGGTAATTATGACTTAACAAAAAGAGAAAAGTTTAGTTCTTTTCTCTTTTGTTTATTTTGCTTGAACAGGAGTCCAACTCTGTGCATGGTTTTACTTTCCAAGGTTTTAGTTACTCTTGATCAACTGTGGTCCAAAAGTATTGAATGGAAACTTCCAGAGAGAAAAAGTTTATAAAATATAAACTGTGCACCATTTTTAATAGCACGATGAATCTCAAGCCATCCCTTTCTCTCCCACCTGGTCCTACTCAAATGTGACTCACCCCTTTTTCTAGCATATTGACATTGTATATACTATCTGCCCATTAAGATCCACTTAGCAGCTGCCTCCATTATTAAATCCACTGTTGGGATTTTGCAATGCTTTTGCTCAAGTAACTTATTTTACTTAATAATGTCTCCAAAACACAAGAGAATTGATGCTGGCAGTTTTATTATAATTCATTGTTATAATTGATCTATTTTGTTATTATTGAGAATAATACTGTAGAGTAGAATATTATTGAGAATTCTATTATACTATAGTATAATAATTATATAATATAATAATTATACTATAGTATAATAATTATTATAATATAATTATTATATAATAGTATTATTGAAAAATCTCTTCTGTGCCTAATTTATTAATTAAACTTTTTTTTATATTTGTACAGGAAAAAAACTTTTAGTTACTTTTGTACAGGAAAAAAAATTTTATATATAGGGTTTGGTACCCATCTTTAGTACCATGCATCCACTGAGATTCTTTGAATGTGTGTCAGGTCACTTTACTATTTAGAGAGTGTATGTTTAAGTGAACACAAGTCAGGGTTGTTAGATCCTTCTTTGGAAGCTTATGATGAAGAATATACCCACTGAACCAGCAGTGGAATGTTTAAACAGCTCAGTGTTCAGGGTTCTTTTTTTTCCTCCTGACCATACTTTTTAATAACCTACCTTAGGGAATTTTTAAAAAATAAGGAAAAGGTAAAACTATCTTTATATTACTAGAACATATTTAGCCATAATGTAGGTATCTTTTGCTATTATAGTAAAAACACCCAGGAAGGTGAATTATTAAGAAATCTTCCAAGGTTTAAGGACTAGGTGAACAACACTGCTGATAACTAATTTATTTCTTTTAACGATATATCCTAGAATATCTTTGTGGGCTTTGTCATGTTAAAAGGTGTTTTTCTGCAATGAAGATTGTGTTGCAATAGCTGACAGGCTGTATGGAAATATATACAAATAGTCCTTGAAGAGGCCCAATAGGGCACACACTTGCTTGGATATGTCTGTGGAGGGGAGATGTCTAATGCCCACATGAGAATTTATTTGTGGGCTCTTCATATTTTATATATGGTAAGAACATAGAAGTCCATTTCAATCCCTGATCTTCAGCTGAAGAAATTGGAATTTAGTGTAATTATATAAGCAGCTAAATGATGCCAAGATTTAAATCCCACAGATGCTGAAGTTCCACAGTCCCTACCAGTGATACCTGGTTGTCATTGTTGCCTTTTATCAGTAATAACACACCTGGAAAAAGCAGTGAGTATGCATAACCAACAATGGATGCAGCCTTTTATTTTTAATATTTTTATTAGTACATTATGGTTATATATAGTGGGTTTCACTTTGACATTCAAAAATGCATGTAAAAGAGTTTGCTCCATTTCAGTACCTAGTACTTCCCCTTTCCTGCCCTTCCTCCCACCCCTTCCCTAAGTTTTTCCTCTACTCTATTGGTCCTACTTCTATTCATTTATATATATTTTAATTGGTGAATTATACATAAAAGTAGAATGCATTGTGATACATTCATATATTTATATAACATAATTTTTGTCAACTTTATTTCCTGGCTATTCCCCTTTCCTTCCCTTGCCCCCATCCTCTTGGTCCCCAGCCTCAGCTCTACTGATGTTCCTTTTATTTTAAAGAGATCCCCTGTTTTTATTCTTTTTTCTCACTAGAGTCCATATATGAGAGAACATTTAATTCTTGACTTTCTGGGTTTGGCATGATGTTCTCTACTTCCATCTATTTGCCAACAAATGACATAATTTCATTCTTCTTTATGGCTGAGTAGAACTCTATTGTGTATATACATATATCAGATTTTCTTTTTCTGATATTCCTCTATTGACAGGCACCTAGGCAGATTCCATAACTTGACTTTTGTGAATTGTGCTGCTATAAACATTGTTATGCATGTATCTTAGTATGCTGATTTTAGTTTTTTGGGATAGATACCAAGGAGTGGAAAAGCTGGGACCTATGGGTGGTTCCATTTCTGGTCTTTGGTATCAAGGTGATACTGACTTCATAGAAAGAGTTTGGTAGTGTTTCCTCCCTTTCTCTTTCATGAAATAATTGAGAAGCATTGATGTTAGTTCTTTGAAGATCTGGTAAAATTTAACTGAGAATCCCTCTAGACCTAGGCTTTTCTTTGTTGGAAGACCTTTTTTAACTGCTTCAGTCTTACTGCTTGATGTTGGTTTATTTAGGTTTTCTGTATCCTTTTTGTTCAATTTGGGTAGGTCAGATATCTCTAGAAATTTGTCAGTATCATCTAGATTTTCCAATTTATTGGAGTATAAGTTTTCAAAATAGTTCCTCATGATCCTCTGCTGAAATTTTCTCCCATTGATAGAAGGAGGACACCAGATAGCTATTACTGAAATTTTCTCCCATTGGGCACCATTCATTCAAAGGCTGTCTTTTCTCCAATGTATGTTTTGGGCGCCTTTGTCTAGTATTAGATAACTGTATTTGTGTAGGTTTGTCTCTGTGTCTTCTATTATATTCCATTGATCTTCATGCCTATTTTGGTGCCAGTACCATGCTTTTTGTTATTACAGCTCTGTAGTGTAATTTGAGGACCAGTATTGTGATTAAACATGATATTAATGATTTTATATTATTTCAATTATAGAAGAAGTGTATGCTTATCCAAAATAATAAATTCTGTATTTCCCCTAAGGTTTTTTAAAAAAAGTTCCTGTAGTGATATCTCCTTTTTATTTCTAATTTTGTTAATTTGGGTCTTCTCTTTCATTCTTTTAGTTAGTTTTTGGCTAGAGGTTTATTAATCTTGTTTATCTTTTCAAAGAGCTTTCTCTTTGTTGCATTGGTCCTTTATACTTTTAAATTCTCTATTTCATTCATTTTGGCTCTGATCCTAATTATTTCCTGTCTTCCATTGGTTTTAGAATTAGTTTGTTCCTGCTTTTCCAGGGCCTTGAGAATATAGGATTTGATTGTTTATTTGGGAACTTTCTTTCTGTCTTTTTAAAACATTGGCACTTAATGAATTTCTCCTCTCATTTCTTTTATGATCCATTCTTCATTTGAAAGAGTATTGTTCAGTCTTTATGTAGTTTCTATGAGTTTTTTTCCTGTTGATTTCTAATTTCAATCCACTGTGACCTGATAAGATGCATGTGATAAGATTAATATATATATATGTGTACATATATATATATATATATATTCTCTTTTTTTTTTTTTTTTTTTTTTTTTTACTTGTTAAGACCTGCTTCATGTTCTAAAATAGTCTCTTTGGAAATGGTTCAAACAGGCGACTGAGATGAAAGTATATTCAGTGAATATTTTGTAGATATTTATTAAGTCCTTTTGATTTGTAGTATCACTTAGGTCTGAAGTGTGTTGGTTTTTGTCAGTATGACCTGTCTCTTATTGAAGGTTATTTTAAATCACCAGTTATTATTGTATTGGTGTCTATCTGGGACTTAAAGTTAGGAAGTGTTTGTTTTATGTAATAAGGTGCACCGACATTTGGGGCAAAAATATTTACTATTATTTTATCTTCTTGTTTGGCTGTTCCCTTTAACAGTATGTAGTGACCCTCCTCTTTTGATTAATTTTTGCTTGAATTCTGCTTTGTCAGATATGAAAATATATACTTCTGATTGTTTCCAGACTCCATTTGCATGGAATATTTTTTCATTCTTTTACTTTCAGTCTGGAGATATATTTGCCTGTGAGTCTCTTGCAAATGACATATGGTTGGGTCTCACTTTTTAATCCATTCTGCAGTTTGTGTGTTTTATTAGAGTGTTGAGACCATTTGCTCTTAGAATTATTATGAAGAGATGTTTATTATTTCCAGTCATTTGTTTTATAAATTTAATTCATTCTTAATTTTTATTTGCTTAAATTGCTTTTCTGAAGTGCTTCATCCATTTGAGAGTTCTCTGGTTTGTTTATTTTCTATAATAAAGGCTTTGGTGGTTGTGAATTTTTTTAGTTTATCCTCGTATTTGTCAGGCCTCTCTCGAGAAACAGAACAGGAAGTATGATTATAAAAAGGACTTTTATTAGATTGGATTACACAACCAGAAGCTGGACCATTCAAAATGGCCATCTGCAGCTGGAGAGCTGGAAGAACCAGCAGCTGCACAGTCCAAGACACAGAAGCTCCAGAACAAGAAAGATCAACAGTGCTACTCTAGTTCAAAACCAAGGCTTCTGGAAACTACCTGGAGAATCACTGACAGTCTGCTTTGGAAGAGTGAAGAATTGAGAGTCTGATATCCTCAGATTATTGAAGCAACAATCAAGAACCTGTTCAAGAAGAGCTGAGCTTGCATCTTCATTTGCTTCCTTGTTCTTCCAGCTTTTATTCCATCCTATTGAGCAGTGTTGCCCATGCTTAGGGAGGAGCTCCACTTCAGTTCCTATCCCACATTCCAGTCATTCCTAGATAGGCTCTCATTGACACACACAGAAGCCTCTTAATCATTCGCATCTCTTAATTCAATCAAGTTGACAATTCAAATTAACCATTACAATCCTTATCATTCTGAATGATAAGGTTGCTATATCCAAAAAAGGAGGCATTTTTTGTTTTTTGTTTTCCTTTTTCAGAGCTTGAATTATCTCATTTTAAACCCTTTTGAATTCTAGGGTCAGAGTTGAGAAGTCTAAATTGTCTTATTGGTCTACTTTTAAATGTGATTTGACATTTTCCTTCTGACTTTTAATATTCTATCCTTATTCTTTAGGATAGGCATGTTGATTATGAAGTTTCTTAGGTTCTAGTTTGATCTTATTTATTTGGGGTTCTACATGCATCTTGTTTGTGAATGTCCATCTCATTCCTAAGGTTTGAAAAATTTTCTGATGTTATTTCACTGAAAAGGTTATTAATGCCATTAGCCTTTACTGTCTACGAAGTCTTCAGCTCAATACCCTGTTCCAGGAATTAAGTTCTGTTTTCTATGTAATCTAGTCTGTTAGTGATACTTCCAAGTGAAATTTTCATCTGATTTATTGTGTCTTTCATTTCTAACAGTTGATTGATTTATTTTCAGAATTTCTCTCTATTGAAATGGTCTTTTATCTCCTGTAACTGCTCTCTTTGTTTCTTAGATGTTCTTTTAGCTTATTAACATTTATCTTTCTCTAGAATTTCATTCCCTTCCATGTCTGTATGTTCCTTTCTTGGGAGATTTTAACTATTATGTAGAGATTTGCTTCCTAGCTTCATGTCTTAGAGGTCTTGAACTTGTGTTGATCTGTTGAGATCATCTTCTTCCTCTTTCATGTATGTGTGTGTTCTGTGAGCCAGTTAGCATAGCTAGAACACACAGTTAAACACATTCACACTTGATGGAGAAAAATGAAAGAAGAAAGGAACAAGGAAAAAAAAAACCTTAATGAAAAATGAAGGAATTATCTCTGCTAATGTGGTCAAAACTGTTGACAAGAATGGATGTTCACTCCCCATGCCACGTTGTCCTCCTTTGTTTCTTCTTGGTCCATGTACCCATTAGTTAGACAAAGGGCCAGGGGTTGTTAAAACCATCTTCTTTGAGTTGCTATATTGTGAGCTGGAGTGGCCTGGGATGAAACTAGTTGTAGTAGCTCTTAAGTTCCCTTCTCAATAGTTTAAAATAGGACAAAATGGGAAATAGTGAAAATTGGAGTTTTGTCCCTGCAACCTAGTTAGATGCATTCCCAGGACAGGGCTCATGGTTTTATGGGCTTGTCTTATTTCACTTAGCATGATATTCTCCAGCTCCACCCATTTACCAGCAAATGCCATCATTTTATTCTTCTTTATGGCTGAGTAATATTCCATTGTGTATATATACCACAATTTCATTACCCATTCATCAATTGAAGGGCATCTAGGTTGGTTCCATAATCTAGCTATTGTGAATTAAGCAACTATGAACATTGATGTGACTGCATCACTGTGCTTTGCTGATTTTGAGTCCTTTGGGTATAAACTGAGGAGTGGGATAGCTGGGTCAAATGGTGGGTCCTTTCCAAGTTTTTTGAGGAGTCTCCATACTGCTTTCCAGAGTGGTTGCACCAATTTGCAACTCCACCAGCAATGTATGAGTGTGCCTTTTTCCCCACGTCCATGCCAACACTTATTATTGCTTGTGTTCCTCCTAATAGCCATTCTAATTGGAGTTAGATGAAATCTTAGGGTGGTTTTAATTTGCATTTCTCTAGTTACTGGAGATGATGAGCACTTTTTCATATATTTGTTGATCACCTGTATATCTCCTTCTGTGAAGTGTCTTCCCACTTCCTTAGCTTATTTATTGATTGGGTTCTTTGTATTTTTGGTGGGAAGTTTTGTAAGTTCTTTATAAATTTTGGAGATCAGTGCTCTGTCTAAAGTGTGTGTGGAGAAGATTTTTTCCCACTCTGTAGGTTTTCTTGTTACGTTATTGATTGTTTCCTTTAATGAGAAAAAGCTTTTTATTTGACTCCATCCCATTTATTGATTCTTGCTTTTATTTCTTGAGCTCTGGGGGTCATGTTAAGGGAGTCTGGTCGTAAGCCAACATGAAGAAGATTTGGGCCTACTTTTTCTTCTATTTGGTGAAGGGTCTCAGGTCTAATTCCTAGATCCTTGATCCATTTTGAGTTGAGTCTTGTATAGGGTGAGAAATAGGAGTTTAATTTCATTTTACTGCATGTGGATTTCCAGTTTTTTCAGCACCATTTGTTGAAGAGGCTATCTTTTCTCCATTGTATGTTTTTGGCACCTTTGTCTAGTATGAGATAACTGTACTTACGTGGGTTTATCTCTGTGTCTTTTGTTCTGTACCATTGGTCTACCTGTCTATTTTGGTGCCAACACCATGCCATTTTTGTTACTATTGCTCTATAGTTGAGTTTAAGGTCTGGTTTTGTGATACCACCTGCTTCATTCTTCCTGCCCAGGACTACTTTGGCTACTCTGGGTCTTTTGTTCTTCCAGATGAATTTCATGATTGCATTCTCTATTTCTATGAGGAGTATCATTGGGATTTTAATTGGAATTGCATTAAATTTGTATAGGGCCTTTGGAAGTATGGCCATTTTGATTATGTTAATTCGGCCTATCCAAGAACATGGGAGATCTTTCCATCCTCTCAGGTCTTCCTCTATTTCTTTCTTTAATGTTCTGTAGTTTTCATTGTAGAGGTCTTTCACCTCTTTTGTTAGATTGATTCCCAAGTTTTATCTTTTTTCAGACTATTGTGAACAGAGTTGTTTTCCTCATTTCATTTTCAGATGATTCATTGCTTATGTAGATAAATGCATTTGATTTATGTGTGTTTATTTTATATCCTGCTATTTTGCTGAATTCATTAATTAGGTCTAAAAGTTTTATGGTGGAGTTTTATGGATATAGAAATATAGATCATGTCATCGGCAATAGTGAGTTCTTCTTTTCCTATTTGTATTCCTTTAATTTCCATGGTCTGTCTAATTGCTCTGCCTAGCATTTCAAGCACAAGGTTGAATAGACGTGACAGTGGGCATCCCTATCTTGTTCCAGTTTTTAAAGGGAATGCTTTCAGTTTTTCTCCTTTAAGAATGATGTTGGCAGTGGGCTTAGCATAAATAGCTTTTACAATGTTGAAGTATGTTCCTACCATCCCAATTTTTTCTAGTGTTTTGAGCATGAAGGGGTGTTGTATTTTGTCAAATGGTTTCTCAGCATCTATCGAAATAATCATATGCTTCTTAACCCTAAGTGTATTGAAGTGATGAATTACACTTACTGATTTCCGGATGTTGAACTAGCCTTGCGTCCCTGGGATACACCCCACTTGATCGTGGTGCACTATCTCCTTAATATAGTTCTGTAAGCAATTTACCAGAATTTTGTTAAGGATTTTCACATCTATATTCATCAGAGAATATTGGTCTGAAGTTTTCTTTCCTACTTGTGTCTTTATCTGGTTTTGGTATCAAGTGATACTAGCTTCATGGAATGAATTTGGAAGGGTTCCCTCCTTTTCTATTTCATGAAATACTTTCAGGAGTATTGGTATAAGTTCTTCTTTGAAGGTCTTGTAGCACTCAGGTGAGGATCTGTCTGATCCCAGGCTTTTCTTGGTTGGCAGGCTTTTAATGGCTTCTTCTGTTTCAGTACTTGAAATTGATCTGTTTAAATTGTGTATGTCCTCCTGGTTCAGTTTGGGAGGATCATATGTCTCTAGGAATTATCGATGTCTTCAGGATTTTCTGTTTTGTTGGAGTATAGATTTTCAAAGTAGCTTTTAGTTGTGTTTTGTATTTCAATGGTGTCTATTGTGATATTTCCTTTTTCATCACGAATTTTAGTAATTTGAGTTTTCTCCTTTGTTTGTGTGGCTAAGGATTTATCTATTTTGTTTACTTTTTCAAAGAACCAACTTTTTGTTTTGTCAATTTTTTGAATGCTTTCTTTTGTTTCAATTTCATTGATTTCGGCTCTGATTTTAATTATTTCCTGTCTTCTACTACTTTTGGTGTTGTTCTGTTCTTCTTTTTCTAGGGGTTTGAGATGTAATGTTAGATCGTGTAGTTGTTGACTTTTTATTCCTTTCTTGAATGCACTCAATGCAGTGAATTTTCCTCTTAATACTGCTTTCATAGTGTCCCAAAGATTTTGATATGTTGTATCATCATTCTCATTTACCTCTAAGAATTTTTTTATCTCCTCTCTGTTTTCTGTTATCCATGCTTCATTCAATAGCATATTATTTAGTCTCCAGGTGTAAGTTATTGATTATGTTATTGAGTTCTATGGTTTCTTTGTTTAGTTTTTGTTTGGAAGATCTATCCAGTGGTGACAGTGTTGTGTTAAAGTCACCCAGAATTATTGTGTTGTGGTCTATTTGATTCCTGGATTGAGAGAGATTTGTTTGATGTACCTGGATGTGCCATTGTTTGGGCATAAATATTTATGATTGTTATGTCTCCCTGATTTATGGTTCCCTTAACCAGCATGAAATGACCTTCTTTATCCCTTCTCACTAACTTTGGCTTGAAGTCCACTTTATCTGATATAAGGATGGAAACCCCCACTTTTTTACTGGGTCCATGTGTGTGATAGGTTTTTTCCCATCCTTTCACTTTTAGTCTGTGGATGTCCTTTTCTATTAGATGAGTCTCTTGAAGGCAGCATATTGTTGGGTCTTTCTTTTTAGTCCAATCTGCCAGTTTATGTCTTTTGATGGATGAGTTTAGGCCATTAACATTCAGAGTTATTATTGAGTTATGATTTGTATTCCCAGTCATTTTGACTTAGTTTTGGTTTTTAACTTCACTTAGTTTCTCCTTTGATTGGCTTTTCCCTTAGGGTAGTTCCTCCCTTTGCTGACTTATATCGTTGTTTTTCATTTCTTCCTCATGGAATATCTTGCTGAGAATGTTCTGTAGGGCAGGCTTTCTATGTGTAAATTCCTTTAACTTTTGTCATGGAAGGATTTTATTTCATCTTCAAATCTGATGAATAATTTTTCTGGATATAGGATTCTTGGTTGGCAGCCATGGTCTTTCAGAGCTTGAAATATATTATTCCAGACCCTTCTAGCTTCTAGGGTCTGGGCTGAGAAATCTGCTGATATCTGTATGGGTTTCCCCCTATATGTAATCTGATGCTTTTCTCTCGCAGCCTTTAAAATCCTATCTTTATTTTGTGTATTAGGCATTTTCATTATAAGGTCTTGGTGCGGATCTGCTGTAATTTTGTGCATTTGGTGTTCTATAAGCCTCTTGTAGTTGAATTTCCATTTTATTCTTCAGATTTGGGAAATTTTCTGATATTATTTCATTGAATAGGTTGTTCATTCCTTTGGTTTGTATCTCTGTGCCTTCCTCAATCCTGGTAATTCTTAAATTTGGTCTTTTCATGATATCCCATAGCTCTTGGAGGTTCCGTTCGTGATTTCTTACCATCTTCTCTGTGCAGTTTTCAAGATTCAACATTTTGTGTTCATTGTCTGAGGTTCTGTCTTCCAAGTGATCTAATCTGTTGGTGATACTTTCCATTGAGTTTTTTATTTGGTTTATTGTTTCCTTCATCTCAAGGATTTCTGTTTGGTTCTTTTCAGAATCTCTATCTCTTTGTTGAGGAGATATTTTGCTTCCTGTAGTTGCTCTTTCATTTGTTTATTGGAATGATCAATCATTGCCTGCATTTGCTCTCTTATCTCCTCCTTCGCTCCCCAAATCATTTTAATCATATATATTCTGATCTCCTTTTCTGACATTTCTTCTATCATGCTGTCATTGGATTCTATTAGTGTAGAATCTTGGTTTGTTTGAAACACTTTCCTTGTTTTTTCATGTTGTTCATGTATCTTCCCCTCTATTAATGCAGATCTGGGGTATTGCAGTTTCAGCTCTATAGGCTTATAGTGACCCTGTAGTTTTCCTAAACCTCTTCTTTAAGGGGGGAGATCAGTATTAGCAACACCAAGTATAGACAATATGCAGCTGTAAACCAAATAGCCCTTATAAAGACTATTGTTATAATAGTCTTTTTGTTACAATATTGTCATCATAAACAGAGAGTGAGTTCAATTATTATCTACAGTATTACAAACAGATTTGCAATGAGGAGTGCAGTTTCTAATGGAGGACAAAGAGAATGGGGAGGGGTGTAGGATGTAACTGTTAATCATAGAAGAAAACAATATGACGAAGTTCTAGATGATAGGAAGAATGAAAGTGTAGTCAAAAGAAGTTGGTTGTTAGCATGAGAAAAGGGAGAAAGAGACTGAGGAAACAGGTAGACAAAAGGAAAATAGAAAGCAAGGAAAATAAAGAAATAAAAATTTAAAGGTTTTCACAAAGGAGAAAAAAAAAATTACAGTATAACAGTCATATACCATTCAAACCTCCCAGTC
Organism: Glaucomys volans; assembly: GCA_020662805.1. Lineage (NCBI taxonomy): Eukaryota > Metazoa > Chordata > Mammalia > Rodentia > Sciuridae > Glaucomys > Glaucomys volans. Next base: position 50,745 of record JAJEJO010001033.1, on the reverse strand, counting down.
TTCAGTAGCCTGATGCATGAGAGATACCTGACAATGTGCTTCCAGTCTCCAGCAGGTGCCTCAGGATGAGATTTGCCCCACCTAATATAGTTTCCACTTCCAGGATCATCCAAGATGGCTGTACTGGCTTCCAAACGTGTTGGCAATTGGGGAGATGCAGTGTAGGTTGTGGGCACCGAGTCTCTGTGGGGCCGGGGCCCCTGGAGGTGGGGTGCTATCAGTGGGGCCGGGGTCCTGCAGATCCTGGCTGTTTTCCCAAAATGGCGGCAGCCACGTGTGACCAAACCTCAGGGTACTGTGACTGTGAACTTCCAGGCAACAGCAGGCAACTGGCGATCCACTGACATTCTGTGGGCTCTGCAGGCTCCTGGCAGATGATCAGCAGGTGAACCTTGGTCAGTGAGTGATGGGTAGGTAAAAGGCAGGCGATGGGTAGGCCAGAGGCAGGCAAACAGGCAAATGGCAAATGATAGGTGGCAGTCAGTGAGAAATCTGCACTCCAATGTAGTCAATATGCTGGCAGACTCTATTTAGCTCACAGTTTGGGAAGTCCAAGGTCATCAGGTGATGTCCTTCCTCTTATCCTTCTTGTCAAGAGTCCAAACAGGGTACTCAGGATATCACGTCACAAGAGGCAGGGAACATGTATCTTCTTCAGGTATTTCTTTGGTTCTATTCTTTCTTTTCCTTCTGATATTCTCATTACATGTATGTTATATCTTTTTAATCGTCCCACACGCTGTTCTTACCTTTTTTTTTTTTCCTGTTGTCTTTTTCTTTTGGCTTTTCTGTTTTGCAAGTTTCTATTGACATATCCTGAAGCACAAAGATTTTTTTCCTCAGCTACATCCAGTCTACTAATGAGCCCATCAAAAGCATTCTTCATCTTTTTTGATCTCTGGTACTTCCTTTTGATTCTACCTTAGAATTTCCATTTCTGCTTATATTACCTATTTCATGCCCATTCTGTGCTTTTTCCATCACGGCCCTTAGCTTATTATTTATATCTGTTTTAAATTCATGGTCTGATGCTTCTGAGTTCAGTTTGATATTTGGTCTGGCTCTTCAAATTTTGTATGTCTATATCTATCTATCTATATATATATATAGATATATATGTTCCTTTTAGAATGTTAGTATGCCTGGTAGTCTTTTGTTGAAAGCTAGACATAATGTACTTGGTGAAAGGAACTCAGTAAATAGTACTTTAGTATTACTATAGAAATATGGAATGGGAAAGGGGAAGCATTCCATAGTCTTAGGATTAGATTAGTCTCAGTCTTTTAGTAAAGCTATGCCCTTGGGACATGAACTTAAGTGCCTCTGTCCTGCATTCCCCCAGGTGAGACAGGATAACTGTAGGGGTCTGGAATTGCATGTTTCCTTTCCCCTAGGTAAGGTTAGGTTAGGCTTTAGTAAAATAGTTTCTCTTGAAAGCATGGCTTGTTAAGAATAGTCGTATTTCTGCCCTGGGTTCAATCCCCAGCACTGCAAAAAAAAAAAAAAAAGAATAGTCATATTTCAAAATAGTCACTTTTCATTTTTCTTTCCAAGTCGCAGGGGTTTTTCTCCCATCTTTATTGTGAGAACCTGGTTAGCTCTTGAAGGTAAAATTGAAAAGGATGAGGACACCCCACTCCCCTGAGTGACTGGATCCCCCTAGAATTTTTAATCTCACAGACTTGTACAAACTGACCTCCAGCAATCTATGGAATACAGTCCAGGTTTTCCTGTGGGTTTCTGCTCTCAGAAAGTTTTGCTTCTGTGTATCTGCTTCTCTTGTCTCTTCTGTTTTGAGAGCTGCAGATTGCCTGGTGACCTCACTTTTCTGATGGATCTAAAAAGAGCTGTTCATTTTTCAATTTGTTCAGCTTTTTACTTGTTAAAACAGAATGGGGATTTGCAGACTTCTTACATGGTATACCAGAAACTGAAAGTCTCATAATATTTATCTTAATTATTACTTCAGCAAGCATAAGGTCAGTATGACAGATATTACTATTGTTGTTTTCCTGGTCTGAAATTGATGCTTATCAACTGCACCAGCTACATAATTTAGAGGACCCAGTACAAAATAAGAATCAGAGATCCATTGTTCAAAAAAACAAGAAAAAGGTGTCATTAAATATATGAAAATATAAAGCTTTTCCCTTTCTTCTTGAGTCTCTTAACTTGACAAGATGTCTTTGTTAGTACTGGTCTGAGTAAAGAAAAATTAAAATTTCAACTTTAATATGAATTTCTCATTTATTTTTATATTGTACAGTATGTCAATTGTAAATATAAGAATGTTTGACTCATGTATAGAATCACCAAAATTTTACAGTTTGTGTTCTTAGTTTTCATGTATGGGTTTTGTTCTTACCACAACAGTGGGAATGTGCACAAAATTAACTCTTATTTATTTTATTTTATTTTTTTAGTGTTTTTTGTTTTTGGTACCAGGATTGAACCCAGGGGGGGATATAGCTCAGTTGGTAGAGCTCCAGCCTTTTTTATGTTTTATTTTGAGACTGGTTCTTTCTAAATTGCTTAGGGCTTTGCTAAGTTGCTGAGGCTGGCTTTGAACTTACTGTCCTGCTGCCTGAGCCTCCCAAGCTGCTGGGATTGTAGGCATATACCACCACACCAGCTAACTCTACTATTTTAATTTTACTTTTTGATACATACCTATTATTTCAGCACTTTTACTTAATTTGGTTCACTGATGAGTAAGGAAGGACTGAAAGGAAAGGAAACTATCGATTGCCCATTCTCTTTCCTTTTCTGATGTTGTTTTTACTGTATATTATTGGTTAGTTACAGGGAAGTGACATGAATGAGAGAATTTTTTGTTTTTTCTTATTACTTAGAATACTATAACCTCCTTTCTGTTTTTGTAGCATGATCTGATTGGAACAGAAAGCATGATTTCTTGGAACTGTCAGGATCCCTACTTTACCCTGTTATATGGCTAATAAACTTAACTTCATATTCACTTGGAGTCTTTGTTAGTTGGCTTTGCATCACTCTGGCACAATGCCTTAGATGATATCAACTTGAGGAAAGATTTATTTTGGCTCAGAATTTCAGTCCATATCTGACTGACTCTGTTGCTTTTAAACTGTGGCGAGGTAGAACATTTTGACTGGGAGTACATGGTGGATCATGCTACTCACCTCCTGGTGACTAGGAAGGGGGATAGAGAAATGGTGGGGGCCTGGGAAGGAAGAAGGGAGAGAGGAAGAGAGAAAAAAAGAAAGACTGGGAACAAAATATACCTTTCAAAGGCATGATCCCAGTGACCTGTTTCCTCCAATTAGGTCCCACCTCCTGAAGTTTACCACCCAATAGCCCATTAAGCTATGGAATACACAAATGGATTCATTCATTTATGAAGTCAGTCCTTATGATCCAGTCACCTCCCAGAGATCTTATCTCTGAAGACTGCTGCACTGGGTACTAAGCCTTCAACACATGAACTTTTGGGGGGGCATTCAAGATCCAAACCATAACAGAGCCTCTCATTGCAATTCTGTGCCGATAAAGCATGGTGAGCACGATACACAAAAGGACAACAAAGAATGGTGGAGACACACATATTGCATTTACCTCCTAGGCTTAACCTTACATTCCATTGTCCAATTAGATTTACAAAATTCATATTTTATTTATTTAGTTACTTAATTATTTTATTAGAGTATTGTAGTTGAACATAGTAGTTGGGTTCATTTTGACAACACCTTACATGCATGGAAGTTGATTTACTCCATTCAGTTTCAGTTCTGCCCTCCTCTGTTTTCCCTTCCTGTCTCCCTCCCCCATTCTTCTTTCTCTATTCTGTTGATCTTCCTGTCACTCATTTATTTATTTATTTATTTTTTACTGGTATTTTCTACATATCAATAAAGTTGAAGTTGTCCATTCTATATTTATATATGCACATTGCATGATTTTGTTAAATTCATTCCACATTTCCTACCCTTTCCCATTCCTTCTCTCTCCCTTTAGATTTTCTTCTACTCCACTAATCTTCCCTGTCTTTATGCTATCCATTCCACCCACTCCCCTTTTCCCTTTTTCACTCTAACTTCCACATGAGAGAAAACATTCAACCCTTGATTTTCTGAGTCTGACTTATTTCACTTAGCATGGTGTTCTATATTTTACATCCATTTATCAGTAAATGCCATAATTTCAGTCTTCATAGCTGAGTAAAACTCCTTTGTGTATATATATACCACATTTTCTCAATCCATTTATCTATTGATGGGCGATAGATAGGCTGATTCTATAATCTGGCTGTTGTGAAGTGTGCTGTTATAAACATTGAAGTGGCTGTGTCACTATAGTGTGCTGATTTTAGGGGGTTTTTTTGTTTGTTTTTGTTTTTGTTTTTGAATAAATACCAAGGAGTGAAATAGCTGCCTCATAGAGTGGTTTCATTACTAGTTTACAAAATACATATTAAATGATAAAATAATTAAGAATTTCAAGATGATAGTAGCTCAGACTAAACTTAGCATGGGGGCTCTGTGGGACTACATAGTTTGCATACCATGAAACTGAACCTGCTAAGAGGTATTAAATGATTCATTCAAAGTCACACAGCTGGGGAATATCCAAACTGGGCTTTAAACTGAGGAATCTGACTAATTTTTTCTTTCATAGTTGCACTAATAAGTAAGTGATAATTTTCAAAAATTACTCTCATTCTCCTTTACTGCAAACCTCCAGAATGCTATGGGAAACAAGATTAACAATAGTGAGTCCAGGGGTATACCTCAGTGTTCAAGCCAGTTTTTAAAGTTTGGGAACCATGTGTTATTCATCATTTTATCCCCAGTGCTTGCTAGTCCTGGAACATGACTATAAAATGCCCTACCACAACCACTACTGGCTGTCAAGATATGAAGCAGTTATGCACCAGCCACTGTCAAAGTGATTCTCTTTATATTTTTCTTACATTTTAATTTGCTCTTTATATTTGGCTTATTCCCCCCCCTAAAAAAAAAAATCATGTAGTCAACCATTCATATCTGTGGGTTTTGCTTTCTTAGATTCAACCAACCATGGGTGGGTAGTATAATATGTTTCTCTCTCTCTCTCTCTCTCTCTCTCTCTCTCTCTCACACACACACACACACACACACACACACACATAGTGGGTATAGTGGCTGTATTGAATATTTACAGATATTTTTCTTGTCATTATTCCCTAAGTGATACACCTATTTGCATAGTATTGACATTTCATTAAGTATTCTAAGTAATCTACAGATAGTTTAAAGTTTAAGAGAAAATGTGGGTAGGTCATATGCAAAACTGTGCCATTTTATGTGAGGGACTTTAGCACCCAAAGAGTTTGTTATCTGAGGGGAGTTCTAAAACAATCCCTTGCAAATATTGTGGGACAACTGTTATTTTAAGGAAACTTTAATTAAGGATAGTCATTCATTGTTTCTGTTGAATAATGAGGAACTTTGCAGACCCAATTTATAAAAACACTATAAGTCATTCTTTGAGAGGTTGTTCAACCTAATAAACAACAAGATTAGAAATGGCCAAATGCCTAACTTTTAGAAGGAAAATGTAAGTGAATTATGAATTCAGTGTCATTGAACTTGACATGGATTCTGTGCAGAATTCAAATGGGTTTTTTTAATGGCTTACTGCTTTTTTCCAAATCTTATTAGCACTCCCCAGTTGTCTGCATGGTTTCCCTAAGTATAGCCTGTCAGATTAAGAAATTTCGTCTCATATGAGCTTAGATTCTTAGATAACCTTGTGGTCATGATATATAGACAGGTATCCTTGATAATCAGGTAGTAGAATAGATTGTGAGCAGAATGGACAGCTGTACCTAGAGAAGTCCAGTTAATAGAATTGATACCAGTATAGGGGGAGTTCTCTGCTCTTTTCTCAGGCTTAGTCACACTCTTTTTTTTTCCCCCTCAGCATTTTTATTAATTGAGTATATCCATGTCACCTTGTTCAAATTTTTAAATGACATAGCAATAAAGATCAGTTAAGACATCAGTTGACAAAATTCCTCAAGTGGTATTAATATAAAATTTTTTAAATGGATAAAACAAAATGTCAGAATTTTAGATGGTAAAGATTTCATATGAATTAGTGAGCTGCTGTGGCTTCTAAACAGGTCAGTTGCCCACTTTCATTCCTCCATTTGTTTTATTCATGTCTGTGGCATGGAGAATATGCATAAGTGGTGAATATTAAAAGTTAGCTGAAGAGGAAGCTTTCTAATATTAGAAACATGCTTCATCATCATATCCAGTGATTTCATAACGCTGGCAAGTTTCCTTAGAGAAGGAATATAGAAGAGAGATGTTATGGTGGTGTTTTATGAATGTCATAATGAATTGATTAAATGACTTCAAGGCTCCTTCCAGTTCTGAAATTAATGTAAATCTTTGATACTTCTCTAGCCCAGTGAAATTTGTTTGGGACAATAGTGTCCCTAGGCCTTTTAGAGACATTTACTTAAAGATATCTATGTGGTTGGGGAAATAAAATATAGATTACAGTTCTGAATTCAGACCTAAAAGTAGAATTTAAGAATATTAAATTTAAGAACAGAATATACTTTGTATAGACAAGTTTAATTAAAAAAGATCTGTAAGTACAATATAAACAATAGTAAAGAACAAAAAGAAACTAACAAGATTCTAAACAAATAAACGAGACATGGAGAGTAATGTGCAAGATTACTTCAAATGATTTTAAACAGTATTATTATTATATAAGTCAACTGTGAAAGCACACATGGAGAAATTCATAGGTAGTAATTTTAGCTGCCAATCTAGATAGGAATGTGAGACAGTTATTGTTATTAGATTAAAATGAGTAAACAGCATGGTGATACATTCTTTGAACTATTTTTCTACTTGTATAGTAGTATATAAATAATGTACAGTCCAGAAGCTTTTAAGTAACTCATTATTCATGAATTGTTACTAACAATTTTAGTAAAGGTTAAATTTGCCACGAAGACTTTAGCAGATACTCAGATAAGAGAGTGTTCTGAGAACTGTGTGTTGCTGAGTAACTATTAGAAAATACATTTCTAATTTCAAGTTCTACTGACATGACATGCTACTCTTCCTAAAGTATCACTCTGACCATGCCTTGCAACTGTAATGGTCATATTTTTCTTCCTCAGTACACTACCTATGCACTACACATTTCCCTAGAAGTCATATCTTTGTTTTTCACTATTCACTTTGGGAAAATTGATGGCCTGTCTGAACATTAGCTCTAGTTGGCAATTTAGGTGCTTCTATAAAGATAAAATGTAAAAATTTATCTTTCATTACTACTTCTCACTTAGATCTATAGGTTAGTCAGATATGTCCACCATCTAAGTTCCCCTCCCACTAGTTTTCTTCTTTTGGTGGCTTTATCAACTTCTACCTGTTGGACCCCTTCCTATCTTTATTACACACCTGACAGTAAATGTCACCACCTTTATACAATTCTACCCATTCCAAGACAACCATCTCCTGTGAATTTTATACCTTTCATGTGGTCTTTATGGCTTACCTTGAATTAAAATTATTCACACACTTGCCTTCATTTTCTATCAGACTGTGATTCCATTATTGCACTTTCTCTTTTTATCATTGGAAGAAAAATATGTATGAGTTGTTAAGCGTTGGGTAAATAAAAGTTGTTTATCCCTTATTTGAAATCCTTGAGACCAGAAGTATTTCAGAGATTTTTGGATCTGAGAATATTTGCATATACATATTGAAATATCTTGAGGATGGACTAAAAAGTCTAAGCACAAAATTCATTTATGTTTCATATACATCTGATAAATATAGAATAAAGGTGATTTTATATGTTTAATAATTTCATGCGTGAAACAAAGCTTATGTATTGCAGCTGAAAGGGCTGGGAAGGGTCTTTTTCTCTTGGGGTTGCTGAATGAAACTGTCTGTACCTGTGCTTTTACTGCAATCTGTCATATGAGGTTAGATACAGAATTTTCCATTGTAGTATCAGTGTTGGGAATCAGAGTTTTGAATTTGGGAGCATTTTGGATTTTGGATTAAAGATACTTAATCTGTTTATTTTTAAGCCTAATCTGTGATAAATAGATTATTTAGCAAAAGGCATCATGGTGTGGGAGAAGTTCTATCAGGAGATTAACCTCTGTTACTGTAGCCATTTGTGGAGCCTTTGGACAAATCATATGACTTCAATTTCCTTAATTTTAAAATGAGAATTGAACATAATAGATTTGTGTTCTTTGAAGAAAATTTTGAATAACTACCTCTAGAACCTAGAAAGTTGTATAGCTAATCTGTTCTTAAAATATGCAATATGTGATCTATATTAACTGGCCAAAGAATAGTGAACCTCATTCTAGAGATTGTTATGTCTTTTATTTAAAGATGTAGGAAATGGTGGTAAATGTAGGAGTTGCAAGCTAAATAATCATATTCTTAGAGTAGCATTATGCATCACAAAATGATTAGGTAGTAAAGCCTCTGCTAATAAAACCTTTAATAATATGAATGAGACTTACGCTTAATGTGAATTTAAGAAAATTACATTTTATAAAATTGCTTTGCTAAAGTAGACCTATGTTCTTGCTTGTTAGAAGATTTTGCTTAGTAAATGACAGCTTGCCCAATTTTATGCACTCACAGTTGACTGCATTCTTCACTTATTAAAGGGTAAATTCTCTATGTGATATTTTAGTAGTAGGAAGATTTAAAGTAGAATGATTCTATACATATCATTTATCATGTCTGAGCTGAATGTGAAATATTGAAAAGGGTGTCAATTATGTGGGGAAGATGTGGTCGTCTAGGTATTGACTTAGTATTGCCATAATTAGTAATCCCTGCTCAAATTTCCTAACAAGATAATAGCATTTTTATTCTTAAATATTTGGCTTCAAGATATTATGTGCTTTGTCTGTGTATGAGAGCTGTATATCTTAAAAAATTTTACCTTGTTATTCTTTGCAAGACACAACAGAATTGGTGTGCTGGGGAGCAAAGGTACAAATTAATAGAAAATATTTAATGAATATGACTGTTCTAAAAGAACTTGGACATGATCCTGAAGATTTTTTCATTTTAGAAGAACTTTGTTAGGAAGTTATAATCTATTACACAACTTTTTGTTAACAAATGTGTTTAATTGAAATACCTTTTAGAAATTTGTTTAGTGTTCTGAATGTCAACGTCTAAGACAAAAACGAACAATCCACAAATGTGCTTTGCTGTAGAAACTCAGTAGACTTCAGAGTGGTCATGAAATAGGATTTTAGGGTGAGCACAGGACACTGCTGCTCCTTTCTGATAAAGCCAGGTTAAAGCCATTGCATTGTCTTGATGCTACAGATATTAAGAGGAGCAATAAGAAAAGATTCCTTTTATCTATATGGTGTGGTACTTTGGTATATCCTTGACTGTTTCAAAAAATAAAAGATTAGTTTCTTAGTTTACATTTATGAACAAAGAGGAGTATCACCTGAGTTCAGTACTTGTAGCTTTCACTAATATATGTAGGTTAAACTTGGATTACTGTGAAGACATGAGGAAGTAATAGACAAAATTGCCTTTGCTACACATTGATGACTTCAAGTTAACAGCCTTAGCAAGATTTGAAGATGGACAAATATAAGCTTTTAAAGTGGGACAGCTGGGCGTGGTGGCGCACGCCTGTAATCCAAACGACTTGGGAGGCTGAGTCAGGAGGATCGCGAGTTCAAAGCCAGCCTCAGCAACTTAGCGAGGCCCTAAGCAACTCAGTGAGACCCTGTCTCTAAACAAAATACAAAATAGGGCTGGGGATGTGGCTCAGTGGCCAAGTGTCCCTGAGTTCAATCCCTGGTTCAAAAAAAAAAAAATAAAGTGGGACAAACTATCAGATGCCAACTCTAAGGGTAGTTTATGTCTGAATTGTTGAAATTCATCTAGAGTAGCTGGCTCTGTTTATAGTAGTAAGGTTTAGATCATAGACATTCCTCGATCCTACTTTGACCCATTATAGGAACAAAGAAGTGGACTGTCTTTAGTGTAGTGTTTTTCAACCCATGGCTCTAGTAAGAAGTACATTTTACTTTATGTCCAGATTTATGCTTACATGTATGTGCAGATGTATGAAAAAGATATTCGTGTACTTACCTTTACTTTGTATAGTGCACTCTATATTTTCTATTTCTCCCCACCCACCACCTACTTTTTTTTTAAAACATGTCTGAATTTCTAGTTGTAGTCCATAAAACATATTCTAAAACCTCCTAATGGGCCATACCTGCAGTTTGACAAAACTGTTTAGGACATTCCTTTAATGTTGCCTTATAATTTCTCTTTATCTGCACAACTATATTTATGTTCTCTATTAGGCAATTTCCTGTGAAAAAATGGTTTGAGAACACCCATTTGAATTATGATGCAATTAGACTATAAGTAAGAAGAGAACTCTTAGGAAACAGATGTGTGGACATCTAGAAGGAAAGATATTTCCCAAATTTTTTGTAGTAGTTCTGGAGGTGGGAGTCGGAGTTACTGGATGGCTGTTGTATTGTTGGATTTGATTTTTTCTCTTTCTTTCAAACAATGATGAGTAGTGTCTTATTCAGTAATATTTTAAAAGTTATATTTTAAAATTAAAAATATTTAATTCTAATTTGGTGGCAAAAACATTTCATAAAAATTGGGATTTGAATTGTTTGAAAGATCATTTTAATCATAAGAGCTCTGTTCTAGATTTTTAGACCACAGAAAGTGACAGGGAAGGAATTACTTAGGTTTGTATTCTGCTTCATATTTCTTTCTGTGGAAGAAGATTTAGTAAGTATTATACCAAAGAAGAATTCTAAATTTGGGTGGGAGAAAGTAAGAATTGCAGTCTTTTCCTATTTGGCATGTAATATCTGAGTTTCAGTTAATTTTCCAAGTGGGTAAGTTTGGCCAGATTATCTGTTTATTTTCAGTGTAAAGCTTTCTGTTTTGAATTTATACATATCTACTAAGCATAAAACCCATTCCCACATTATGAATAATGAACTATATATACATCTATTCCAGCTCCTGAAATTATTTTGAAAATACTATGCCTAAACAGATGAGTTTTAACCTATACTGGATGTTTAAAATTAATAGACAATGTGAAATGAATTATGTTAAACTTTTGAAAATTATATATAGTTACAGGGTTCTTTTTGAGGAGGTTGTGGCAGGAAGATCACAAGTTTGAGGCCAACCTGGGCAACTTAGTGAGATGGTGTCTCAAAATTAAAAGGGCTGTAGTTCAGTGGTAAAGCACCCCTGGGCTCAATCCCCAGTGTCAAACAAACAAACAAACAAACAAACAAACAAAAAAATATATATATATATGTCAATATATGTGTATTTATATATATAAATAAAACATAGATATAGATTCATCTCGATGGTAGGCTACTTAGTAAAAAATAATCCACCAAAATAGTAGTAACTGAAAAGTAAGGTGGATACATTTTCATAAAAATTATACATTGGTAAAAGGAAAAAAAAAAGCACTCATATAACAAGTTCTGAATCCTTTAAGTAATGATAGTAGAAATGATCTTATAGGAATGGTTTGAGAATTGAATAAGTAAATGAATGAATGTTTTGTTTTCTTATATTGATTTTAGAACTGAGAATGTAGTAGCTATGGGACTTTTCATCATGTCATATATGACATGTTTTTTTTTGTTTGTTTTGTTTTGTTTTGTTTTGTTTTGTTTTGCTTTTTGAGGAAGAGTTTGGAATGTGTAATCCTGACCTGGGATTCTGAGAACTAGAATAATATTCTGTTGAAAAAGTAACTATGTAGATTCAGGAAAAAAACATATCAAATAACATTCCTTTGTGCTTTTCTGGGTATATTGGTGATTCCAGTAGTATGGATGATGGGACTCCAAGGCCTTCCCCAACCTCAGCTAACTGGAATACGTTAAGAATAGCTAGGAAATAATATGAAATGCATTTGTTCCAAAATTGTAATTACACATTAGGGGTGTAATGTTAAGAACAGTTGTTAAGAGTTAAATTTGTATATCCATTATTTTGGGGTCCCAATGTATAAGAACTGTCCTTACAAGTTTAAGGACCATGTTTATTAGGATGTAGCCCAGTGATAGAGCACTTGCCTAGCATGCATAAGGCTCTGGGTTCAGTCCCCAGCACCACAAAAAGGAAAAAAAGAAAAAAATACCATGTTAGCTTGTTTTTTATATGACAAGTACATTAAGATTCATTCACTGTGTTTCATATGCTTCATGTGCATAATAAATTGGGAATTAAAGGGTTCGTTCAATTTATTTAAGAAAAATTAATAAATCTGTTTACTTCAAAAGCTGCAGAAGAAAGAAGATCAACAATTGGAGCCTAAGAAAAGTACCAGCCCTAAAAAAGCTACAGAGCCCACTGTTGATCTTTTAGGACTTGGTAAGTAATAAACAGTGAAAGCTACAATTAGAGAGTAAAACAATTGAAACTTTTACTTGAAATGAATATAATGGTTTTATCTTCAGTATACCAAAAGGTACCTGTTAACTGAATTTGAAAATGTTATGACTAGTTTGCTGGGTTCCCACAGAAAAGAAATCTTTAATAAGGGAGCCAGTGTCTGTCAGTACTGTCTTCACTGAAATACAAGTAATGAGTTCCTTGGGGAAAAAGAGATATCAAAGTAATCTTCAAAAGCTTGGTAGATGTGACATTTTAACATTTAAAATATGGAGTGTTTTTTTTTTTCTTCTTCCTTTCTCTTCCTCTCCCTTTACCCTCCCTGCTTTCTTTCCTCTTTTCCCCTATATCCCTCCCTCCCTCCCTCTCTCAATTATTTTAGTTTGGTGGTAGTGGGAGTTTTACCATAGCAAAATAATTCTGGGGTAGCCTTATTGTAAAATTTCAGTTTTGTTTAACCTGTGCAGCATATTTTATATCCAAATCTAATGGTTACATTCATATATCTGGTGACAGAAGTATTCATTTTAATTTAATGTCCTATTTGTTTTAATGGCCAAGAGATATATATTGTCTGCATGTTGATGTATATTGTAAACAGGCTTTCATTCAAGGTATGCTTATACTATGCTCATCTGTGAATGTTGTGAGCCTTTTTTCTCATTTTTATTCCTTCTTAAAGAATTGACTTGATAAATGGTTATTTCTATTAATATCTGAGTCTTGGAGTGCTAATTTAAAAAGTATTTGTTTAGTTTTGAGAAAGATTGACAAGTAAAGGAAAAGAATGAAAGGTAGTTGAACAGTAAAGTTAAATTTCATATAGTGCTTTTCAAAAACTGATTTTGATTCTTATTGAGTCAATTGATTTCTCTTTTAAGAATTCCAGTTGAATGTTTTATTCATTTATTCTAAGCTGGTATGTCATACAAACATACTTCCTGGAGGTCAAAATTGTTTTATGATAGTGAAAAAATAATTATAATCTTAAAACTAGAGCTTTGATTGAGTTCAGGAACTCTAAATATAGTTGTGCTGAATTCTAGTCCTCATAATTTCTGTATTTTACTTTCTTTGCTGTAAATAAGAGAAAAGGAAATAAAAAAGATTTATTGCCAAAGTAAGAAAATATCTTACTGTATGAATCTTTGTTCTCAGTTCAGCATTTCATTTCCAGTCTAAGTGCCTGATCCATTAGTTTGTAACTTAGAAATGTTAGATATAGACTAGACCTGATTGCAGAGTCATTCATTAATTCAGCAAATACTGTTTCCCATGTGCCCAGGCTCCCTTTAGACATAAGGGAGATATTCTGAAAGAAGACAGTAATAACCCCTATGGGAGATTATGGGAGCTTTCATTCTATCTGGGGAAACAGTGAATAAATAAGTAAATAACATATGCTATAGGTCTTTTGTTGTCAGTGCTATAAAATAAAAATGGATAGTTGTGATTTTTAAATAGGGTAGATAGGGAGAAGCTCCCTAAGGTATCTTTAGAGCAAAGCTTTGAAGAAGGTATGGATGGATTTGTGGGCAAGAACATTCCAAATAGGGAGAACAGCCAGTGTGCAAAACCTCTTCAGTAGCAGCCTATTTGAAGTGTTCAGAGACCAGCAAGGACAACAGTATAACTAGAGTGAAATGATCTGGGGGAGATTAATGACAGAGGAGATACCGAAGTAAGGAGTAAGGAAAGGGGCAGATTGTGACAAGACTTTGGCTTTTACTTTAAGTGACCTGAAAACACATTGGAGAGGATTACAAAGATATAATAAGCTTATTTTTAGTATTTAAAGAATTATTGCCCTAGTCCTCATAATTTCTATAGGACAGCAAGGCCATAAGCAGGAAGAACTGTTGGAATATTACAAATGAGAGAGATGATGGCTTACACTTAGATGGTGGTATCTGAGGTGCTAAATCTAATGTACCAATTAGTTTTTGGATGTATACTGAAGATATATTCACTAGGATTTGCTGACCAATTGAATGTGGAAAATGAAAGGAAAGGGGAGTTAGGGATGGCACTAAATGTTTTCTGTCTGAGTAGTCAGAAGAATCAAGTTGCCATTTACTTTGATAGGAAAGTCTGCAGGAAGTCTGGATGAAAGATTAGGAGTTCTTCTTGGGTCATAACAAATTTGAAATTCTTATTAGACCAAAAAAAGTAATTTTATCAAAAGGAGGAAATTTTCTGAATTATGAGTTTAGGGAGAGATCTGGGTGAGGAGTATAAAATTGGAAATCATCTCATGTAGATGTTGTTTTAAAGTTAAGACACTGGATGCATTCACTAAGGGAGTGGATAGAGATTGAGAGAAGAGGTGCTGTGTCCCATGGCACTCAGATGCTCAGAGGCCAGAGAAATAAAATAAGGGAACTGGTGCAGTAACCAGAAAGGAGTGAATAGTGAAGAAAAGTACCAGTAATTTTTTTTTTCCTTGAAAACCAAGTCAGGGTAAATTTCTGTATCAGTCAGAACATGTTAGATTATACTGTGAAAACACACTTTCTCAAAACATTGGTGGCTTGCTGTAAAGAAAGTTTGTCACTCATGCTGTGTCCATTTGAAATCTGCTAATGCTCTGCTTCACATCATCTTCCCTTTGGTACAAGGTTGACAGAGCAGCCTCTGTCTAATGCAAGAGTTGACAGACTTTTTCGGTTAAGAGTTGAAGTAAACATTTTAGGCTTTGTGAGACATAAAATCTGTCACAACTACTTAGCCTTTGAGACAGTTGCTGCAATAATGCTGCATAGTAAACCCCCAGATGGCAACAGCTTACAACAATAAATATCTATAGATTTGATTCTCAGGGTTGTAGGTCAACTAAGGCAGCTCTGCTTTAACTTTGATGTTTTCTGCCTTTCAGTTTTTACAAGGCATTATTTACCAACTGTTTCACCATTGTATATTTGTCTTTATTTTTCA
Organism: Glaucomys volans; assembly: GCA_020662805.1. Taxonomy (NCBI): domain Eukaryota; kingdom Metazoa; phylum Chordata; class Mammalia; order Rodentia; family Sciuridae; genus Glaucomys; species Glaucomys volans. The sequence goes on along the minus strand of JAJEJO010001033.1, from coordinate 35,353 downwards.
AGTTCCTTTAAGGATTTCCTTGTCTTCCACTACCCTGCATCAAAGTCAGTTCATAGATTTCAGAATTTAATTATAGCAGCACCCCTCTTCTGGTGTCATTTCTAGAATAGTCAACTATTGCTGTCCATGCTACATAGCAAACAATTCTAAAGTATCAGTGACTTCTATCAACCTACATTTCTTTTTCACCCATGGGTCTGTGATTCTGCTAGGCCAGCTCTTTTTTAGACAGTTGGAGAGCTTCAGAAAGCTGTGTCTCTAGGGGAGAGTCAAAGTTTATTTAAAGCAAGTTGGTGAAGGCAGAGTTGAAGAAGAGGTTAAGGATACACAGGAGATTTTGCTGATGATGGACAGCAAGTTTTAGATCATACAATGGAAGAGTTGCAAAGGTGGAAGAGGTGAAAGATGTGGTCAGGAAGAGAACTGCTTGTGTTAGAGTTTTAGCAGCGGGACGAAGTGGGGAGCACATACAACTCTTCATACCTGCTGGTTATTAGTATTCTAAATTCTTTGGAAAAATATTTTCAGACAATTTTACCCCAGTACTGGGGATTAAACTGAGGAGCACTCTACCACTGAGTTATATCCCCTGCTCTTTTTATTTTTTATTTTGAGACAGGGTCTTGCTAAGTTTACTCAGGCTGTCCTCAGACTTGAGATTCTTCTGCCTCAACCTCCTTAGTAGCTGAGACTACAGGTGTGAGCCATTATACCCAGCTTCAGACTTTTTTTTTTAAAGCTATGTTCATGAAAACCCATGAGACTACAGAGAATCAACAATCCCTTTGAGCTCAAAACAAACAATAGTCCTAAATTTGGATCGATTATAGATGTTGACCTCAGTCAGTAAACTGAATTTTCTGCTCAGGCGCACACCACTTTCCCCTAGTGGGAGTCTGGTTTTCTCCAGTAAATTGAAACATAGTGGGTATTTGAGAGCAGATATCTTGAAATATGACTTATGGTCATGCAAAAAGGATAGCATATCCCCATGAGTGAAACCAGAACAGACATTAACTTGAAACATTTCTAGACAAAGATAATTCATTCACATAGCCATAGAAGGCCATGTATTCCAAGGGTCATGGCTGCCTGGATCACTCTTAATATTCTCATAACTGGTAATAGTTAATATCAATTTTTAGAAGTTCTATATTCTCTTTAAATGGGACATTGATGAACCCATGCTCTTGTTTTCAACCTGGTAACTCAAGCTAAACCTACTTTGTTTAGCTTTGTTTTCCTGATATAGTGCCCATTCCAAAAATCAAACATGAAGTGTTTTGTATATACTTTTTAGTAAGAATCAGCAATTTTTTTCTGAAAAGAGCAAAAAAAAAAAAAATGTTTTTGCCTTTGCAGACCTCTTGCAACCTCTCAGTTCCCATTATACTATGCAAGCAGCCAAAACAAGTAAACCAATGAACATGGCTGTGATCCAACAAGATTTAAAAATAGGTTTACCGATCCTTGCCCTGTGTTCCTGATTATACCTGAAAGAACTGCTTCATAGATGTTAGTTCATGTTTAAAGCCTTAGAAATACTAATTACTTTAGTGTGTTATGCTCTAATACCAGAAGTAGGAGATACTTGGTTAACTTCTTCATCCAGTCCTGGAAAGTATCTTGAGTCTTGGGGACCCTCTTGACTAAGTGCTATGCTGAACAAGTCCTAAATACACCACAATTGAATCAAACACAGAAACATCTTGACTTGAATAAATATCTCCTACAGTAAAAGAAAATTGAAGACAGTTTCTAGGGCATGTAGGGATGCTGCTCTTCATTTCCCCTTACCAGTGTAATTCCTTTAGGATTCTGAATTATACTGTTATGCCAGTGTCTTTGTTGATTATTTGTTTTCATAATGATTAAAAACTGGTAGACTGGTTAGCAGTTGGTTAAGATAGTTCCACCAAGGTAATACAGTTGAGCCTCCATCTGTGTGGATTCATGTCTGTGGATTCAGCCAACCTTGGGTTTAAAATATTTTGGGAAAAATATTCCATCTGTACTGAACATATATAGATTTGCTTTTTCCCATCATTATTCTTTAAACAATACAGTATAGCCACAATGCTAGTGAAATGCAGCATAGAACAAGGATTTAAACTTAAGATTTTTGGTTCCAGGGTTCACATTCTTAACACTATATGGAGATCTAACACTACTAGGTGAGACAGTGTCATACAAATAAACCTACTTGTTGAATGGGAACCATTTGTCAAATAGATGGCATGAGGGGAACACTGAATTTAGAGGCAGTACCTGTGTTTTTTCTGCACTCTTACATCTTCATCTGGCTTATGGAAATAAGAGCCCTTTGTATTTGGTGGAGAATAAATAGTGTGCTTTTTGTGAAACACCTAGCACAGTAGTTTCATTCAGTCCTGTGCTGAGACTGTAATCTGAACACCAGGTCAGAGGGGACCAGTATGATTTAGCATGGACCTTTGAAAGGACATGTAAAACAGGGACTTGATTTATGCTGAGTAACATAGAATAGGACTCCTACTAGGTTATACTATGAATATCACTGCCATTGAGAGAGAAAGAGGAAGATAGTTGGAAACAGTGATTGCAAAGCATGGTCTTTGGCCTATGAGGATCTGCAGCTGCCTAAAAGAACTGAAGAAATTGGGTGATGTCAAAGAAATTTAGTTTGTCATATTTTGTCAACATTTGTTAAGAATTTTTTTTATCTAATTTGGTTTCATATTTATATATGTCTTGTCTTTTGAGGCTATAAAATGGTAGTGATTGTGTGTGTGTGTGTGTGTGTGTGTGTGTGTGTGTGTGTGTGTAGAGTTTACTCCTAAACCACCTCTCAACAGTCTCAGACAGGAGCTCTAAATCAGTGTGTGTGCCTCCTGAGAGATGGGTAGCACTGCAGGGCTTCCTTCTACATTATAGTTCCTATTTATAAGAGCATCCCCTGCTCACAAGTTGGCTAGATTATAGGAATGTACAAAAATAGATTTACCTGCTTCTTTTAGTAGCTGGCAACTTGGTAAGGACGTAAAAAGAGAGAGCATAAGGTTTAGGATTATCATTTAAGGCCATGTCAGTCGTTTTGGCAAATAACATCTGTTTAGTAGTAAAAAGATTTAAAAATAAATATATAGCTCCACTTAACTCCAGACATTTTGTTAAAGAAAACATTTGAAAACAATTTAAAACTTAAATATTTTATTATGTTTCAAGTGGACATTTATGACTTGAATTTACAAAGTAAGGTATGTAGCAACTAATTTCATCTCATGAAGCAGGTCATATTTTTAAAACAAATGAGTTCCAAGTAACATTTGTTATTAAGGAAAAGATTTAAATGTTTTCCTGAGTAGAAAATGAAGAATTCTATGAGCAACACAAAAATTTAGAAAGCTTTACGGGGTTTTGTCATTAAGGAGAGCAACACTATATCTCATGGAAGCAACCTTTTTTTAATCAATACTGTTTTCACTTAGAATTCATTGCTGCTTACAATGATGCCTCAGTAGTTACCTATAAAGAATTAGCCTTGACAGTTTTCATTGTAGCAAGGGTATAATCAAAGCTGAATGTTCATACTCAGTCAAAAATGGTAATGAAAAACATAACATCCACTTATTATCACATTCTTACCTACCTTAGATTAGTAATACATACAATCTCATGTTGCTCCTTGATATTTTTTTATTATTTGTGCAAGTAGATTATGACCAGCTAATGCCTTTGACATTCAAGTAAAAGGTGAATTCAATTAATATTTTTTGAACATCAGCAGAGTTCATGGCACTCTGGTAAATACTAGAAAATCGGCTCTGTGTGTTTATAGTAGTGCAAGTAGGAGATGTAGTTGCAGTTGGAAACTGGAAGATAATTTTCTCTGAGGGAAGAAATGGGATTATGTAAGAGAACTACCTGAGAACTCAGTTTGAAATCTGGATTAATACTAAAATTCCTAATTTAAATTTTATTTTCTTTCATTCATAGGTTAATTTTCTTGCTACTGTTAGTTCTAGGAGGAACAAATAAGTTTGTTTTATACTATGCTTATCTATTTCAAATGAAACTAATGGTCTATGGAGGACAGCTGTACAATAGATAATAGCTGGAAAAGATTAGCAACTACCCAGATAGACTCAGTTAATGTCTTAACATTGTAGAATATTTTATGATTTATTATCCATCCATATCTGATTATTGAACAGACAGCCATGCAGTACCTGCCAGGTACTATGGTAGGACACATGGATCAGGCCTGGAGGAGAATAAGTGATTCCAGTAGGGGGTCTGGTGAAAGAGACAGACCTGTATGTGGGTAATCATGTGTGGTACTAAGGAGCAGTGATGCACCAAGATGTGGACAGTGACTTAGAGACACATTTCTGATTTAGAAAAAGAATTCTAGCCTCTCTCTCTAATCAGTGAACTAGAAGGAGAAAGCCTTGGTAGAAGGATTCCAGTTAGGAACCACTGTACTATCACAGGCAGTTCATGGTTTATAAGCTATGGCTGTGAACATGGAGAGGGCAGAGGTAGCCAGGGATAGCATTGACTGAGAGCATTGACTTCTTGGTCATTCAGGAGAATGTAACCTTAGATGCCAAGGAGATCTTCAAGGAAGAAGGATCAGTTCAGACTAAATAAGCTCGTAGTCAAATAGGACAGACTGAAAAGGGATTTGTAATCAGGACGTCTCTGGTATTTTTCAAAAATAGTGTCATTATTTCAGTTTTTCTCCCAACAATGGGATTACTCAGCTATTAATTGTTTTTATCTATGGCTCTGTTTTTATCTATGGCTCTATCTAGAAGGATATCTTCAATATCTTTCAATAATCCATTCCTGGAAAACATTCAATTTGCCTGCCATTATTGAACATTCGCTTTTTGTCAGGCATTGAATTAAGGAGGCAGCTGGTGACAGGACAGGAGGGACTGGACAAGGACTCTGGGCTATAAAAATGATGCCTGGGGAGCTAAGAGGCCTGTAGTATGCTGAGGTATGTCCAGTCTGTTGCCATTAAAAACTGAAAATGTGATTTTAAGTCCTTTGGGTATAGGCCAAGGAGTGGGATAGCTGGGTCAAATGGTGGATCCATTCCAAGTTTTCTAAGGAATCTCCACACTGCTTTCCAGAGTGGCTGCACCAACTAGCAATCCCACCAGCAATGTATGAGTGTACCCTTTTCCCCACATCCTCGCCAACACCTGTTGTTGCCTGTATTCTTAATAAAAGACATTCTAATTGGGGTAAGATGAAATCTTAAGGTGGTTTTGATTTGCATTTCTCTTATAACAAGGGATGTTGAACATTTTTTCATAAATCTGTTGATTGCTTGTAGATCTTCCTCTGTAAAGTGTCTATTCATTTCCTTGGCCCATTTATTGATTGGGTTATTAGTGTTCTTGGTGTAAAGATTTTTGAGTACTTTGTAGATTCTGGAGATTAGTGCTCTCTCTGAAGTGTGTGTAGCAAAGATTTTCTCCCACTCTGAAGGCTCTCTCTTCACATTGCTGATTGTTTCCTTTGCTGAGAAAAAGCTTTTTAGTTTGACTCTATCCCAATCATTGATTCCTGCTTTTATTTCTTGTGCTTTGGGAGTCATGTTAAGGAAATCTGGTCCTAGGCCAACATGATGAAGATTTGGACCTGTTTTCTCTTCTATTTGGTGCAGAGTCTCTGGTCTAATTTCTAGGTCCCAAGGACTTAAAATCAGATTACTACAGTGATGCAGCCACATCAATGTTCATAGCTGCTCAATTCACAATAGCTAGATTGTGGAACCAACCTAGATGCCCTTCAATAGATGAATGGATAAAGAAACTGTGGTATATATACACAATGGAATATTACTCAGCCATAAAGAAGAATAAAATTATGGCATTTGTAGGTAAATGGATGATGTTGGAGACTGTTATGCTAAGTGAGATCAGCCAATCCCCAAAATCCAAAGGCCGAATGGTCTCTCTGATAAATGAATGATGATGCATAATGCGGGGGGGAAGGGTGACAAGAATGGAGGAAGAATAGATAGCATAGAGGGAAGGGAGGGGTGGGATCGGGGTGTGGGGGGGTAAGAATAATAACAGAATGTGTGACAGACATCATTGTCCTGTGTCCATGTATGAATGCACAGATGGTGTGATTCTACTTTGTGTACAACCAGAGAAACAATAGCTATACTCCATTTGTGCTCAATGAATCAATGAGCAAATAAAATATATATATGTATAAAAACTGAAAATGAAAAGATAAAGCATTTATGAAGGCTGTCATTTTTCAGTGCCTATGGGAGGCAAGAGTCAGTTGGCTACCTACCATTCCTTCATACCAATTCAGTTTGCAAATAAAATACTACTCTAGAATCTTAAAATGATACAGAAAGAAAATACTCACAAGCTATACTGTAGACCACATATGGTGGTTTGTCCTGAAGAGAAGGTGATGCTGGACACTGTGAACTCAGGGGGTCATTACCTCAGAATGGAGCCTGAGCCAAGAAGTGTGCCTGGGTGGGATGGTAAAGTCAGCAGCTACTCTCAAGATGCTTTTTTTAGGGAGATGGGTTGATGGCCATATAAATAAACTCTTTTAACCCTGGGATGGACCACCTGTTTCTGCCTGGGAGCCCCTACGAAAAGTTTTTCAAACTGGTTACATAATGCAGGTTTTTTCCAGGTGCAGCAGCATGTAACCTCTGTTAAAATCCACAGCTTGCTGTGAAAATTCCTTTGAGGTAATATGAGGATTACATTGAGATACTTTATATAAAGCATTGATCTTTATATAACCATTGATCTTTATATAACTTTCTTTAACCATAGAATTTAAATAAATATTAGTATTCAAGCATGTGTTATTAAACTGTGAAGTGTTTTATTTCCTTTTAGTTTATAAATTCTTAAAGGTACTTGGAACAGGCCAAGTACCCAATAAAATACTTTAAAAATTTTTTTTAACCTGATCTTCATCTGGATTATTACTGTTAAGTGAGTTCTAGTATAGTCAAGGTTAATAGAATCAAAAGACTCACTCATCATATTAACGATTCCTAGAAGATAGAGATTGGCTTTCAAGACTTTCTAAGCATCTCTAAGCATCAAGATGTAAAGTAGGTCAGTAAATGCGTGCTGGGCATGCCTTACATTCATGTAAGATGTAGCACTAGTATGTGTGCAGTTTAAAATATTCATCCGCCAACTCAGTTCACAAATTAAATGGTAACCTGAAATCTTAAGGTAATGTAGAAAGAAAATAGTTACACACAAACTACTAACTGTAGATTTGATGCCTTGCCTCTACATTTGAAATCCTTTCATTTTACTGCATTGTCCTAATTTCTTCTTCTGCATTGTCCTAATTTCTTCCTTTCATTTTACTACATTGCCTTTTCAAGGGGTCCTTTGTGTTTCATTATCGTTCTTTATGTTGTTGTCCCTAGCTAAATTTCTTATATTTGCCTGAGGCTTTTCTTGTACTCTGGATCTCCCATTATTTTTATTGTCCACTAACTTCTGTTTCTGCATACTGATTAAAGGGGGCTGCTGCCTCCTGCTGCTGCTTGCTGCTCCCACCACCATTTTGTAACAGAGCAAAGAGAAAACACAGTGAGGTGTATGTTTGTGGTGAATCCTGATTACCTGTTTATACTGACAACCCTTTATCTCAGAGAAGGCAGGATGTGGTTGGTTGCAAGTTTCCATTTGCCTGTGTATATGTGTGTATTTGTGTACACATGCATACATTCACATGTACAAACAAGATGTAACCCATATTGATTTAAGTATTTTAAAAATATGGCGATATACCCTGTGTAAGCCCTTTAATTTGAATAAGGCTTACTTTTTTTAAAAATTTTATGTTCTAATTAGTTATACATGACAGTAGAATGCATTTATGCATTTTGATATAAATCATACATAAAAATAAGGCTTATTCTTCCTAAATTTTTAAATTTTTTCTATGAAAACTTTTTCCAGCATCTTGGTATTTTGTCACTTTTGAGATCTCAGCTTTTATTCAGTCAGCAAGCACTGTGCTATTAGTGGTCCCTTGATCAGAGGAACGTATTTAACACCCAATGATTTGGAATACTTTTCATTCATTGAGTGCTGATTATATCCCAATTTCTTCCCTTAGCCCAGTTTGTTTGTTGATGATCATACCCTCCTGGATTCCTCCTTTATAAATTTAGAAGATATTGGCCTGGGTACAAAGGTAGTGAAGTGGGGAGAGGAAGTATTTAAGTGCAGCCTACAATGATTTTTAAACTATATCCCTTATTCTCAGACTTAATACAAAAATTAAATTATTTTAAAATTGGTTTTTAATTTTCAGAATTTTAAGTAATTTCTTTGTAACTAGGTATACTTGTAATTATGTGGCTTTTAATGCAATGTAAAGAAAAGAACACTAGTCTAGGGATACAAGTACAAATTGTTGCTGCTTAACTAGGTGACTTTGAGGAAGTCTTTTAATCTCTCTCTGCTCTAGTTTCTGTAACTGGAGAATAGTGGAGGGAGATGCACTTCTCATCTTTCATGGAGACAGAAGGGGTAACATGTAAAAAACATTGTTTGGAAACATGCAGGATAAATGTGATGTTTGTAATCAGGTAATGATAATGAGTCTTTATCTGCCTTTTTTAATACTGAAAATTGAAAACACAGTGATCTTCAAAATAAATCGAAAGTCCTCTCTTAAGAAATGTGTTTAGCAAGCCAAATAGAGTTCATAAAATTAGCAAACACTGAAACTCATTGGGAATTTTATTTTCTGATTTTGCAAGGCTGAGAAGTTTTCATTTAGGTTAAGAATTTGTTTTTCAACAATTCTCTGAATGTGTCACTTTTGTAGTAACAAGAAGATTATTAGGAATGAATTCCAGAAGAGATCCTATAGAGAGAAGACTGGGGTAAAGAGAAAAGAGGGGCAGGTATGTTGTAAGTATGAGAACAGAAAGGAGTCACCTGTGCCCATTACAAGGTATCTGGATAGAAGAAAACCTTGGTTGGGCCTGGGCCTGGGAGCAGGTTTCTTACCTCAGATTTTCAGAGGCATGAGAAAATCTTTCCCAGTCAATTGAAAGTCATATCAGCCTTCCCACAAAAATAACTGTCCCTTAGCAGTGACTTCCTTTGTTTCATTCCAAAGTATTTCAGAACCCCTCAGACTTATTCTGAGTTGACATTTATGACAGTTCCATTAACCAGTGGTAGAATTACAAAAAAAAAGTCCGGTGTTGTTTGTGTGTAATACCTGAGATTTCAAGAGGCCAGTTTAAAAATACTAACATGAAAACACAGAATGAGAGAATGGACCTGTTTTCAGTATGGTGGTAAAAACCAAGCTATATTACCTTACAGTTAAGAGACATGAACTGTGTTTAATTCATATTAAGGAATGAGATGTTTTGTTTTTGTTTTGATGAAAATCTGGAAACTACATGAATGCCCATGAATCACTAAGTCAGTCATCCATTACTGTATGATATATAGTATCAAAGAATGCAAACCTCCCACCTACACATACATAACTTTATGTAAAGAAGACAGTTTTTGTATGTTCCTATATACATTTTTTAAATTGTGGTGAATCAACCATAATTTGCCATTTTAATCCTGTTAAGTGTACAGTCAGTGGTATTAAGTACATTCACATTGTTGTGCAGTCATCATCACTGTCTATGGTGGGGCCTTACGGTTTCTGTTTCATGGCTTGAATCTTTTACAAGAATGTGTTGCCTTCATAATAAAAATTAATAAGATTATAATCCAAGGCTTTGCTTTAGCTCTGTGACACTGAAGAAGTTATTAGTTCACATATTTAGTCCTGAGGGATGTGAACAGTAAATAAAACTTCAGAAACCAAATAATGTCCTGTTTGCTCCTTGATAAATTAATGCACTCCTAAATACCACTTGGGGTTTAGATTTGAAAGTATAAGTAAATACTCTGAGTGGAGTATTATATGCTATTTATAACAGACTTAAAATTTGTAAAAGATGTGCAATTTTTTAAATGCGATGAAAACATTGTTTGCTTGTAGTGGATGGACCTCCTGGTTCTCTCACACTGCATCCTGGGCACAGTGGTCATTCTATAAGGTGGACTCATGTTCTGTGGTAAAACTCAATTGATAACATTTTCTCAATTTACTGCCCAAAAAGTCTTTTTAGTATTTTCTCATGTTGAAGTCTCGTTTTTCATAAATTCATCTCAGTTGTTAATTACTAAAAAAGGCAAAAAAGTAAATTAACTGAAAACTAGAAATAATTGCTTATATTCAACTTGTCAGCTTTTTCTTTTAGTACTTTTTGTTGTAGTTTACCTTGTTTTAGAGGACATGTGCTTGTGTAATTTTTATACATAGTTCTTATGTATACAGTTATAGTTTTAATATAGTTTACACTTTCTAATAAAGTGTTTCCTTGTGCATATAATAGAAGTAAGCATTTTTAGTTGGTGAGCTTGTTTCCTCATCCCCAACTTTGCTTCCCGGTTAAGAGCTGTTTTTAACTCTAGAATACCTTGTCCTTTTAAAAATTTATTTTTGGTTAATATTTAGAAAGAACTGGAAAAGATAAGATAGCTCTTTAAAGATAGCTATAAGATAGCTCTTAAAAGAGGTCTAAATTCAAAATGCTGCCATTTGGAGGGGACAAATGGGAAAAATTACTTTTATATATGATTCGTATTTTTATTTCTTTGATGTTTACAATTCTGTATGTTTAAGGTTATCTGCATTACTTTATTGCTTCATCTTTTAATCTAGTGTTCATATAGACATCACATAGTATAACATATGTTGTAAATATATTTCTTTTTATGGTTCTGATCATGTGATATCACTGATGATGCCTTGAGAAATACATGCAGTTATTATTTTCCAAATTAACCTAATTTATATTTCACTTTTATATAAACTGAGTAGTAAAATATATTTGACTGTGACTGTTCATTGATATTAATGATTATTTGTAATTCACTGAAGCTGAAACAGGGAAATAAAAGGTTCAGTTTCTATACTTGTGAGAGGAACTACGCAGCAAGTGGAAGACCTTCCATTATATTTGTCAAATCTTTGAGGATCTGCTTTGCACAAGACATCCCATCTAATGTTTAAAGATGTCTGATTTAACTTTGAGGAGGGCATAGTCAGTCAAAGAGAGATCAAATGAGATCATAAATTGTTAAAATAGAATATTGATTAGGATATAAGTCCCAAGAGATTGGAGTTACAATTTCTGAACTGTTAATCAGTTATAGCCAAAGAAAACTGAACTGTGGGATGTTCCATTCCCTGGAATGCTGTGCTGACAAACTCTCCCCACTGCCCTTCATTCCAACTCCCACCCTTACACCTTGCAAATTATTTGTTCACTCACATGAAAAGGAGATATAAAATTATAAAATTTATTTAAATTATATGAATTATTGACATTTAAATTTTTTAATTTGAATTTTTCAGTAGGAAGATCTTTTGGAGTCTTGGTGCTGCCGTCACTAATGATGGCTGTGCTTAAATAAAGGATATATTTCCAAGTTTTATACATGCTTTCCGTAGGATCAATTTAAAGTATATGCTTTGGTTTTTATATCCAGTTTTTTCCTTATTGTAACTTTAAAATGCAACCTTTAAACCATTTTAAATCATCAAAATTTATTTCAAACGTAGAGAAAAACGGTAAGATGCAATCTCCAGAAAATCAGTATGCAGAACATTGTAAATAGTATACCTTTTTTTTTTTTTTTTTTTTTTTTTATCTATGCCAGCAATCCAGTGAATAAAGAATATTTCTGGGAGAATAAAGAAAACTGAAAATGGTTTCTTGGCAGGGATAAATCCTGCAGTAGAAGGGAAACATATTTTGTCAATTTTGAATTCTTTTTTTAACCATATATTTCTAAAATAATGCTATATTTCAAGTAATTTAAGAGATTCTACATTAAGACAGAAATCTTTATTTTTTTTCAGATGGCCCTGCTGAGACACCAGTGACCAATGGGAACACAACCACAGTGCCAGCCCTGAATGATGATCTGGACATCTTTGGACCAATGATTTCCAATCCTTTACCTGCGACTGTCATGCCCCCTGCTCAGGTACATGGTAAACATGTGGTTTTATGTGGTTACTGCTTACTTCCTTTGTGAACTATTTCAGAAATTTTGAAGTAATTGTTTCTTAGCAGTCACTGATTTGAAAGCCTTCTGTTTTTTGGGCCCCAGCTTAGCAAACTAACACTGCAGCTTTTTTTACAGATAAAGTTTTATTGGAACACAGTCATTCCCATTGGTTTATGTATTATCTTTGGTTGCTCTAATACTACAGAAGCAGAGTTGGAATACTTACAGTAGAGACTGTATGACCCATAAAACATAAAATATTTACTGTCTTAAAAGTGCTAACCCTTGCTGTAGGGAATCAATAGCCTTTAGAATGAACAATTAGGAAAACTTAAAGTATCTCATCTTGACTTGAGAGCAACAAGATCACTTACTTCTGTGGGTGTTTATAAATTTGGGCTTGGATAAGAATTTCCAGCAAATTCAGCAAACAAATTCTTTTTTTTCTTTTTTATTCCATGTATTTATTTAATTTATTTCTACGTGGTGCTAAGGATTGAACCTAGTGCCTAAAATGTGCCAGGCTCTACCAGTGAGCCACAACCCCAGCCCATGTTCTTTTTTTCTAAAGATAAATTATGGCCTAAAATCTACCTTGTAATTTTTTTTATGATTACAACAATATTAATAGTACTAATATTCATTATCAATATTTTTTAAAGTTTTAATGGTGAAAAAGTTTTTAATTGCCTTAACATTACATGGAATTTCTATAGGCAAAATATACGTACTTTCAAGATACAAGTTACTCTTAAAGATTCTATTTTGTTTCAGTATAGCATAATTTTTGAGACAAAATGCTTCCTTCCTTTATAAAAACTGAGCAAAGCCAGGCGTGGTGGTACATGTCTATAATCCCAGTGACTCAGGAGGCTGAGGCAGGAGGATCATGAGTTTTGAGGCCAGTCTTAGCAACTTAGTGAGACTCTATCTCAAAATTTTAAAAATTTTAAAAAGGACGAGGGATATAGCTTAGCTGTACAGCACATCTGGGTAAATTCTCACTACCAAAAAGAAAAAAATACCTCAGCCAAATCTGAATTGTATGACTAGAAAGTTTTAGTATAATAGTCTGTCATTTAGAAAACTAATGACATTTTTACTACACATTTTTATTATGATAGTTATTGTGTACTTACCACTAGAATTGAATAAGTTGATTTCTTAGGCAATAGTTTACATCAAAATTGCCTACTCTAAAGCTCATTTTCAGCAAAGATAACTTATTTTATGGCTTTTTCCCTTTCTCACACTACTGCAACACACATAAAAAGAGGGACAAAGTATTTTTCTTTCAGTTAATTAATATTAACTACCTTTTGAATTTGTGAAGGCATTCTTTCCAAAGAAGTATTTAGAATATTTGACAATCTGCACATGAAAAGTGATTTATTTTGGTCTGGTTTTCTATAGTGAAGCTGTTATGTCTGCTAGAAGTCTTCAGATTCCACTGGAGTACAAGTTGCTTTGCTTCAGTGTACTTAACATTATATTCAGTATCATAGCAAGTAGAACAATGCTAGCACCATTTAAATCTTAATTACAAGTAGCATTATGAGAAAGGAGTGTGGGGCATAGCTGATAGCTATAGGTGAGGCAGGACTGGCTCCATGCATTCTTACCTTATAGGATGACAGGGTTAATTTTTTAATCATATCTGATTCTTTTTTGAGAATATTTGATGAATAGAATTGCCTTTCACCTAAACTACATGTAAAAATTAAAACCAAGGCACATTTTCAAAATAATGCCTTTGAAAATCAAGTGCAGATTTTACATATATACTGGTACTGTGTAACTTATTAATTTTGATGGGTTTTTAATTGTATGAAATTGAGCTTAAACTAGTTTGAATGCCAAGATTATGAGTTACTCTGAACCCTATTCTTTCACTCTTGGTATTATTTTCTAAGCATATGTAAATTCTAGCAAACGATTTTTCCATTCATGGATATGAAATAGATTGATTTTTACCATCTGCTTTGCCTGTCTGGGGTAAAGTATACAAACATACACACACCATTAGTATCTAGACCTAAACAAGGCCTCAGCCCTGGTATCCAGACATCCAGAGAGTCTTTGGTTAGAGGCCTCTGCAACTTACTGAAATGTTAAATGACAAGCAAACCTTGATCTCCTTTTATCCTGGGAATGTAGTGCTGGCAAAAAAAATGCCAAAAAAAAAAAAAAAAAGACGACATTTGAAGTGCTTATTAGCTATACTATTTATATTGGCCATTTTTAGACTGTGTCCACTTTGAGGTAGGTGTTCCGTGTTACTTATCTTCAGAAGAAACTTAACATGTTTAGATCATGTAAATATTATTAGTAAGGTTGCTCTTGTATAAGACTGAATCAGTGTACCCAACCATTTTGGGTTTTCTTATGGTGTCATTTCATTAACAGGGAATAGACCCCAGCATGTTGAACAGATTCTTAGAATGAACAGAAAGTAAATGTGATGAAAGATCACTTAGTGATGTGCTTTCTTTGTTATCTAACCATATTAACAAATACTGAGTATTTAACCTTGCCATTGTGCAGCACACTCTTGTGGTCTTCAGGCTTATCAGGAAAGAAGTGAAGTGACATGTGTAAGGGCAGACTCTCCTAATTGATGGTGCTAGCGTTCTAGCACTGCCAAGCTGGCTCTACCAGCTTAGTCTCTGTGATCTTTTGCTTTTTCATTGGTAGCTGAGATATTTTATTCAAGGGCATTTTTACATTTGGCATTCTGTTAGGTCTGATTTCTTAATATTAGAGTTTTGCAAAATAAGGTGGCTTTTTCTTTGTATCTCATAATTCCCACTTAACTAGTGATGATAGGTTTAAAATATTGTTCTGCCTAGTTTGTGAATAGAATGCTTGGTAATTGATTACATGGTGCTTCAGCCAGGATATTAAATGTTTGAATTTTATTAACTTCTATTTGCTGTTCACCTTACAATTTGAGAAAAATATTAACTAACTTTTATAAGTCTTCAGAGAATTCTTTGAAACTCTTCATATTTAAAGTAAGTCCATATAAACAAATGTCAATGTAATCAAGTAACTAATGACTACAGAGATGATAGACAAGATTATTGGTCACAATTGTACAATACTGTGTGTTCAGGATAGTTATTGAAATTTTTTATTTTACATTAAATACCAACATGTTTGTGAATGTTCATTTGCCTCTAAATGGAGTACAGTATATAGGTGAGTGTATAGGTGGTCAAAGTTTTGCTGTAATTTAAAACTCATAATTAGGTGTAAATTGAGTATGTAAAATTCTTAGGTAGCTTTTGAAAATGTAAAACCTTTTAGTCAACCGTTGGCAGGACCTTCTTGCAGTCTGCTGGTGGTAGAAATGTTCTGTATTCCAAGGGATGTCAGTTCTTTGAAATAGTGGTGGTTGTTAGGCATCATCCAAATAACTGTTGTTAGACCCACTGTTCAAGACATGATGAGCAAGACCTGTGCATCCACCTCGCTGGTAAATGCAATTTATTATGAAAGAGCTTCAGTCTCCCTCTTTTACATTAACAGATTCAGTCAACTTAAGAAACACGGTTACCTTCACTCTAGATGTTTTTGCATGGGTTTATGAATGATCCCCTTCAGTGTTGCCATTTTACCTTTTATAATTAATTCCTGATTTCATAACTTTATTTGGATTTTAAATAACAGACAAGCTTTGCTTTACTGTGTAACAGAATTCATCAGCTTATTTTGGTGTTTATTCTAGGGGACGTCCTCTGTACCAGCAGCTGCCACCTTGTCTGCAGTAACGTCAGGGGATCTGGATCTGTTCACTGAGCCAACTACAAAGTCAGAAGAAGTAGCAAAGAAACAACTCTCCAAAGACTCCATCTTATCTCTGTATGGTACAGGAACCATTCAACAGCAAAGCACTCCTGGTAATTAATTTTGAAATCTACTTTCAGTGCATCACAGTGACATTAGTAGAAATACATCCTTTTAATTATAATAATATCTATTATATTTCTTCCCTATTTTCCTGTTGTAGTAGGTGCTTTTGTTGCAGTGATTAAAAGGCAAGTACAGAATTCACAAAACTTTATTCATTTAGAATTAACAAGCTGTTCACGTATCACTTAATATTTTTTCCACAAGCTTATAAGACATGGATTATCTTTGAATAATCACTGAAATTTGATTTACTACATGAAGTTTATGACTGTGTACAGTATAGTTCTTCTGCAAGTAAACAATAAGCAGTCTGAATTATCACATAATTCCAAACATTTTTCAATATTTTGTCATTACAGTGAAAAACTAGCATAAAATTTATTCAGTTTTAATTTGTCTAGATCATTTTCTCTAAAATAATGAGCTGCATTTCACATATGGGCTGAAATTGTGTAACAATCCAATTATTTCTTTATAAAGCCAAATATAGTCAACTCTCACCTGCCTATTTGGTACTGGGAGACCCCGTGGTGCAAGTCAGCAGAGAAAGCAGATATTCTCATGCTAAGTAATTTGGTCTTCACAATGGAGGTATTTTTTGTAGCTATTGCCTGAGATTTTTATTTTCTAATTAAATTTTCTCAGGTTGATAACTGATTTGTCTGTTTATTTTAGAAATTAACAGCTCTGAATGTTTAGGTGTGGGCTTTTCTTAGCAGGAAGAATAGCCAGACCAGAATGAAAATTGTTGCTATGGGTATATCAGAAAATGATAATCTTTTTTCTGTGTGAATAGAGTTGAGTGTAACTATATACAATGGCCCTGTTTTCTTTGTTCATTTTTCTCTTCATGGTTCTTATGATACAGGTGTGTTTATGGGACCCACAAATATACCATTTACCTCACAAGCACCAACTGCATTTCAAGGTTTTCCGTCAATGGGTGTACCTGTGCCTGCAGCCCCCAACCTTCTAGGAAATGTGATGGGACAGAGTACAAGCATGATGGTGGGCATGCCCATGCCCAATGGGTTTATGGGAAATGCACAAACTGGTGTGATGCCACTTCCTCAAAATGTTGTTGGCCCCCAAGGAGGAATGGTGGGACAGATGGGTGCACCCCAGAGTAAGTTTGGCCTGCCACAAGCTCAACAACCTCAGTGGAACCTCTCACAGGTAGGGGTCATTTACTCTCTAGCTTCTCCTGAATCAAAGAAACCATACTTATTTTCTAATGATCTGTCAAGGGAATTTGACTAGGGAATTTGACTAGGGATAATGTAAGATCCAAAATGTTTATGGATATTATAAAGTTGCATCAGATAGACAAATGCTTTGTCATTGTCCCTAATTTTTAAAGTATTTTATAAATAACTGTTAGGCTCTTCGCTCTTTTTTCTTCTTCTTCATTTCTTCATATTGTAATACTACTATCATGGTAAAAATCCCTAATCTATTTATAATAGCTAGAAATTATCTGAAGCATCATGAGAGACTTGTCTGCGACCTTTGAGGTTAGCATCAAGCTTTTCCTATTTCCCTAGTAGGGTGTTTTTGAAGTCCACTTAGACCAACCTATCTTTACCAATAATTTTTTGTGTGTGTGGTTTTTTTTTTGGTTTTTGTTTTTGTTTTTTTGGTAATGGAGATTGAACCCAGGAGTGCTTAACCACTGACCCACATCCCCAACCCTTTTGAATATTTTTTATTTAGAGACATGGTGTTGCTGAGTTGCTGAGGCTGACTTTGAACTCATGATCCTCCTGCCTCAGCCTCCTGAGCTGCTGGGATTGCAGACATGTGACACAATGCCCAGCAAATTTTTGGATCTTTTTTGCCTAACTTTCACAAATGAGAAAAAAAAAATCCAGCCTCCTATTATCAAAACACAATTTTATGAGGGATCAAAGCTGTCTTCCAGTCATGTAGCTGCTGCCCATGAATTTATAAAAACTTTTTTCAAAAACCCTTGTTAAATTGTGTTTCCTTTTTATGTAACCTATAATGACTTATATTTAAAGAGTATCCACTGGCTCAAGAATTCCCATGATGCATGAACACGTCTGTATTTGTCTTAGACATTCCTTCACATTATAAAATTATTTTTCTACCCAAGTCTATTTAGAGCCAAGAGAATATTTCTATTTTAGGTGCTTTGTTCTGACTTTAGCTCCATAGACAAAGGCTCCTAGATTTAGATTTATGTTCCTCCTCCCCATTTGGTGGTCTTGGTTTCTAAGTCATCTGTGGTTTTCTCCTTGAGAACATTCAGGGAATAATCTAATGTTAGCAGAATCAGTGTATATCACACGAATGTTTCAATTTATTTTTTTCGCAATCATGATTCATAGGAGTTTATCTTTTAGGAATCTCAAGTACCAAATATCAGTAACAGCTTTTATGTGGCCAAAATGTTGACACACTCAGATTTAGGTGCAGATAACCCATCAGGAGTTAATGTTGGCCTGTCAGTGCAGAAGGGCAATACTTTTCTCCAGCACACCATCAGTGGAATCTATTGGCCAATGATAAAGTGGTTAAAATATCCTTCAGTAGGTATGAAAACGTGATCTGCCTGCCCTTCAGACATTTATGTCTAATCAGCAATGTAGTTGTTATTGTCTTTCAGAAATTGCAAATAGAACACAATCTTACCCTGAGCACAGGTTTTGAATTTACTCTGTACATGATGGTAAATTTTGCCTTTCCTTCTCTTATCACCAATCTTGATAGTAAGAGAATCACTGGGCTAAGAGGCTTGCTTATAAATATACTTGATTCCAATCTGGAAGAAATTTCATACTACAAATTTTAATTGTTAGTGTTTTTATAACAAAAATATTCTTTATGAACTTTAATATTTGGGAAGTATATAGACCCATTTAAGATTTTAATAGAGAATTATAGCCATCACATAAGGTTTATAGGATAATTTTAGAATATTTTACTTTATAAAATTTTCTTAGTCCTTATTATGGTATCTCAAAATAGTTGAAAGAGTAATGGGCTCATTTTATAATATAATGCCATATGCAAATTCAAAGATTGTTCTATCCCCAGTTAGGGTTAATAAGAAATTGAATCTAGAAAGTGAGTATGATTGAGATTAGTACTAAAAAGTGGAAGAAAATAAGTATCTATTTGTTTTCTGTAAAGAAATATGTGCATGTTAGTCTGTTACCTCAGTACTTGGACACTTTTTAATTAATGTGAAAATTAGTCAAACTGTGGCTAAAGAAATAAGAACTGAAAGTGAAGTAATCCTCTTAAACTAAGTCTCTTATGTATTTCACAGATGAATCAGCAAATGGCTGGCATGAGTATCAATAGTGCAAACCCTGCAGCAGGTTTTGGCCAGCCCCCCAACACAACAGCAGGATGGTCTGGAAGTTCATCGGGTCAGACTCTGAGCACACAACTGTGGAAATGAAAACTGCAATACAAGTTTCATCCAGAATTAACACCTGACATTCCTTGCTAAAATGCATCTAGTTCCCCTGTTTATTCATGTACATATTTTTTTTTCTTTTTCCCCCATTTGTTCATATTAGGAATTACCTGATTGACCGTGTTGGTCTGTACTAATTAAATTTGATGTGGTGAAAAGCAGGTTGAAGAACCATTTTATGTCAGGGGCAGCTTTGCTCATGTTTCCCATGATCTCATGAACCTCATTATTTGAGAAGCTGCTCAGTCAACTTGCATAATCAGTTTTACTCAATAAAATTATAGCTCTAATGTTTGCATATAAGGGAAGTAGTTATCATGTTAGTAATACCTCTAACAGTATAAACCCCACCCCCAAATTAGCCAGTAATCCTGTAGGAAGGTACTGTATGATCAAATGTTTAATCATATAAATAGAATGTAAATGTATCACTGAACACTGTTTTCTAGTGTATCAAAATTCTTTTATTTCATCATTCACTTCACTGTGCTGTTACGATGTGCTTAACAGGGAACGTGGTTAGTGAAAGGAAGATAAACCTGGATGTTACTGTAAAACTTAATTTAATGAATGTTTAAAGAATTCAAATTTTTTCTGCCTCTTATAATTTGGATCTCTTCTTATGTACATAGTGCTAACGTGAAGACCTTTTTCTGCACTATATGCAAACAGGGTAACTAAAAGCCACTTTTAATCCTTGAAGGTATATCCAGGTTTATGACAGTAATCGTGTTTACATTTTATGGTGCCTAGTATTGACAAAATGTTATTTCCCTATATATTAAACAGATAAATCCATAGACCTTTTTATTTGTGGGGTTTTTTTTTTTCTCCTACAATGTGTACTGCCACCAACCTTCCAAAATTTACTTCATGTTGTGAATTTGGGAATTGGTGATGTTTAGTTGACAAAATACCTATCATGGGCCTCTTAAACCTATTCAGTTTACCAATTATCAGGCCAAATAAGGGGGAAAAATTATATAAGATATTCAGATTGGTATCTTGCATTGTTAGCTGTACTGTACAAAAATCCTCCAATTAAGTTGGAGAGAACACATGCAGAACAAATGAAGACAAAACATACATTTTGTACCATTGAATTAGCTACATTAACTGACAAGCTCTGTTTAGACAGATGTCCATCAGATGACAATAAAGGCTGTTGTACTGAAGTAAAAGAAACAATACCTGAATGCTCTGTATCCTAAACTCCAGTCATCCTCTTCCATATCACCGGCTAGGCAGACTGCACCAGTTTTTGCTTCAGCTCACACCTCAATTTTCACTGTGTCCAGGTGGTACTTGGGCTCGTTGGCTAGATTAACCTTCTCTGTCCGAGTGTGCCACACGAGAACCTAAAGGGGAGGGAAATATTTTGGGCAGCGACATTCTCAGTGCTGGCACTTAAGGCCAAGCAGCACAAGTGAAATGAGTACCTTGGTGCAGTTATTTGCTTTGGGTTCCAGTTCTTCCACTGTCGTTATCTGTTTTAGAAAGTCAGATTCTTGCATCCCTGGCTGGGACCCACGGCGCTTAAATACAGCTTTTGGATTAGACAAGATGACTTGAAGACTTACAGCAAATCCTTTGTGAAAAGTTAAAAAAAAAAAAAAAGTAAAATATTGTTGTACTTCTCTTTTTTCTATGAGATTTTGGTCATGTAAAAAAAATTTTAAATACCTACTATGTCAAATCTTGGTTTACCAAGTTTAATAGGAACATTACCTGCTTTATCATCTCAAGAAGAAAAGTAGTCATTACAATGTAAAACAGGTGCACTCATGGGGCATCTATCATAAAATATGAAGCTTGGTCTGTTGGTAATAAAGTGTAAATATCACAGAGGTTATCACAACCCCACTTTTGATACTTTGAACTTAGTACAACTAGAAAGCTTATGGAGCCACCTTAACTATCCTTAGGGTATGAGGTCCAGATTGTCCACATCTCCTGCCTGCCCTTTAACATCATTGTATATGCTTTATCAAACTCAGCACTCCTGACTTCATATTAAGAAGACTGGTTATAGAAGTTAGTTACCTAGAAAATGAGTAATACCTAATTTAGAGGGGGTTAGAAATTAGTACAGAAGATGTTAAGCCATTTGATAAATTCGGTTTGGGGGTTTTTTAAAAATTTTTTATTTATTTTTTATTCATTTAGTTTTGATCCATTGAACACAAATGAAGCACAGCTATTGTTTCTCTGGTTGTACACAAAGTGGAGTCAGTCACACCATCTGTGCATTCATACAGGTACACAGGGCAATGATGTCTGTCTCATTCTGTTATTACTCTTGCCCCCCCCACCCTGACCCCACCCCTCCCTTCCCTCTATGCTATCTATCCTTCCTCCATTCTTGCCTCCCTTCCACCCCACATTATGCATCATCATTCACTTATTAGAGAGATCATTTGGCCTTTGGATTTTTGGGACTGGCTAATTTCACTTAGCATGACAGTCTTCAACATCATCCATTTACCTACAAATGCCATAATTTCATTCTTCTTTATGGCTGAGTAATATTCCATTGTGTATATATACCACAGTTTCTTTATCCATTCATCTATTGAAGGGTATCTAGGTTGGTTCCACAATCTTGCTATTGTGATTTGAGCAGCTATGAACATTGATGTGGCTGCATCACTGTAGTAATCTGATTTTAAGTCCTTTGGGTATAGGCCAAGGAGTGGGATAGCTGGGTCAAATGGTGGATCCATTCCAAGTTTTCTAAGGAATCTCCACACTGCCTTCCAGAGTGGCTGCACCAACTTGCAATCCCACCAGCAATGTATGAATGTACCCTTTTCCCCACATCCTTGCCAACACCTGTTGTTGCCTGTATTCTTAATAAAAGACATTCTAGTTGGGGTAAGATGAAATCTTAAGGTGGTTTTGATTTGCATTTCTCTTATAACTAGGGATGTTGAACACTTTTTCATATATCTGTTGATTGCTTGTAGATCTTCCTCTGTAAAGTGTCTGTTCATTTCCTTGGCCCATCTATTGATTGGGTTATTGGTATTCTTGGTGTAAAGATTTTTGAGCACTTTGTAGATTCTGGAGATTAGTGCTCTATCTGAAATGTGTGTGGCAAAGATTTTCTCCCACTCTGAAGGCTCTCTTTTCACATTGCTGATTGTTTCCTTTGCTGAGAAAAAGTTTTTTAGTTTGACTCTATCCCAATCATTGATTCCAGCTTTTATTTCTTGTGCTTTGGGAGTCACATTAAGGAAATCTGGCCAACATGATGGAGATTTGGACTTATTTTCTCTTCTATTAGGTGCAGAGTCTCTGGTCTAATTCCTAGGTCCTTGATCCATCTTGAGTTGAGTTTTGTACAGGGTGAGAGATATGGGTTTAGTTTCATTTTGCTGCATATGGATTTCCAGTTTTCCCAGCACCATTTGTCGAAGAGGCTATCTTTTCTCCATTGTATGCTTTTGGCTCCTTTGTCAAGTATGAGATACCTGTATTTATGTGGGTTTTTCTCTGTGTCCTCTATTCTGTACCATTCATCTCCCTGTCTATTTTGGTGCCAATACCATGCTGTTTTTGTTACTATTGCCCTGTAGTATAATTGAAGGTCTGGTATTGTGATACCCCCTGCTTCGCTCTTCTTGCTACGGTTTTTGTATTTGAATTTTCAAAAGGGAAAAAAAATGTTAGGGGCTGGTAGTGTATAGCTCAGTGGTAGCACACTTGCTTGGCACACACATGAGGCACTGAAATCCATTGATACCCAGTGCCTTAAAAAAATAAAGTCATTGCTATTTAATCTGCAGTTTAACAAACTCTGCACTTAAACCTCAGCTATAAAAGCACTCTACAAGCTATCAAGTCATTGTTTTGAAAGTCTGAAGCCCTAGACCTCTTTGCTTTTAATGACTAAGTTAATAATGTAAAGTCAGGAAACCTCCCAGAGTTGAAGCTTTGAGGACCACTTCCCAGGAACATTTCTTAGCAACGTCTTATCCTTTTCTACATTAACCTGAATTAATTTATGCTTCTTTGTACAAAAGTTGTGTTACCAAATGATAACAGGCAGTAATGGAGGAGCTTTGAGGAAACTGTACCACCATTCATATAACCTCTCCAGATGCCAAACTAGGCAATCCCATGTTCTAGACCCTGTTGCCTTTTGGGAGAATGTTAATACTCAGTTGTGTACAAACAACTTGGTGTAGTTGGTGCTGAGTAAAGCAAAACAAAAAATCATGAAACAACCTGAAGATTCCCAGTATCATCCACCAATCCTCCAGGGAGACAGCACATTATAGCAGAAAAACACTGAATTTGAAATGATTAGCTTTTTCTATTGTCTAGGTTCTTGCATTTGGGATACTGGCGAAGTCATTTAATCTTTCTTGATGCTATAACTTCCACATTTCCTTGTTTGCAAGGGAAGTGTGACTCCCTTCTCAACTTTGATATATGATAATCTGTGGAAGGACTCCATTGACTGTAAGCACTGTTTAAAAGATTATAACAAACATATTTAAAAATATCACTGTAAATAGTCTCATGAGAGGTAGGTTGTATCAGCCACTACTTACGGCTAGAATACTGGTTGACAGGTCAAGGGTTTGTAAAACATTCTGAGCAGCAAAGCTATACCATCTGAACATCATACCACTCTGATGGTAAATCTGTAGCCTTCCTCAGGCATGGCTAGGCCAACATGGGACTTAACGCCAAAGGTTCAAATTAATATCAAATGCCTTTTCTCATAGGTCCAACTTGGTTTTAGTGCTAAAAGAGTTCTTGCTTTCTTTCTTTCTTTCTTTCTTTCTTTTTTTTCCCAGCAACAATTTTATTTATTTTTTGTTTTGAATCTTTTTTATTTACTTATTGATTCATTGAACACAAATGGAGTACAGCTATTGTTTCACTGGTTGTACACAAAGTAGAGTCACACCATCTGTGCGTTCATGCATGTACACAGGGCAATGGTATCTGTCACACACTCTGTTATTAATTTTACCCCCCACCCGCCCCCACCCCTCCCTTCCCTCTATGCTAGCTATCTTTCCTCCATTCTTGCCATCTTTCCCCCCCATATTATGCATCATCATTCATTTATCAGAGAGACCATTCGGCTTTTGGATTTTTGGGATTGGCTGATCTCACTTAGCATAACAGTTTCCAACATCATCCATTTACCTACAAATGCCATAATTTTATTCTTCTTTATGGCTGAGTAATATTCCATTGTGTATATATACCACAGTTTCTTTATCCATTCATCTACTGAAGGGCATCTAGGTTGATTCCATAATCTAGCTATTGTGAATTGAGCAGCTATGAACATTGATGTGGCTGCATCACTGAGGCAATCTGATTTTAAGTCCTTCGGGTATAAGCCAAGGAGTGGGATAGCAGGGTCAAATGGTGGATCCATTCCAAGTTTTCTAAGGAATCTCCACACTGCTTTCCAGAGTGGCTGCACCAACTTGCACTCCCACCAGCAATGGCTTTCTTTCATATGCTTATAAATAAGCTTCATCTTTTTATTTTTAATCTAAATGAGAGTTGGCCTGTCTCAATCACCCTGAAGCTTCTGGCATATTCTTTAAATAGCTTCAAAGTACTGATTTTACTTCCCCATTCTCTCAAAAATATAGGGTCCAGATTATGCAAAAGTAATTCTGAAAATTATATGAAACCACTTTGATTTGATTTCCCTCATTTTCCCCAAAGACTAAAACATTCATTATCATGACCACTGAAGGATTCAGACATTTTCATGACCACTGAAGTATTCAGATTTAGGAGTATTTTCTTGCTTTCCTTTACTTAGGACTATCCTAACTCAATTCAGTTACCTAGCAAAGTCTACAACTTCAACACAGTAACATGAAGCTACACACTATTCTGCTGCAAGGTCCCCTGTTCTGGCCTCATTGGAGAAGAGTGCACCTGGAAGGCCAGGACTCAGATTTTAGTGGGTGGCTCACCACAGGAGCAAAGGACTTTTCTATTTTCTAATACAAATTGTGAGGAGGGCGCAGTTCAGGTGCTTCTCCATCACCTATCTCAACTTCTTTGCCCATAAACTCAGTAAGCTCTTCAAAGTAAGCAGGTCACAGCTAGCAGGCAGGGAGTGCAAGCTAACTAGGCCAAACTGTGAGCTGCTTTGGGGACATCATGTGTCTTGCTGAGCATTCAGGGAGAGTTAAAGAGTTCCCACTCTGAAACATGCAGAGTTTTACCTCCTAACCATCGATTTTCAACCCAAGATGGGAATCTTCGGTTTTCTTCAATTCCAAGTACATTTGCTTCAAGTATTATATCTTCCCTTCTTTTAGTGAGATTAGTTTAGCTTTTAAAATGTTACTGTGGCTTTTGAGATATTGAATGGAGCATTATGGAAATCAGGGGAGTAGGATTTTCTGTCCTGGTCAGTTACATAAAAAGAAAATGGAAAGTGCTTATTCACTGTGAATGCAGATTTCTAACTAACTTCTTCAGGCAGACTTAGGTGGGGAGGATATATTCCCTCCAAGAGAGGGACAGGGCCTGCCTCAATACCTGCCAATGATTACTGGGTAGAAAATTTGTAAGATGTTCTAAGTCCAGCAAGCCATTTCCACTTCTGGACAAGATACAGCAATAGGGACTGGGTTTCCCCTGTGTTAAATTTCTAAAATCGGACAAAATGTTTCAAGTTTTTCCAGATATTGGAAAAGAGGCACAGAGCACAGACATCTCAAGAAAAAAAGGTAAATGTGAACCTTAAAGTTGCCCCAGCTTCCTGCCTGAAAAGTGTTTGCAGGCCACACCACAGTGCAGAGAACCAAAACAACTTCAGTCTCCTTGAGTTGAAGAAACAAGTAAGAATTTGAGGAAGTCAAGACAACTAGAATTTGCAGAGCAGAGCACTAGAGAAGATAGAGCTCTTAATCTGTACAATGCTCCCCTCAAGTCTTAAACTGAGCATTATCAGCTAATGCTTGTAGAACTCTCCAAGGCCAGGTTACGAACTTGTGGAAAAGAGCAGGTGGATCAATTATTGGGGCTTATGTAGGCTACGAATAATTCACATTCTTAGCAGTCGGTTGTGCACACCTATAATCCTAGCAACACAGGAGGCTCAGGTAGGAGGGTCGCAGGTTTGAGGCCAACCTCAGGAACTTAGGCCCTAAGTAACTTAGCAAGACCCTGTCTCAAAATACAAAGGGCTGGTGATGTTGCTCAGTGGTAAAGCACCCCTGGATTCAATCCCCAATGCCAAAAACACAACAAAATAACAAAAATTAACAGCCAAGGTAGTGCTACCATGTGACAGTGGGAGCATCTGGAAGAAGATTGGAATGGATGGGGGTGTTAAATCAGCCCTCAGAGCTGAGCAGGTTTTGTCAAATTTTAAGCCTGAAAAAGATTAAAATGATTGCAAGTATCTTGGTTGTATCAAAGCACAAATCTCAAATACATGTGTTTAAAGATTTTAAAAATATTTGCATATATAATAGAATATATATACACACATGTGAGATACATACTATATATATGTATGTGTATAGAAATAGATATATAGGTACCTAGCAATTTAAAATTTAAAAATTAGGTGGGTATGGTGGCACATGCCTGTAATCCCAGCAGCTCAGGAGACTCAGGCAGGAGGATCATGAGTTCAAAGCCAGCCTCAGCAACTTAGTGAGGTCCTAAGCAACTCAGTGAGACCCTGTCTCTAAATAAAATATTAAAAAGGGTGTCCTGAAAACCTGGGCTCAAGGAATCCTCCTGCCTGACCAGTAGCTAGGAAGATAGGCATGTGACAACACATCCAGGACAAGATTAATATTTTTAAAAGCTTTAAACACATCTTAGATAAGAAAGGTCTCAATGACCTAAATCTCTCATCTTTATAAACTAGAAAAAGTAAATGAGACCCAAAGTAAATAGAATGATTCTAACGAATACAAAAGCAGAAATCAGTGAAGTAGGGATAGAAAACACTAGAGAAGATCAATGAATAAAATCCTGCTCCTTTGCAGGGAAGAAGGAATAGAAGTGATCAACATCTACTTATCAGGAAGTGGAGGACACACATTACCAATATCAGAAATGAGATATTTACCCAAAAGAAATGAAAGTATATGTCCATTTAAAATTTTTATACACAATCCAGAGCTCCTCCATTCTTTGGATTGTACAGAGGGAATTGGGGGGACGTCAGGGGAAAGAAAGATAGTAGACTGAGACAGGCATCATTACTCTATATACATGTATGATTACAAGAATGGTGTGAATCTACATTGTGCACAACCACAGAAATGAAAATTTGTACCCCATTTGTGTACAGTGAATGAAAATGCAGTGTGTAAAAATAAAATTAAGAAATGAGAAAGGGGAGATCAGAACAGATTCTATAAACATTAATATTAAAGGAGGATTATGAACAACTTTATGGCAGAGAATTTGATGAATTCTGACTTCCAAAGCTTGCTCATGAGGGAATAGTTAACTGTATCACCAAAGAAATAAAGTTCATAGTTAAAAATATTCTCTCTCTCTCTCTCTCTCTCTCACACACACACACACACACACACACACATACACACACACACACACACAGAGTCACATGGGCCAGCTTCACTAGTGAATTTACCAAACATTCAAGGAAGAAATGACCATTTTACATTACTTTTTCAAGACTGTAGAAAAGGAGGAAACACTTCTCAAATTATTTTGAAAGAAACACTTCTCAAATTATTTTGGCTTTTTGTTTTGTTTTTCACAATACCAGACCTTCAAATATACTACAGAGCAATAGTAACAAAAACAGCATGGTATTGGCACCAAAATAGACAGGTAGATGAATGGTACAGAATAGAGGACACAGAGACAAACCCACATAAATACAGGTATTTCATACTTGACAAAGGAGCCAAAAACATACAATGGAGAAAAGACAGCCTCTTCGACAAATGGTGCTGGGAAAACTGGAAATTCATATGCAGCAAAATGAAACTAAACCCATATCTCTCACCCTGTACAAAACAACTCAAAGTGGATCAAGGACTAGGAATTAGACCAGAGACCCTGCACCTAATAGAAAAGAAAATAGGTCCAAATCTCCATCATGTTGGTCTAGGAACAGATTTCCTTAACATGACTCCCAGAGCACAAGAAATAAAAGCAGGACTCAAATTATTTTGAAAACAGCATTGCCCCTATACTAAAACCATACAGAAACATTTAAAAATTGCGGATCAACAACCCTCATAAACACAGAAAAACTTCAAAACTTCCAGCAAATCCAATCTAACAGCACAATAAATAGTGACCCCAAGACTGCAGTGTTGGTTTATCATTTCAAAATCAGTGCTAATTCAGCATATTAACAAACTAAAAGAAGAAGAAATTTCAAAAGATGAAGAAAATGTATTTGACATCCAGCCATGATTAAGAGAGGAAAACCTCTCAGCAAACGAAGAACAGAAGTGAACGTCTTCAACTTAAAAAGGCATCCAGGCAAAAACAAGTCAACATTTTAGTTAATGGTAAATAGACCACTAAAAGCCTGAATTTTGGATTGAGGTGAGAAGGGTGGCTCTCTACTTTTAATCAGCAATGTACTTCAGGTCATTGCCACTGAAATAAGGCAAGGCTGGGGGTGTAGCTCAGGGGTAGAGAGCTGGTCCAGTAGGTGCAAGGACCTGGGTTCAATCCCTATCACCAAAAGTGAACAAAATTCACCACACAGATTAAAAATAAGCAAAAGTACATACAACAGAGCTCCTCTTTCCCTTCACCACAGACCATGGTGGCAGCAGCTTATCAAATTCTTCAGCCCTGAGAACATCACCTCCACATATTTGTCCCACCCACACGCTCTTGTCTGTAGCTACTCATGATCTGATTTCAGGACGACTATTTCAAATCAAAACTATTTCAGTTCCCATAGGATGGCTTTTGGTAATACTACTTTTATAGTCTGGTCACATGAAAGATGCTCACAGTTTTCTCTGAACTGTCATTGGATAGGTGTATTAAACTACTGGGCCCTTTACACACATGTGTTGCTAATAAGTATCAAGTTATTTCAAAAATCTGCCCACTTTAAGCAATTAAAAAAAATGATTTGAACTTCCAAATTAAAGCATATATACACAATATAGTCATGGAACTTGCTGGAGAATAAGATATGTGTATGGCACCTCTTCTCTTGGAGGTGACTGATTCTCCTTTCATCACTTTTCCCAACAAAGCACATTTGCCTTTTGGAATTCTGTTTCAATCTTCCCTGCCTACCATGCCCCTATGACATATAATTAATATTTATTAAAATGTCCTTTTTAAAATGTATGATTGGCCAGTCATGGTGGTGCATGCTGGTAGGCACAGTGGCTTGGGAGGCTGAGGCAGGAGGTGGGTATGTTCAAAGCCAGCCTCAGCAATGTAGCAAGACTCTAAGCAACTCAGGAAGACCCTGTCTCAAAATGACAAATAAGAAAAAAATGGCTTGGGATGTGGCTCAGTGGTTAAGTGTCCCCGGTTCAATCCCAGGTACCAAAACAAACAAAAAAAGCAAACCCAAAAAACAAAATGGTATGATTAGTGGATTTTAGCACATTCCTAAGGCTGGGCACCATTCTTCAAAAATATATTCTTTCACTATTGAATGGTCTTGACATCCTGGACAAAAATCAATACATGTAAGGGTTTTTCCAGTCTTTCAGTTATATTTCATTAATCTATATGCTCATCCTTATGCCAAAACAACATTGTTTTTATTACCATAGCTGTTCAGTAAATATTCAAATTGGGAAGTGCAAGTCCTCCAACTTTGTTCTTTATCCAGATTGTTTTGGCAATTCTGAGTCTCTTTTCCAAATGAATTTTTGGACCATCTTGTCAATTTCTGCCAGAAGGGCAGACAGAATTTTGATATTCTACTGAAGGTATAGATTTATGGAATACTACCAGTTCAGCAATATTGCATCTTCTAATTCATGAACATGTCTTTCATTTTAGTTCTTTTAAATTTCTTTCATGAATACTTTATAGTTTCCAATGTATAAGTCTTATACTTCTTTTATTAGTGTTTTATTATTTTTGACATGATTGTGAATGAAACTCTTCTTAGTTTCTTTTTGGATCATTCATGACTAGTTGATGGAAAGAACAATGGGTTTTCAGGTATTGACCTTGTATCCTGAAACCTTGAGGAACTCATTTACTAGCACTTATGTTTGTGTTTTTCTTAGAGTTTATGTAAAAGATCATAAATAACAGCTTTATTTCTTCCTGTACAATTTGAATGCTATTTTAGTCCTCTTTCTTGCCTAATGGCCTTGACTACAACCTATGTTATAACAGTGGAAACAGATGGCAAGAAGGATCATCTTCATATTTTTCTACATATTTGGAAAGAAAACTTTCAGTCTTTTTTAAAAATGTTGTTAGTGGCTGGGAATATAGCTCAGTGGTAGAGCACGTACTAGCATGTGTAAGGCCCTAAAAAAAGGAATGAGTTTTTCACAAATGCACTTTATCAAATAGAAATTCTCTTCCCTCCTGAGTTTACTGATCTATTGTTTTTATCATGAGAGCAGGTTGAATTTTGTCAGGTGCTGCTTCTGCATCCAGTGATACGATTATGAGGCTTTTATCCCTTATTTGTTGCTCTGGTATACTGCACTGATTGACTTCTGTATCTGGACTCACCTTACACTCCAGGAATAAATACTATCTGGTCATGGCATATTCTATGTTGTTAGACACTTAGTATTTTGCGCAGGATTTTTATAGCTGTCCAAAGGGACCTCAGTTTGCAGGTTTTTCCCCAAGTGATCTCTTTGGTATCAGGGTCCTGTTGGTCTAACAGAAAAGAACATCTTTTACTTTTCTATTTTTTAGAAGTGTTTGTGAAAGATTGCTGGAAATTTTTCTTTGTTAGCCCATCTGAAACTGGGTTTTCTCTAAGTTTTGCTGTACTAATACATCATAGGTCTATTCCAATTTTCTATTTTGTCTTAATAGTCTTTCCATGAAGTCGTTTTCTTCTAGATAATCTAACTTGAGAAGCAGTTTTTCATAATATTCTTATGCATTTTAAAAAGTGTAAAATCAGTAGTAACCTCTTGCTTTCCTTTCTGATCTTAGTAATCCAAAACTTTTTTCTGGGAATTCTAACTGAAAAATTGTCAATTGTTTTGTTTCTAAAGAACACTTCATTTGATTTTCTTTATTGTTTTTCTATTCTGCATATCATCTATTTTGCTGTAATTTAATCACTTGCTTTGGATTTAGTTCCTCTTTCTAGTTTTTTATGGTAGAAGGTTAGGTTATTTGTTTGAGCTCTTTCTTAATACAGGTATTTTAAAGCTACAAATTTATCTCTAAGGAAGGTTTAGTATATTTTATTTCTATTTTCATTCATCGCAAAGTATTTTCTAATTTCCCTCATGATTTATTCTTTGACTAATTGGATACGTAGGAGCATGTTGTGGTAGTGATTTCTGGTGCTACAATAAAATGCCCGAGACTGGATGAGTTATAAAGAACTATTTCAGCTCCTGGTTCTGGAGGCTGAAAAGTCCAAGTCGAAGGACATAATGGCAGCATGTGGCCAGGGTGTCATGACATGACAGAAGGTACAGGGGGAAGTGTGTGTGTGGAGGAGGCCCAACACAGCGGCAGCCTCCCTTCATAACAACCCCTGGTGGTGACTGATCCAGTCCTGGAGAGCAAGGCCTCATGTGTGGGGATGTAAAAAGAAGCCACTGGGTATATGCTCCATAGGCTGCGGGAAGGTAAAATCCTTGACTGAACACTCAGGATTATTCATGCTTGAGGAGAAAACTCCCAAGTGACCTGACCAGCCAACGGCCATTGCCTTAGGTGAGCTTCGCTTGTTCTTCTCTCTCCCTCCTCCCTTGGCAAAACTGTGTGACTCCTAATTGGACCATCCTTACAGACTATCATGTTACACTACTGGTTCTTTGTTCTGGACTCCCCTCTTCTATAACAGTGTGGTAATTCTTTAATAATTTGAGACTGGTAATTAGTACCTGCTATCCTGGGGTTGTGGCTCCATCGCCTTACCCCCTCCATTGCCTTACCCCCACAGGTCAAGGTCTAGCCAGACAACGACGACACTCATGCACCCGTTCCATGTAGATTTTCATGGTCTCAAAACTGAATGTTCACATTCCTGGCATGCTCTTTCACGACATTCACAACCATGAAGACTCCCTCCCAATCTGCTACTTCCTTACAAGGACACGTAACTGTAGCTTCCCACGCTGACAGAGAGGATCTCCCAGTATTGCCCAGGCTGGCCTCTGGCTCTTGGACTCAAGTGATCCTCCTGCCTTTGTCTCTTAAATAGCTGGGTCTACAGGCCTGTCATGCAATTCCACATTTACTAATTATAATTTAGAATCATTTTCTTCTGGTGAAGTAGAATGGAAAAGCATGTCTTGACTTTTAAATAGGTCTGTTAATCCGCTCCAGAATACTGGCTGAAACGTAGGATTGCTTCAGGGTGAAACTTCTTTTATAAAATTACTAATTTTTTAAACTCCTCAAAAGTCATCTAGCAGCCAATGTTCTCTGTGGTGGGAAAAATACTACATTTGTAAGCAATATTATACACAACTCATTTAAATCTCTATTCTGAAAACAAAAAAGCATCATAGGAAACGAAATCTTCTGCAGAAAATCATGATGAACAAGGACGGGAAATTTGATCCTAATATCAAATGTAAATTAAGAAGCCTTAATTACCTGAACGCTAAAAATACCGTCAATGTTTCTCCTAGTAGGGATGCACTAAGGTCCGAGGAGGAAGTGGTTCCATTTGCTCAACAACCCAAAAGACTGATGGGAATGAACCACGGCGTATGCTGTGCACGGTGGTGTCCACAGGCTCAATGCTGCTGCAAAAGGGTCACTGTTTTGTGCTTTATCTTTGAGGTTTTCTTTTTACTTTTTTAAAAAACATAACTGTTATACTTTGTGTATGGTGCTGGGGATTGAACCCAAGGCCTCATGCATACTAGGAAAGTGCTGTACCACTGAGCCGCATCCTCAGCCCTATTATTTTGAGATAGGGTCTTCCTAAATTGCTGAGGTTGGCCTTGAACTCAAAGTCCTCCTACCTCAAACTCCAGAGCAGCTGGGATCACAGGTGTGCGCCACCATGCCTGGTTCTAAATAACTTCTTTATAATATAATTTGAAATAATTTCATTCTCCTTGATACATTATTGTTCACTAAAAAAATAAAAGAAAACCTTCACAAGCACCTAAACCTTTATCTTGCTGTTCAACTTTGGTGCAGCCTGAAACCCTGTGACCAGACTTAAGACTTGACAGGGAAGCCAGGGCCACCTTAAGGCATTTGACCCCAACAGCTCTACTTCCTCCACATCTGCCTCAGCTTCAGAACAATCTCCTTAGAGTTTGTTCCTATGTTTACAGTGACTGTGGACAGAAACCTCCTAAGAGCACAAAGACAGTACTGAGACCAGCCTGCGCAGACACTCTGACCAGCCTGCGCAGACACTCTTCAGCCGGCTTCTCTGAGCCAGCCTAGGCCTCTGTGATGTTGGGCTGCCCTCTGAAACAGCTGGCCAGAGACCAGCCTTCTGAGCCAAGATGAAGACACAGCAGCCCAGCTCACAGCACCTGGGCTTTCCTGGTGCTGCCACCAACTGTACTTCCTGTCAACATATCCGACTCCATACACTCTTCATTATTTAGTTTTTTATTTAGTAAGGTCTAGTGCTAGTGTGTCGAGTCTGTACACGTTTTTCTTAACGCAATGCTTTATATAATTTCAATTTTCATTAATGTCAAACACTTGAAATAAAGGCATATTCTGTGTATATTGAGGACACTGTTCTATAGACAATGACTAAATCAAGTTGTCATATATTGGGTTTTCTACAGCCTTAGTATTTATCTGCTTAGATTTTTAAATTTCAGGGCTGTTTCAAAGTAAAAACAAACAAGAACTGGGGCAGTACCTCAGTTATGAAGCATTTGCCAGCATGTGCTCAGCCCTGGGATCAATCCCCAGGATGACACACAAATCTGTCAACTTTAAAGACATGTTAAACACATCTACTAATATCTATGGTTCTGTCAAATTTTCTGTTATCTGTGCTACTGATTTTGGGCTCACTGATGTTTGATTCGCAGTGCCGGATGGGTGTCACACTTTTGTGGTATCTGTAGTTTTCATCAGTGTAAAACATTCTTCTCACTCTCTTGTCTTGACCTCTGTCTGCTTTGCTCAATCCTGGCATGAAGGCTCCAGCTCGGGGCTCTCTCTTTCATCCCTTTATCATCCATCTTCATCACATTTTAAGGTGTGTCTTTTATAAGAAGTGCAACTCTGTTGCTGTATTTTCCTCAGAGCAGTTTTTTAGCATTGATCATAATTATGTTTTATCTTATTATACATTTTTTTTGTTTTTCTCCTTCTTTCCTGATTTTGAATTCATTTTGTTTGTTCTTCCTCTAATAATACAAACATTTTAATCTTATATTTGATGTCCTTGGGGATACGTTAAAAAGTCCTTATTTAAAACATTTTTAAATGTTTAAGGAGATGTATGTGTGTGTGGTACTGCAGATTGAACCCAGGACCACTCTACCACTGAGATGTACCCCCAGTCCTTGTTTATTTTTATTTTGAGACAGGGTCTTGTTAAATTGCCCAGGCTGGCTTTGAACTTGTGATCCTCGTGCCTCAGCCTCCTGAGTAGCTGGGATTACAGGTGTGTACCACCGTGTCTAGCAAGGAATTTTTAAAGAATTGACATTACTTTCTTATCCTCATGAATTGAATCACCTCTGTGACCCCCTCTTGAAGGAATCCACCTTTGTAGAGAGATTTCACTCTCCTCTGCCCC
>JAJEJO010001032.1:191258-251835 GCA_020662805.1 Glaucomys volans | reverse complement strand
GCCTCCTATCTTTAAGATAATCCCTTACTCCTGGTGGATGACAGAACTGTTGAGTGAAGATACTTAGCTGCCTCCTCTGGCCCCAGGACCTGGTAGTACAGTCTTCCCACAAAGTAGAGGACTACTACATGTAATTAGTATACAAAAATGACTCAAAATTCAATTCATTTCTTTAAAATACTTGCTATCTTCCCTTTATCCAAGAAGCATAACAACAAAACAAGCAACCAAATGCTGACAGAGCATTAACTATTGGGTCAAATATCAGTAGTGTAAGATCCTGGAGCCGGGTACAGTCACGCAGGCCTATACTCCCAGTGGACCTGGTGAGACCCTAGTGACAGCTGGGGATGAGGCTCAGTGGTTAAGTGTCCCTGGGTTCAATCCCTGGTAAATAAATAAAGGGGGGGTCAGGGAGAGAGAGAGAAAGGGAGAGGAGAAAGAAAGCGAGAGAAGGGAAGGGAAGAAGGAAGGAGGGAAGGAAGGTAAAGAAAGGAAGGGAA
Source organism: Glaucomys volans (assembly GCA_020662805.1). NCBI lineage: Eukaryota > Metazoa > Chordata > Mammalia > Rodentia > Sciuridae > Glaucomys > Glaucomys volans. The sequence continues at coordinate 251,332 of JAJEJO010001032.1, read as the reverse complement.
GGGAGGGAGGGAGGAAGGAAGGAAGGAAGGAAGGAAGGAAGGAAGGAAGGAAGGAAGGAAAGAAGGAAGGAAGGTCAGTCCTTGAAGTCAGAGAATGTATCATATTCTTTATCACATTTCACTTTGTCGGAGAGGAAGCCCAGAGTGACCCTTACAGCTGAATTACAATTGCTCTTATTAAAATATGCTGATAATATGTTCTGCACTTCTTGTGCCATGATTCGATCCCTGGTTTCTCACTGTCCAACATGGCCAATAACTATATGTCTATTCAAATTTAATTTTAAATTTATTTAAATGAAATAAAAATTTTGTTCCTCATTTGTACTAGCAGTTTCAAGTGCTCAATAGACACATGTGGCTAGTGTAGAACAACACAAACACTGGATATTTTTGTTATTTTTTTGGAAAGTTCTATTGGACAGTGCTGCAATGTAGTTTATACTTCCCATTCTAAATTTTATGTTTCTAGGTCAGGTATTTTCTAGAAGCTACCTAAAAACGTATGTAGAACATACACAAATACTTATTTATATCTCCTAGAGTACCCCTGTGATTACAAGTTGTGTACATAGTAATTCTTAGCTTGATTTGATAGAGTGGAAGAGAAAGTGAATGTTGATCCTTTGACTTGAACCTGCATAACTAGTACTTCATCATCGAAATTCACCACACACAGAACTCTGTGCTTTTAGGTCCAGCTGTTGTATTCGGATAAGGCTTTGACTGCCATCACCCTAATTTTGTCATTTAGAAAATGCCTCTGGGCATGGTGGGTTCACATTGGTGCAACATTGTTGAAAAGGAGTAGAAATTAAGATTATCATTGCCATGTGCTTGTACTGAAGACGACCCACAAGCATTGCACAACTGAGGTCCAGTTCCTGGGTCAACTGACTGCTTGTTTTTTGTAATACTGACCTTTGATGACCTTTGGTTACCTGCAAAACAGTCAAAGTGCAGAGGGCAATCTCCATCCAAGCTTCCTTTTGCAGTATACCTTGGCATTGTTTCTGAATTTCCTGTGCAATAGTAGTTGATCTCACTCACTTGGCAAGCCACAATTGTGATTCTTTTGGGGGAAATATCTGCTGTGTTTGACCTTGGCAGTCAATTTACCAGCATACTTTGGTGAGCCGTGTGTGTAGCCCACTCTACCAAGTGTGCACTCTCCCCTTTCTTCTTCTTCAAGTGAAAACTTTCAACCAGGAATCATGTTTTATTACCATTTTAAATCCCCAAAATATTTAAAATTAAAAACTTTGCAAATTGTTTTTTCTTTCTCATTTTTCTTTTTTTTTTTTTTTTGGAGTAGTCAGAAATGTTAGTAGGAACTGGTAAAAACCATGTGAAGCATTTGTGCATGGTGCTGCAAGAATAAGGCTAACTTTTTAAGGAATGAGTAGGCTGGCTAGATTAGAAGCTTTTTGAGTTTTCATGGTTCCTGTAGTGATTTTTCTTTGATCATTTATGTATTTTTAAAATGTTTTACTTGCAGATAATGCTATTGTTTGTTTATTCTCTTCTCTACTTCTAGCCCCTCTGTCTTCCTCTCTGGTTAGCCTGCTCTCTTTCTTTCATCTCTCCTCTTTTCTGTCCTATAAAGGTATTTTTCTGGATTTGACAAAACATATTCCTTGCACTGCAGGTATCTGCAAGGGTGTCCTGGGGACTTTACAGAGCAGGGATTGATGGGTTCTTAGTGATGGTGGGTTGAGTCTGGGTTGTCCACTGTATGTTTGCTCCTTCATGGACCTACCTGTGTTTTATTTGAGTTCATGACATTTTGGCAATGCAATCTATATTTTAGTTGCCCAGTCTTAGTCAAGCAAGGTACAATTAATCGACACTCCAAAACTAATTTTCGGAATTGAAATAGCAAAATCTAACTGGAAAACCTTGAACATGACCTTCTCAGAAAATCTGTGATCCTTCTCCTCAGCTCTGCTGGAATCACCTTCAGCCACGTGTCCCTGAGAACTCATTGCTCTCTTGCTTTGGTGGCTCAGTTTTCTGACTCTGCTGCTTATCTCTCTCTGAGGAACAAAGCAGTGACATTCAGGATCCTTCTGCTTCCCTAGGAGCATCGCCTGAAGCTGTAAAGTGCTCCAGGCAAAAACTTCTTGTCATCATACATTCTACATAGGAACTTTTCATTTGCTGTATTTTGAAAATTAAACATTTAGAATCAATTCATGATGACTGCCTACTGTAACAGCAGCACCTCGGAACTGAGTGGATTTGGGTCACTGTGTAACAGTGGGTCCACTTTATGCTTTGAATATAGCCCTTGCAGCTCTGTTCCTGAAACTTAATTTTAAAATGGACATGTTTCTTTCTCTTCTCTCCCTGCTCCTTAATCTCTTCCCCTCCCTAACTCAGGAGAAACAGCATTCCCCATCCTGGATAGCATTAGCCTCCTTGGGTACACACTCACCATAGGAATGAAGTAATACAGACTTTGGGAATGGCACCAGAAGCTCTCAGAAATGACTGTCTCCCACATTAACAAGTGAATTACAATCCAACAGAGAACACTTGGAATGTAGCCTTTGAATCTCCTCTTTGAAAGCCCTGTCCCTGCTGATGGGCAGAATCACAGCCTCCTCTGGGTCAGGAGTCCCCTGTGTTTCTCCTTTGCTAACAAAGTAGTAAAACTTCTTCCTTTTTCTCAAAACTGTGTCCTTGTTATTGAATTGGCAGCAAGGACAAGGACCAAACTTTCAGCAACAAGTGGAGTATATTCTTTTCAGTTGTCTATGCACCCCAAACTAAGAGCCCTGTCAGAAGGTTAGTATTAGGAATTAATGATACTAGATGCGTAATTGTATCTTTTCCCTTTTCCTGCCACCTTGAGAATAGAAATCTGGTGTTGGTGGGAGGAGGCAGCTGAGGAGGAAAGCAGACAGAAGAGTATAGAAAGGCTGTGAGCCATTTCTTTCTTTTTTTTTTTTTTTTTTGAAGTTTTTCATCCGTGCATTATAATCAGCCATCATACTGGAATTCATTGTGATATATTCCTATGTACACAACATAATTTGGCCTATTCCATTCTCCAGGATTTTACCTTTCCATCCCCTCCTCCCTCTCCTTCCTCCACTTTACAGTTCCACTTCTATTTTCATGAGACTCCCCTCCCCCAACACATTTCCCCCCCTTTTTTTTTTCTCTCTAGCATTCATATATGAGAGAAAACATGTGACCCTTGACTTTCTGAGTCTGGCATTCACTTAGCATGATGTCCTCCAGTTCCAAATGACATAATTTCATTTTTCTTTATGACTGAATAAAACTCCATTGTGTGTATACATCACATTTTTTTATCCATTTGTCCTTTGATGGGCACTTAGACTGGTTCCATTTGGATTTCTTGTGTGGAACATCCTTGTTTTTTCCACTCAGTTTATTTTGTGAATGATCTGCCTTCACCTTGTGCTGCCTTTGTCCCACCCTAGTAGCTCCTGATCACCTCTCTCCATCCCTCCTTTCCCTCTCTAGTCCTCGTTTCCTGTTTTATGTGTTAGTTGTACTAGTTGTCGTGCTCACTGACAGTGATGGTAAATATTCTGGGAATAGCCCTCAGGTATGTCAGCTCACCTGAGTGCAAGAAGGTATGCTTTCAAAAGTTATGGCTTTTCTTTGTGTCTACATTTGCAGAATCAAGAAGGATGTGCTCAGTATCGAATACACAGTCTCTCTAATGATGAGGTGGCATTTGGATGACACTTGGTCATCTAGGTGCTCAGCCACTTGGTGAGGTAGATGGTCTGTTTTGCATCTCAGAAGAAGGTGAGGATTATGGACTTATATTCATTGCTCTGGTCACACCACTGGATTCAGATCAGTCTTTCTTTGCCCTATCTCAGAGTCAGCAAACAAGATCCTCACTTGTATATCCTCAAATGCTGCTTTATTTCCAACATAGCCTAGTTTGAAACATGCACAGGGATTTTTTTTTTTATTCTTATAGATTTTGGAGACAGGGTCTAGTCTCTGACCTAGAAAATCCCATGTGGGTGAAATGTGGAGACATGCTGCTCCCTTAGATCTACCTTAAATTGGATCTAAAATGGATTCAGCATCCAGACACCCCTCCACACACATACAAGAGCCTCCCAGATTCTGGGTAACACCCAGGGCTGCTGTGTAGGTGTGGCCCCAGTGCTCCACTTTGGCCTTGACTCTGGTTTGCCCTGTGGAACACCACCTGTTTTCAGGGTGTCTGGAAGGGTACTTTCACTGCAGGACTTTCCCATTCTGTCCCCTCCCAGCCCTGGCACTGGTCAGTGAACTCCAGTGATGGTAGGGATAAACCGGTGTGGCACTGCCACCTAGTGACTGCCCATAATGCTGCTCCTCACCTCTGAGAATTGCGGAGAATCCTCTTCTGGATTATGGAAAATCCATGGTAGGAGTAAAAATAGCACCCACCAGGTCCTTGTGGACACGTTCCTGCTATTGGCAGAGCATGGCATGTGGCAGACATGGACTGTATTAAGTGTTTTTTAAAATTCACTTTGGGAAAAGAAATCACCGGCCAGCACAATCATGGGCTCATCTCTGCCAGGGTTAAAATTCCCTTGCAGGAGTCATAGTATGCACAGGATGCCTGGCACAGGGCAGGAGCTGAATGAATGGAGGTTGCCCCAGAAAATTAAAATAAGTACTGGTTTGGAAGATAGGAAAAAAATAGGAAGGAAGAGAAACTTGGTCAGAAATGCTTGTCCTAGTTAAAACATTATTCTGAAATTTGGTATTTCCTTGAGTGATCACAGAGCATAAGAGTCTTGAGAACATAATTCCTGTTGGGCATTTGTGCCACATCTCAAGGATTTTAGTTTCACTGCTGTCTAGTTGTATTAAATGAAGCTAGCTCCAGATTTTCTGATGGTAATTACTAGAGTCCCCAGCTAGACCTGAAGTTCTCAATGGGGGTACTACTGCCCTCAGGAGACACTTTGGAAATTTGTGATCTATTATTTATTCATTTATTGATTGATTATTGCTGGGTGGGGCCAGGGATGCACTGTTCCGTTATGTTTTGTTGTTGTTTTCTTGGTACCAGGGATTAAACCCAGGGGTGCTTAATGCTGAGCCACATCCCCAGTCCTTTTTTGGTTTTGTTTTGTTTTCTGAGACAGGGTCTCACCAAGTTGCTTAGGGGCTCACTAAATTGCTGAGGCTGGCTTTGAACTCACAATCTTCCTGCCTCAGCCTCCCAAACTGCTGGGATCACAGGCATGTGCCATCACACCTAGCAGCTCTGTTCTGTTATGCATGGGACATTCTTACCCAACAAGCTGTTCTGCATCTCATTTGACCTTGTAATGACTTGCTAGGTATTTTGAATATGAAAAACTTGTTTATAATATTCTTAGCTTAGACCTAATCATTTTAAATATGAACATAAACTATTTTTGCTCAGTAGTAATAGACATTTAAATGTTTTTAGTATGTAAATTGGGAGAAATCAGCATTATTTTATTTAGAATTAGCCCAGAAGTTAAAAAAAAATCTGCTATGGCAATTGTGGTTGTCCCAGTGGCATGTGAATTACATACTTTCATAGACTTAATTACATTAAAATGCTTCTTCATATAGGTATAAGTAATTCACTCCTGCTTATTTCTTTTAGTTCAGTCTTGCTAGATGAAGTGTTTAGGTACTGAAATACATGATTAAATAAGTTACTTCAATTTTACCTCTTCATTGTACAGTTAAGGTATTATATTGATTTTTAAGTTGATTTTTTGTTTCATAAAGCATAAGTTATACTATCTAAATTTCCTTTCAGGATCTTTAAAGAGGGTATTGGGTTTGCTGGGCTTGAGAACCACTGCTTAAATGACATTCTCAGTCTAGAAAACTTTCCTGTTGGATATGTATACCTTCTTCTCCATCTTCACTTTGAGGTGCCAGACTCATGGCTGTGGCTCTGGGCCCCCAAAGTTCTCTCCCAGAGTTGATCGTGTTTCACTAAATGCCTCAATCAAAGAGAATCTGAATGACAGCAAGCCTTGGCTTGTCTTTTCACGTCTGTTAAAAGGATGTTCATGTGATACCATCTGTCTTCCTAAAGACTTTTAACATAGTCAGAAAATTATATAGGTGAGATAAGACTGTTAACTTATTGACAGATAAGTCATTGCCAGAATCACCTATTACAATATAAATGAAAATATATGAAAGAACATTAGAGTCAGACAACAAAACATCTTTGTCATCTTTTCAGGGAAGCATCAATGTAATTCTTCAAGTTTGAAAATCCATATGTTCGTCACCACCCCCTTTCTCTTAGGAAGTTTGGGCTTTACTAGAAGCTTATTCTCTTAGCCTGTATCCACTGATGACTTCTACCCTAAGTGTGAATGATGAATGAATGAAACTCATTAGTCAAGGTTAACACAAGGAAAGGAATCAGTCATTTTGTAGAACCCTGCCCCATCACACACAGGGAGAAAAGGAGAGAGGAAAAAAGAATTTGGCTCCTTTTTTTTCTAAATCAAAAGGGAAGATTAAAAGAATTCCAAGGTTTTTGCAAAGTCAAAGGAGCAAAATAAAATCAAGGAAATGAATTAACTTTAGATTAATAAAGAGTTACATAATTTATGAAAATTCAAACCAGCTCAGACCTAAATTAAAGTTGGGCTTTAGAGATAACATTATGCTATCTCTGCTGCTTTGCCCTGGTAACTTACTGGTGGTATTAAAGGAAGTCTATATCAGGATCCTCACAATCCTAAAGCCAATGCATGTTCCTTGATTCAGTAATGAGCAGAGAAGTAGAAATACCAGGAGGGGATTGAGAAAGTCCCATTGATTGGCAGAGTTCAGATTCTCTGGTTTAAAGGGACTTCAGGTAAGCTATTTCCTTTCCAGGGTGATTATATTCACACACTTACAGCATTTACCTTTAGAGCAGTCAGGGTTTTAGTAAACTCAGGTTTTTAGTAAAGCTTTTGGAATGACTGGATTTTACATCTTTATTTGATTTATTTTTATATTTATTTATTTATTTATTTATTTATTTATTTATTTATTTATTTTTTGTACCAAGGATTGAACCCAGGAGTGGTTGACTACTGAGCCACATCCCCAGCATATTTTTTTTTTTGTTTTTGGAGACAGGTGTTTGCTAAGTTGCTTATGGCCTCACTAAGTTGATGTGTCTGACTTTGAACTCATGATCCTCCTGCTTCAGTCTCCTGAGCCACTGGGATTACAGGCATGTGTCACAATGTCCAGCACGTTTTGTTTTAATTCAAACTAGTTTTAGGCATCAGTGTTATTAGACACTCATGTCATTAATTTCATATATTTTTCTCACAATGTCCTGACATCTATTTCACATTTATCACAACTTGTGTATTACCTTATTATTCCTTGCAATCAATTTTCTCCTTACTAGATTTTTAAACTTCTTGTGAATGCTTACCATTTCTTATTCATCTACATATTCTCATTGCCTTAAAATACTCCTTTATATAGGTAGATATTCAATATATTGTTGAATGAGTGGAACAGCCTAAATCTGCTTAATGTCAATAATGAAGCTGAAATTCCATGTTCACCCAGTTGCAGACCCAGAGATGTGAGAAGAGTATAAATTATCTCTTTCCAAATTGTAATTATGTACATACAGTTTTGATTTAAAGTAAAAGCAACTGAAATGTCATTCAACAAATTAAAACCTATATGCCTAAAAAGAAGTCCATAAAAGGGCACCTATGTGATGGTACTTTTTCAACATATTATTAAATGAGAAGCTGCTCCTAAAAGAAAGCTACCTGGTGGATTTGAAACTTGATAGCACATTGAAATCACAATCACCAGGGAAACATTTTTTTTTTTTAATCCCTACGTCATGACCCCTCCCGAGAGTTCTTGCTTAATTGGTTACAGGTAGAGCTGTGGATGGCCTTGTTAGTACTTCCCAGGTGACTCCACTGCAGCTATAGGTGAACATCTTTGGTACAGAGCAGTGGCAAGTAAGAGATTCATGCTGTCTCTCCTTTCTGAACCATTGGCACTCAGCACTTTTCTCCTCTGATCTCATATATGTGCCTTCTTTGTACTACTTTTTATACTTATAGGTTTTCATTGAGCCACTTATTTGCTTTTACTTTAAATCAAAACTACATGCATATAGTTATGATTTGGAAAGAGATCGGTTATACACTTTTCACATCTCTGGGTCTGCAACTGGGTGTGCATGGAGGCTGCCTGGTGTGCAGATGCTTCTCCATGGGATGAGAGTCAGTGGTGCACCTCCTCCTGGGGAGTCACCTCAGTCCCAGGTAAGGTTACCACACAGGAAAACAAATATAACTGCTCTGTGGGCAAACCAAGCAGAGAGAGGACCTAAGGCTCACCTGTTCGGTCTCCTTCCATGTTCTCCATCCCTCCCCTATACAAATTCAGGAGATATCAATTGCCTCCACTTTCCCCTCCCCAGCACCCATACTAGTTAAATGATGTTAGAAGTCACTGTTTTTAATGTTTAGCTCTGCTCTTTTTTCCCCTCTTTGAAACTTTTTAATATCCTCTCCATATTCCTGATATTTAAAATTTGACATCAATTCATCCTGGCTTAGGTCTTTTCTTATTCTGTGTGCAGATTCTTTGAGAATCTTCCCTTTAGAGAAGCAGCTGCTTTCCAGTTTTCCTGTCAAAGAAATAAAAAGAATATTTTCATTTTATTCCTTCTACTTTCTATATTCTCCTTCTGGAAACACAGTTGCTGGGTCCTCTGTGTTGATTCTCTAAGAACATGTCTTCTTCTCCCTTTCCCCTTCTCTATCTTTTTGTTCTACTTCCTGGGAGATTTCTGCTGATTTATAGTCTCATTGTGTTATGGGTGTGTTTTCAGTATAATTTTAAGTTTTATTCCAGGTTGGTTTTTTTTTTTTTTCTCATCCTGTTTTCCAGATGTGGAGTTTTTCCCTTTTAGACTTTTATGGTATAACTTTCAAAGTTCAGGTGACACCCCATCACTATTCATTATCTCAAGTTTTTTCTATTTTCACCCTCCTCTCTTTCCTTCCTATTTATTTATGGTCTGCATTTTTTCCTATTGGATGCATAAAAAAATGTGTGCTGATCATTTGTTGTTCTTTCATATCCAAGAGTGGTAAATTGGAAGCCAGTTGGAAGCTCTGTGTGGGAGAGGGACTAGCTTAATGTCTGGTAAAACTCAGTGCGGAGTGAGAACTGAGATTTATGTTAGGGAATCCTTGTTAATGCATAATTGTGTTTCCTCTGAAGCTGTTCAGAATATTCTTTGTCTGAATTAGCAAGTTCTAATATAGGGTCAGGGATAGTGTGAAAAAAAAAAAAAGTAAGATTGCTGCTGCTTAGTTTAGAAATTTGAACTCAATCCCCTTCCTTTCCACCCCAAATATCTCTTCTGGTCTTACCTGGGCCCTGGATCCCTGAGTCTCCAGTCTATCTCCAAAGAATTAGCCTTCTGTCTCCTGTGACTGTCTGGCAGTACCAGTAAGACCTGAGGATTCTTCATTCCATACACTTAGACTTTAATCAGTCCTCCTGTCTTAACTTCAGACCCAATTTGTCCATCATGTGATACCTGGTTTCTGCAATGAAATTTTCAGGGGTTCTATGTCACTCTGTGCCTTCTATTGGGGGATATTTAGGCCATTTGTTTTTAATGCAATTATCAATTACACTGTCCTTTGTTAGTGTCTTCCCTTCTATTTCCTATATTCTATTTTTATTTTATCATTTATTGTATTATCAGTTACTATTTTGGATGCGTTAATTTAATGACTCTTTTAGGGTTTGTAGCATGTCTGTACACTTAGCCATACTTTGTCTAAGTTAACAGTCTTATTTTCACTTGATATCATACCATTTGCTAATCAAGTGTACTGTATCAGTTTACATATATTATTTCCCCTTCTCCACTTTGGGTAGTTCTACATCCAGGTCCTTCAATACTTGGCTGAAAAATCAAGGATACCCCTCTGCAGATCTATGGCTATCTTTCTATGGAGATTTCTCTTCTCTGGTTTTTGGCCTGTAAATTCTTGACCTCCTTGGATTCCCAGATCTGTCCTTCAATGCAGGGAGACCTCTGAGCTCCACCTGGTTTGCTTGCCTGAGCTGCATTCTGTGTATTCTCTCTAGATAGATAGATAGATAGATAGATAAATTTTTTTTTTTTTTTTTTTTTTTTTTTTTTGGTACCAAGGATTAAACTCAGGGGCACTTAACCACTGAACCACATCCACAGTCCTCTTTTCATATTCTATTTTGAGACAGGGTCTTACTGGGTTGCTTAGGACCTTGCTAAATTGCTGAGGCTGGCTTTGAACTCGTGATCCCCCTGCCTCACCCACCCAAGCTGCTGGGATCACAGGCCTGTGCCACCACACTTGGCTCTGTATATTCTTTTTAGGCATTATACTGGAACAATGATGTGGCTCACTTTGGTTTACCATCTCTTAGGAATCATTGCCTTCTGATGCTAGGTGACCAATATCTTAATAACCATTATTCCAAATACTTTAACTATTACTTAAAATTGTTTCAAGAGAAGGTATAATGTAGTTCCCTATTGCTCCATCTTGGGCGAAAGCAAGATGCATATTCATTCATGTAAAAATGTGTTTCTCATTCTCTAATGTCTCTCTTCCTTTCCCTTTGTTGTTGTAGTTTTATAGCTTTTAAAATTATCCTAGTACAATTATATTGACATTTCAGGAGAGAGGTGGATTTAGGAAAGAAGTGATAGTATATTGTTCCCATGCATTTAAATATCCATAATGCTTTTAACTATATAATTAAGGATGAGATTTGAGACCAGAGTTGACATTTGAAATAAGAAATTTTGCCATTTCTAGTATTAATACTTAGTTTAATAAAGAAGTATTAATGAACATAGTTTATCACCTATGGCATTGACTTGTTCTCTACAGCTGTAAAAATATCTTATAAATTGCATACAGATCATAGAATGTAACATGACAAATACAATTCATGTTGACTGATGGACAAGTCATTTTTATCTGCTATACATAGATCCTGAAGCACTTGGCCTGGGTAAATTGAGATCAAGAATACATTTCACATTATCACGCTAATTAATTTAATGAACACCAGCTCCCTTTTATATTTTTCTAAACACTCTGTGTATGTGTATAAGGCACAATTTTTGTCCTCAAATTCTTCATGAATTTGGTTCTCAGTGCATGTTAGATGATCAAATTATATATTAACTCTCTTGTAACCCAAGTTCACATTCACTGAGCAGTGCTATAGGTATCTTCAGGATGCTCTGGGGATACAAGGGAAGGATGAGTGTGGTATATCATGCTGACCAAAATCTATGTGCACTCTGGAAAAGGGGACTCAAGAATAGATTCTCAAAGTATAAGTTATGGCTAGAAAGATAAGAGAAGGTGTTTCCAGGCAGAAGGAAATGCATGTGCAGGGGAGAGCGGCCAGCCTGACGGCAGTCATCACTCTGGGGGCCGCAGAGGGGAGGCAGGAGTGCTGGGCAGAGCGTGGCTCTTACACAGGGAAGGAGACAGTGACTGCCTTGGAAAGATAACCCCTGCGAACTTCCACAAATGTTATATTTAACATTAAACTTTCATGCTTGTGATGTAAAAAACAGTGCTAGACCCACAGTCAACAGTGAATGAAGAAATGAATAAGGAATAGAAACTAAGAAAAGAAACATTTTCCTTTTTTAAAACCTTAAAACTGATCTTACAATCTTGGTTGCTTTTTTTTCCTGTACAGAGGGTTAAACTGGGGGTGCTTTACCACAGAACCAAATCCCCAGTCTTTTCTTTTTTTAATTTTTTTTTCTTTTGAGAAAGGTCTCAGTAAGTTGCTTAGAGACTCACTAAGTTGCTGAGGCTGGCCTCAAACTTGTGATCCTTCTGCCTTAGCCTCCAGAGTCACTGGGATCACAGGTGTGTACCACCACATCTGGCTTTGATCTCACAATCTTGCAAAGCATGGGACACTGGAAAACAGTTCAAGTAGTCTTCTGTTGAAAGCCCAACGTCTTTATTTTAAAAGCATGAGCCCACCAGGCATTCCTTGCACTGATATTAATCTTATTTGATGTATCTTTCATTAAATCAGCATTCATATTGATCAGAACTTGAAAGTTACCACATGAGGTATTCCTTCAATGCCCTTCTCAAAACATTCTCCTTGTGGAGAAGGCTGGAATTTTCTGAGTAATTCTGTGGCATGAATTTTTACTCTAAGAAATATTTAGAAAGTCCTTTAACCTTAAATTGTATGTGTTAATCATTCACAATGGTGCGAATCTTGCATTGACTCAAAACCTGGGGATATTCTAAGTAGGAAGGTCATCATGTTGATAAGTCTCGTATTTCTTTCTGAGTCACCAAGAAAGAAATCAGGTAATTATTCTAATAGTATCTAATTTGGTTCTTAATTACCTCATCTTGACTATTCACAACGCAGTATGTCTGAAGGTAACATAAACATTAGTATGAGATGTTATGTTCCATTTTGAGCTATTTTTTCAGACAGGTTTATTATTTCAAAAGTTAAAAAAGGATAATTTACCATTGAATTATCTTTTATATAGCCATAAACCAACTCCTAGAAACATGTTTGTGTCTAATGAGAGTGGGATCGCAGTTTGTGATACACTATAACGTGGTTAGCATATCATAAATATTGACTGAACGATATGGTGACATAATACTTCAGAGCATTTGGCAGAGAGCCAAATGAAGATGGGAGAGATTCATTTGTATTGTATTCATATTGAAGATGTGTATTTAGTAAAGGTGAACAACTGAAGAAGAGTTAGTTTGCCGAAGGTTCCAGAGAAGGCTTTTCATGGCAATTTTCATTCATCGACTGCTCTAGACTTTGAAAACCAAATAAATAGTACTACAGGAAGACAAGCTGAGAAGGCTTCCACATTTGTGCCAACGTTGAGATCTCCTTGCAGGCTGTGGAGAGCAGTGACAGAGGATGGGAGAGCAGGGAATGAGAGTGGGGTGTCTGATGACCCCATGGCTGTGGCATGTCCAGTGCCTGGGGATGTTTCTGTGCAAGGTCACTGGATGCTTAGCTGCTGTGGCAATGCCCTGCGTAAGGAGACTCTATACAGGAGTGCTATCAGCTCTGACCTTGATCTCAGGCACACAGCTCCTGGGAATGAAGGAACTCTTATGCTAGACAACCACAATGGTTCACCAGCTCTGCTTCTCCTGTTCCTGCCCACTTTACAGTAACTTTTAAACAATGGAATTTCTTTAGAACTACACAAAACTCCTAACATTGCACTTTGTAACTGTGAATTGCAACTGCAGAAAAGCTGCATAATTGTTCTAGTTTCTGTAACTTTCCTGAATACAAAGAATAATGGTTGCATAGTCTTTAACCAGATAATGAGACATATATAAATAAAGATCAATGGTGTAACTCTTTAGATCTGCATCTCCATCAGAGAGCAGGACTCCACCTGATCCCAGCTTAATGTTCAAAATCTGAGTTGAGTCTTTATTTTTCTCATCTTCCTTCACCCCTCACTGGAATTGAGAGTTTGGCCACACTGACTGGGGCAGCAGGCCTACTTGGGAAGCAGTCCCTTAGAAATGCTGGTTTATAGGGTAAGAATGAGGCCTCCTCTTTGCCATTAGTGACAGTACCACAGGAAAACCACATGCCTATCAGATTGTAGTGTCCTGGTCATTCCCAGTGGCCGTGTATATAACTCCAAATGAAGATTTCTCAGCACATTGGTAAGTGCCTAAAAACTAAGATTCTAAGGACTCCATGTAGATGGAGGGTGAAGAATGTAGCTGTTTCAGCCAAAGATTGTCCATAGTAAAACATGACCCATTAAATGGGAAAATGTGTCAGGCGCTGAGCACCTAGTGAGCACTCAAGAAATATGATGTGCGTGTATGTAGGCCTCAGAGAATGAGCTCTCTTAGGTATATCAAATCTGTTGATTGTGCCTTGTTTAAAAGAAACTGTATTTCATAATCGAAAATCAAATAGGGAAATGAACTCTCTTACCTCCCCTCTTCTGTACAGCTCATATCAATGCCAGGGTAACATATTCCCTGTTTCAGGCCACAACATGGTAAGGAATCTTTATTTGAGAGTCCCAATGTCATGATCCAAAGCTTGCTTCTAAGGGTCTTGTTTTGAAGCAGAGCAGTCTACAGAAGCTTCTTAGCTCACGTTACAGTTAAGCACAGCACCATAGCATCAGCTCACCCCCATGCATGTGCACATTATACAGTAAAGACACTCCGGAAGTGTACTTGCCTATTCTGCTGGGATGCTAGGAATACACTGTGGCTTCCCTGTGAGCAATGACAGCATTCCCCCCAGACATTCTGGGAAATGGGTACTCTGAAACTAGGTCAACGTGGCTGTTCCTTAGAATAGTTGAGGTGTCTGCCCTCCTGCCCCCAGAAATTTACAAAATTCTCCTCAGCAAGGGCTGTTGCCTATTCATGCACACTCTTCATTTTAGAATATACCATGGTTGCCTCTCTCCCCCTCATGCTGGGGCTCCACTCACACCAGCCTAGAGCTTCTCTTTCTCTAGTCCACAGTAACAGGGCATTTCTTAGCTTCTCTCTTACCTATGTGGAAGAAGGAAAAAGTGGAAAATGATCAGCATGTGTCTTTGTATCCAAGACACAGAGTAAGATCCACTGATATGGTGGAAGAAGGCTTATACTTCATGAACCTCCTGAACTTTGGATAATAGAAGCAGGAGCCTGAGATGAGGAATGGGGGTTGGGGGAGCACAGAGATTGCCATGCTCAGTGCAATTGTAGATGGGATCATTCCTAGGGCTCTGGCCAGGAACAGCTTCCTTGCCCCGTCAACCCTGGCAGCAGAGACAGATTTGAGTCAAAAGGCAGGACTGAATGAATAACACCAGGGGAAATGAGTGCCAAAGATCTTTTGTAGAGCAAGAAACAAGGCAAGTAAAACCTTCCAAGTGGTGTCTGAGAGATGGGAAGGAAGGGTTTTTCTTAAGAGGAGGTGGGTGAAGAGCAAGAAACCCCCTCATGACCTCAGTTTGGGGTCTGGTTGCTGTGGAGACCAAAGCGGTGCTGCAGGATCCCATGACTACAGAGAATGTGCAGCCAGAAAGATTCTTACAGAGCAACAACTTGCATGGACTGTTTGTTGTAGGTACACGTGATGGATAGCAGTGACTACATCATGGGCATAAGGTTACTGTTTGATGTTATTTCTAGCAAAGTGTGATGTCTTTTTCGTATATAAAAACCTTTTTCCTCATCAGAAAAACTTGATGCCTCAAAGAATAATCAGGATAAATTGTATCCTTCTCCCTTTTTCTTCACTATAAATTCTTGTGTGCTACTGGTAAGACAATAACTTTTATTTAGCTGTGTTTCTGGGGAGGGACAATATGATCAGAGATTCATTTTCTGTCTTCTAGGATGGCAGTTAAAGAAAGACCTCCTGGTAAATGGGCTTTTACAATACAGTATTATAATAAAGGGAAACACCCAATACTGAGGGAGCACAGAGGAGAGGCTAGGAAAAGAGGAGACAGAAGAGTCTTCCACCTGCATTTATTTTGTATGCTGATGAGGAGTTGGCCTGTCAGGAAAATCAAGGTAGCCAAGGACAACTCAAGCAAAGGGAACAGCATGATATCCTTCGCTACAGAGGCGTGGTGTGAGATTGGGCAATTACATATTGCTGTATAGGTCTGGCACATCAGCTAGGCATCAAAGAGAAATGACACATTGGCAGAGACCAAAGGAGAGCACAAAGATTAATGTGCATATATCATGTTGCACCAGTGAGAAAATCAGTTTTCATGTGTTGTAATTTTTGTTGAAGCACTTTCTGATGTTTTTCAGATTGTTTGGATGGGACCTCAATTTTATTTCTATTACCAGCTTTGAAGACTTCTAAATAGAATAGTTTATAGAAGATAGAGTGACTTCATTGAATTGAATCAATTTGTCCTTGGCTGCCATACCATAGATAAATTATAAAAAACTGGTTTCATTTGCTGTGTTTCAGGTACCATGATCAACAGGATGTTACTAGCAACTTCCTTGGAGCAATGTGGTTGATATCAATAACTTTTCTCTCCATTGGTTATGGTGACATGGTACCCAACACATACTGTGGAAAAGGAGTCTGTTTGCTTACTGGAATTATGGTAAGTGTGTTTTGTTTTTTTGGTTTTTGGGTTTTTTTTTTTTTTTTTAATATCTCCTTCATTTACACTCAAGAAGGTCCTTGAGTTAATCCCTGTACTTAGGTCTTCGTGAGCTACTCTTTTTCCCAACAGCAGAAAATCCATATAATTGAATCAAATTTGTGTTTCAAGAGAGAGAACATCAGTAGATTCCATCTTACTTCTTCTCATCATGGATTTCTATCAAGGACAGAGCTGTTAGATTGCTCTGTGGGTCAGGCACTGAATTGATGAACAAACTTGACCTTATAGCTTTAGCTTCTTAAGTTTGGCCTCTGCCATTTCCTACTAGCTGTGTGAACTTGAGTCAGTTTCTCTGAGCTTTCCTCATCTGTAAAATGTGGACCATGATAAAACTATCTACAGGTACATTGAAGGGTTAAGGAATTATATACTATTTATTATTTTAACAAATATTTGTTGAGTGACAGGTACTGGCCTAGAGACCTGTATGGGGAATATAGCAAAAAAAAAAAAAAACCAAAAAGAACAAATTGTCCCTGACCTACTTTCATGGAGCGTATAGGGGAAGCCCTAAATTTTAAAAAATAATTGACAAATCATTTACATTTGTGACAAGGATCAGAAGAAGAAACTCCTCAACTGTTTAGGAGACTGAGGGACAAGGATAGGAAGGAAAAAACCTCTGGAAAATTGACTCTTAATCTAAAGTGAAAAGATGAGTTACCAGGAAGGAGGAGTACTCTGGAAAGAGGAAATTGATTTGAAGGCAGTGAGGCCAGGAACTTCATCATTTGAGCAAGGACAATGTGCAGGAGCAAGTGGGAGACATGGAAATGGCATAAAGTGAAGACAAGAAGTCAGGTCTCCTAGAACAGGTGAGAAAAGCTGTGGTTTCATCAAGGAGTCATTGGTTGATGTTTGTTTGGGTTTTGTCTACATTAAAATATGAAGCAATACTAAGAGCTCCCTAGGGTGGAAATGACCATAATTCCTAAATTTTGGCACCACTGCTCAACACCTGTGGTGTGTCCACCCACTGGTAGGCAAGGGAGAGCACAGGCTAGCCATTTGAGGGCCTTTGAGAGTGTCCAGCATGGAGTGCACACCCTCACAGCACCTGCCCAGGAAGAGTGTTCCAAGAGTTTATAGGCAGCTGGAAGGACCAACTGCCCAAGACATGGACAAACTGGCAGCGTTCTTCTCCTATTTGGTAGTATTTTATTTTCAAGTTGTGAAAATAAAATCCCAGACCAATATTAAAGTCACAAGATGACCATTTCAAGCCCAGTTGTGAAAAATATAATTTGGGGGCATAACTTAATATTATTCATTTATAAAAGAAAACTGTGGTTTTATAAATTATAGTGAACATTAATTTGTTTTCATTATACCTAGTATGCTCCGTTTTACTTTACTTTTTTTTACTTTTTACTTTACTTCCCCCTTTTTCCTCAAATCCTGGTATTTCATTATATAGTACAACACTTTGGGAAATAAAATGTGCATAGATATATTTTGGGGAGGCCGCATAACAAGTCCATAAGGGACATGAATGGTGCTATTTATACAAAACAAAACAAAACTGGTGATTGCAGAGTCTTTTCCTTAGTGCTTCTTAGGAAAAACTTCCTTAATGCTGTTTTCTGGCAAGATGTACCCTCTTTTATTCTTGAATGTGTGTCTGAGGATTCAGGCAAATGGGCTCATTCATTTTGGGATCAACACCAAATTTGAGATCACTCTTGCCTGGATACAGTACCTTATGGTACTTTTTTCTTTCCTTAAATATTTCTTTGTCTCTAAAGACTCAGGAATGGTTCCTTCAAAGTCTCATCTTTTATTTACCTCCTTGAACTGCTTCCTTGCTTAGGCTCACTATCTTTGTTTTTTAAAAACAGAAATCATAAACATCCTTTAATGTACTATATGTAATGAAATTTACGGGAACTTCCTTCCTGCTTTCTAGGCCCATAGTAAAACAGTCCCTTCGTTCTTAGGCTGAGAAGCTCCAATCCTCTCCCTCATAAGGAATGGACTTATTTCTTGAGAGACCTGATCAAAAGTGGTTTACTTGCATACAGAGAATAACCTAGTTGAAATGCTATGTGGAGTTGGATTGTCTATCTCCCTGCACATGGCAAACCCCTGTGAGTTAGGCTACTGGGCAGTCTTCTGAGGTGAGCTTTTAGGAGTTGCTTATATCTTGCATAAATTCCCTAGGGATTGAGAGGGATGCACGGAGGTCAGCTAGACACTAATATGGAGAATGTTGAATGACAATATAAATTCCTAAAAGACAGTAATTTTTTCCCATAGTATTTATAAGAACTTAATTTCCTGAATATTTGAAATGTTTCTATTTTGTCAGACAAATGTTCTTTGCCTTTGTTGTCTTTTTATGTTAGGAAGTATAAATACACGTTTGCATTTTATTAAGCCAGAAATGACTTGTTCTTACTTCAGTGTTTATTTTCCTGTTCTCCCTTGGACATTTGCAGTGCATATTTAAGTCAAATACACATTGTCAGATTTCTCGAGTCATCTCTGTCTCTCTCCCTCTTCTCAGCTCTGGCCTTCATAAACTGTGAAAAAGAAATACAATTTTCAACACTCTTGAGAGAGCACAGGGGCATTTCCAAATCATCTTGTATATTATTTCTGAAGTATTATCCTTTTTGTGCTTTTACATTTGAATTTTCTTTTTCTTGCATGTATGAAGATTTGATGAAATTTATCTTTCGATGTGGTTTGTTTTCTTTTCAAAGAAATGCTGACACCCATAAGAACTTTCCATTTCAAAATGTACAGAAAAGCAAATTAGCATTGCCTGTTTTCTTCAGAAAGCTAATAGAGACTGATGAATAATTGCCTGTCATCGCCTTTCACATTTCATTGGTTAAAATTCAAAATTGGACCATAAAATTTTTAAATAGCTAAATTCGTGTGATGGGCCATATTTTTTGAGCCAAGGACATTAGATTAAGATTAATCTGTAGTGTTCTGCGCGGAACTATATTGTGAAATATATTGTTAAAAAATAAGGAAAGATAGTTTTCTATAACATTTCTGGGAGAAAAAAATAACATTTTCAAAAAACAGCCTCTCTGAAATTGTGAATCCAAGATAATCACACAAGGTTTTCTTATAATGTTTAGGTTGTGTTTTGTGTTTACAACGTTAGACATAGATGATTTGAAACTACTAAAATAGGGGGAGCTTGGTTGTTGAAACCAATAGGAATTCAGATGTTGGAGCTTGGGAGTGAAGCTCAGTGGTAGAGCGCTTGCTTAGCATGTACAAAGCCCTGGATTCAAGGAACCCCAGAACAGGAAAAAAAAAAAAAAAAAGTATTCAAATGAAATGTGATAGATCAAACAGGTAGAAATGTCCTTTTCCAGGTTTCCAGGAATTTCCTAGGAATTAGAGTTTAAGAGAGATCTCTTCTTCTCTCCTGGATATTATTTTAAAAACACATGATCATTGAATTGCCCAACAAAGAAAGAAATCACTCATTCATTACCTTTCAAAAGGAAACAGTTGAGGTTGTAATTATGTTTTCTCCTACTCTTCCTCTATTTGAGGAAGGACTGAGGATCTGAGAATTTCCTGTTGTGGGTGTCATTATAACCAGTGGTATGAATTCTAAGTGACTTCCTTGTTTTGGTTGAAGGTAGTAGGTAGGCAAGTAACATTGCTAAGTCATATGCGCTAGTTTCTCAGGATTTCCAGTTTTACAATAAAGTAAATGTTTTATTTAGCATCTACCCAGTCTGCCATTTTATATCTATACAGATATAACCCATCCTGAAAGCTAGGTATCTTCTCTTTCTTATGAACCTAGATGATTGTTTCAGGAGTGGAACCTCCTTGGTAAGGATATCTTACCTCTTATTATAGAATACAAGTCATTCATGTGTAACTTTTGTTTATCTATTTCTGTAAATTATGGCAACTTTTGTTGGTTCTTTTGAGTATTAATTATTGAATTTTTTGGCATAATTGTCTAAATATGGAGTACTCTCTCTTCCTAGGGATGCAGGTTATTATCTGACAAGCAGTTTTCTAGTGATGATCTATAAACTCCTAGACTTTGCCAAAACAGCAAAAGTGAGGTCAGTTCAAACATATTTCTTCTCTCCCACTAGTACTTCTGTATAAACGAAAGGTAAAAGGTTTCCTGGTTTATGACAATATAAAAATCACATAAAATTTAAAAATTTTATTAGGAAGAAAAAAGTCAATTCCAAACAGAAGCCTTTACACCATCTTGTCTTTTCCTTAAAAACATTTGTGATAATTCCATCAGCATCAGATCTGCCCTTGTTGAGGAATCTTGACTTCACATTGTACAGAGACTCAGTCAGTTTTTGGTTGAGTAGTTTTACTCCCGAGGGTTAGTTGCACTGTGCTGTTAGTCCAGAACCCAGCAATGAATTAACTAGAAGTCACAAGGAGAAATGACTGGTAAATTAAAGAGGGCTAAGCCTAAGGTATCACTTTCCATCTGAAGGTTTCATCCCCTGCCCCTACATACAAGTCCTAAGAACATACACATGTGAATGAGCAAAATGCTCACAGAGTCATTTTGCATAGGGTATTTAATATTAAATAATTTTTTTTTTTTTGGCAGTGCTAGGAATTGAACCCAGGGCCTTGTGCTTGCGAGGCAATTTCTCTCTCAACTGAGCTATATCCCCAGTCCAATATCAAATAATTTTAAAGAGGTTTTTACATTTGGTTTGGTTGCTTTGGAGTTCTTCCTTGTGTTTTCATTGTCTCCTCAAATAAAGGCCCACAGAGGGGAGTATATCTTGAAATTCTTAGAATAGTTTCCTATTTTGTGCAGCACTGCAAGTGGGATAGATGGGTAGAAGACTAAATCCCCCATGCATGCCTATTGGAACCTTCTTTAAGAAGAAATGTGACAGCTGCTTTCTTCCAGGTTCAGGCAAGTGTAGCTAGAAGTGGTTGTGACCTGTGACTGTCTAGTGCTCAGCTCCTTGAATCTCCACAGTTCCATCTCCTTTTTCTAAACCATCAGCACTTTCAGGTAGTTAGCTGCCCTTCCGGTCTCTAAAGTACCTGCAGTCACAACTGGCACCATTTCCAATAATGAGATTTAAACTGAGGGATGACTCATTGTTGATGACCAGTTTTATGCAGTACTTCCTTCCTTCTAGCCCCCAAAGTACAAGAATGAGCTGAACCAGCAAACCACCATCATGGAGACTTGGCTTTTGCAGGCCCATGGGCTTCAGTTAAACCCCACACACTTTCTGCTCTCTTTCTTAGGATGAGGGCTTTTGAAATTGATCTCTGCCCTCCAGCAGCAACTAAGATTTTTTATTTCAAGGAACTCAAGGAAGGACATTTTTGGTAGAGGGAATTGTTTTCATGACCTAAAGAAACCTTGCAAAACTCCAATGGGAGGTAATGTTAAAGCTGAGTATTTTATAGAATTCTATTTTCCAGAGTTGATTGTTGTATATATTTTTATGAAAGTGTAATTATTTATGTCAGGCAAGTACAATAAAAATATATTTATGGTGCTAGTATATTGAGTCAGTCGACCCCAGGGACAGAAAAATAGGCAGTGTTTCCAAATACTCATTTTACCTCCCTTTCAGAGGATGAACTGATATGTAAAAATGAAAATTAATCTTAAAGCTATTTTATTAATTCCTAAGCATATAAAGCATAATATTTAAGAATTAACTATTTTGATAAATTTTAATTCTCTCATAGTCTATTTAGTCTAAAAAGTTGACTATTGAACTGTAGTTTGAACTTTTAGGAGTATTATATAACCAAGGGAGGATAATCTAGGATGAATATTTTGAAAAAAAATTTTTTTTTAATCAGAGCCACTGGCTGTGGTGGTTAGAATTCTGAAATTTCTAAAGATTATGAATTTCCTTATTCTTTGAATCTGTATAAGGAAATAATCAAAACTTTCCCCAGCATACCACTGGAATCTTTCAAAATGATTCTTGGAGGTATTTGAAGGATCCATATAACTAACTAGGTGAGTTAGAGGGAAAATATGTCACTGTCGGATTTTTCAAACATTAGGTGATAAATGATCTTGAAGATAAATAGGCCATTTCTTTTACATTCGAGATATCAACATAGTTTGCAGTTTCTGTACTCTTACAGACATCTTAATTTGGCAGCATCTGGGACTCTCGGGTGTTGGGGTGGAACCAGAACTTACACTGTCATCTGTCTTGTTCAGTTTGCCCTCACTTAGGGTCATGAACAGTAGCAATACTTGTGATGAGTTACCTTTTCTAAAGCAAGGTATCACCCCTTCTTTTAGCATCTACCTTGTTGGAAGGAAAGATGATAAACGAAGGAAACTCTGAACCTTTGCTTTTCATATACTGGCTACATAAACACTTCTCTTCACTTGGTTTTTAGGTGCCCAAGCATCTTAATGTGGCAGGTTAGTGATTTGCTTTGGTCTTCCTTAAGAGCACAAATGAACCGGGAGAAAAGTTGCCAGGATATATTTTCTAACTTTGGTGAAAGGAATATGACTCATCTTACTAAAGGCATACAGGGCTCTTCATTCCAAAGAGTAACATATGTTAGTCCCAACTGTTTCTACATGGATTGTGGTGGTGACAAGCTTGGGAGAAAATGTTGTAAAAGCCTGCTTACTTTCATTCTTATTCACTTTATGAAACAGAATGATCCTGGAAATAGATGCTGAGTGGACAATAACATTATGCCATTACTGAAATTACTATAACCACTAATGTGTTGGCAGAAATTTACCTTGAGCCTCGAAAGCTTTTGGAAGTAAGCCAGTTTCATTTTGCAAAACTCTAAAGGTTCCTTTTTTGAGACATAATTCTATACATATCAAATCCTCTTATGATATATTAAGAACCTAGAGAGATGTAAGTTTATGATTTCCTTAATTAAGATAAGGTTTAAAGATAAGGAGTGAAGAGCTTTGCATTTGAACAAAAAGAGATTTCTAAGTGTCTCTGGAGGTACGACTTTTAAAGGGGTAGTTAGGATAATGGAGTGAAATATGTAGGCAATAGTTTTAACAATTATTAAATTGTTGGATTCACTTCCTTCTCCAGTTTGCACCAAAGGTAATCACTTTAATGCATAAGTTGGGTGAGAGAAGACTCAGCAAGGAAGGAATAGAGCCCAGGAATAAACACAAAATCAAATTCCAAAGTCTCTTGATACCAGTGATTTTCCATTCCTTTTAGGATTTTGATTTCTTTCCAGAAGGATCTCAGCAGTGGACACCTGCCAAGGGAGAACAATATTCAACTTCTTGTGCCAACTGCCCTCTCATAGCTGTCTCTCTAGCAGTTAGGAGCCCCCTCAGATTTTCAGTCTCTGCTGCACTGAATCTCGGAATTCACCGAGAAGGGACTGGGAGCACACCTGCAACAGGTGATGATCTTGCATTTGTCAAGGAATGCTGCCCCCTACAGTAGGTGAGTGTGGTGGCCACTGGTTCAATCCACCATGAGGAGATTTTGTGGTAGATGTTTAAAAATCACCTCACTTTTACTGTCTGCCCAGAACACAAAATACTAGGATAACTATCACACTCTCTACCTTTATTTTCCTTATTTATCATTTTGAAGTCTTCCTAAGTAAAATACCCAATAAGAACTTTTATTCCCTTTTTTTAATACTAAGTGGTTTATGGAGTTTGCCGTATTTCCTTTATATCTTCCTTCATCTAAAGCAGTTACTCTATGTTGGAATCACTTAAAAATTACAGATGCCTGGGTTTTATTCCTGGGGATTAAGATTTATTCACTGTGCACACACTCTCAGCAATAGAATTCTTACAGACAGTCTAAGCGACCCTAGTTCATAGTCAAGGTTGAGAACAACTGTCAAAGTTGCAACAGTTAATCAATGTTTAAACATTTATACTTTAACATTTATCAGATAAAATAAGGTAAATTTGAATTTTCCTTTGAAATACAGTGCCTCATAATGCATCCTGGATATGGAAACTTGACCATAGATAAGAAAATTTGGGATTATAAATATCATGAGATGGAGAAGAAATAAAGGCTGATAATTGGATAACTATTAACTCTGCTTTAGTTGTCTCATCTCTAAAGTCACAAGGTTAAACAGATAATTTCTAAATACCTTCTAGCCTCTTTCTCTGATCATATGATTAGTAGCACTTCATTTCTGAGGATAGAATTTCTTCATAGAAGATGAAAAGAGACAGTCATATAAAAATGAAAATATAACATTATATAATAAAAGTGTATGTAAAGTATGATTCATGAAGAAAGATAGTTTTCCTAAGTTGGATTTGTAAGGTTAATATAAAGATATGCAAAGGTTAAGCTAGGAATTTTCTTAAAGCATAAATGGTTGACTTTTTAAACGTATAATTATGTTCTTATATAAATAATGTGTTGATTATAGAAGATGAGTGTCAGAGAAGAGCAAAATAAGTTGCCAATATTACAACTACTTAGAGATAACCTCTTCATAGGTGGGCTTCTTTCTTTACAGTTCTGTCTCCAGGGTGGATTGTCTTTTTAAAAAACAAAACCAGGAGCATATCTATCATATGTATGATTTTCAAACTTGCCTTTTATACATTATATTTAGATATTATTTAGGTGTTTAAGAAATAAAAATTTATCAGAGTCATCATTGTGTTTATGGGTATGCTGTAAGTTATATAACAATTTCTCAATATTGGATATGTAGAATGTTAACTGCATTTCGAAGGCACAGAGTTGATACTTGAACTAGTGAGATATATATGTTTATTTTTTTTTCCCCAGATGTAATGGTAATTGGGAAAGCCAGGTTACCTTTGGGAATTTGAGACTCTTACCTGATGTCTGTCTATCCTTTTGGCCAATATAAAGGGGATGCTATTAAAAACCAGTTAAGAGAGATTTGAGTCTATTGAAAGATCTGTAAGCATTGTAACATCCTACCAATGTTTCTCTCCTGTGCACTCCTGCCTATGCCTTTTGTTCTCTGACCACTGAGACTGGCTTGGCACTCTCTACTGCTCTGTTGTCCTCTCAGGGTTAAGACTCAGTCTGGAAGGATGACTTCCCCTTCCCAGGCCTTTGAGGTAGCTCCTCAGTTGGCCTCTTCCAGTATGTCAGCTGGGCCAGGACTGGTCAGATGGCTGTTTCAGCAAAATCTTATCTTACATGTCACTTCCAGCTCCTCACAAGTTCTCCTTGACCATGGAAAGGCAGGACTGTAACCTGCAGGGTACTGTACAGTATCAGGCCTCTTTGTTCAACAGATCAGTTAAATGGCCTATAATTCAAAAAGGAACACTGATGATTTCTTCCCAAAAAATGGTGAACCATTCCTGGCACTAGTTAAACCTCTAAATATTAGGGTGGTTACCCTTTACCTCCAGTACTTCATGTGTCTCCCTTGTCCAGGTTCAGATCACTGACACTTGGGCAGTCTGAGGTTATGTGCATGCTGAGATCATCCAACTCTTTCCTTCCTGCTGTACTGCAATTGATTGGCCTCAAGCCTGCGGATCTCATCTTGGGAGATGATAATGGAGTCTTGTTCTATAAGGAAAAATCTATTTCTATTCCATGCATTTATGCTGACATTTATTAAGTATATAATGTATTTATTATATTTTTTAAAAGAAATCTGAAAATGTAATAAGTTTCCTTTTGGGCCATTACTTTCATCTGGTAGTAGGTGAACTGTGTTTTTAAACCTTTATTTAAAGACTTTTCACTTCCATTCCACATACTTTCCCCTCTGATACTTACAGAAGACACTAAAGAATACATTGAGGAACTGAATGCATTTGGTACAAAACATTTTCCACTGTGGCTAAGGCTGTAGTAACTCTTCCAGGTTTTCTTCTCTTCTTGTTTTCAGGGTGCAGGCTGCACAGCCCTGGTGGTAGCTGTAGTGGCAAGAAAGCTAGAACTTACCAAAGCAGAAAAGCACGTGCACAATTTCATGATGGATACTCAGCTGACGAAAAGAGTAAGTTATCACCCACCTATCCTTCAAGGGAACATTACATATTACTGATTCAGTGTTGGGAAATACGGCTTTTAACATCTGAGGTTGAAATTACATGATTCAAAAGTTGAGGTGCTCCTGGAATCAATTCCTTTTGTTCACATTTTAGAATAAACTATTTCTAAGTTTAGGTCAATTTTAAGAAATAATTGGATCAGTTTAGCATATGGATAAAAATAAATCAGATTCAAACAAATAGGTATTCTTAAGATTGAAGTGCAGGATGCAAGAAGCAACCAGTATTTGGGAAGAAAGCATCATACTGTTCATCCCTCCACTGTTATGCAAGGATGACTAAATTAAATGGAACAAAGCTTTCTATGAGCAAGTCACTATTCTAAAGACAGGTATGGCAAAGACACATAAGAAATAACCTCTAACTTTTTTAGAAAGCTGAGGTGCAGGCAGAGACAGGAACTTTGCATGACTTAAAGGCCATCAGAGAGATGCTGAAAATGGCCTAGTAGGGTAGGGGAAAACTCTTCTCCGGGTAGAGGAAAACAGTGACCACAGTGTTGGCAGAGCACCCACTCTTGCCAGGTACTGCTGCAGGTGTGTCATGTATGCAAACTTCTGCCCTCCTCACGACAGCCTTGTCAGAGAGGTGCTATTACTCTCTCTCTCAGTGATTACATCAAGTTAGAAAGCCTTGTGGGAAGGATGCTTTATTAGACTAAATTCTTGGCCTTTCCTGATAGTCATTTGAAATTTCAAAGCACCAAAGTCAAAAATAACTGAAAATTATTTGATAGAGGTCAACACTGCCCAAAGTGGAAAACAACGGGTCTGTCACTGAAAGAACAAAATGCATTGTTGTTTTGTGACTTTACCCATAAAAGAATCAATAGCATTTTCAAACAAATTTTTCAACCTTTAGGGTTTTCACTCAAGCTCAGTTTTAGTTGTACATATAAAAAGGATCTTTGTTTAGCTGGGTACATGGCAGGTACCTGTACTCCCAGCTACTGTGGAGACTGAGGCAGGGGGATTGCTTAAGCTCAGGAGCTGGAGGCCAACCTGGGAAACACAGTGAGAACTCCATCTCAAATTTCATTACCTTATGTACATGTATGAATATGCAAATGGTAAGATTCTACTTTGTGTACAACCAGAAAAATGATAATTATACTCCATTTGTGTACAATGAATCAAAATTTAAAAAAAATATTAAAACTTAAAAAAAGTAGTCTTATTTAATTTGGTAGATACTTTCTGATAGAGCAGTCATTTTCACGCAAATATTT
The DNA here is from genome assembly GCA_020662805.1 of Glaucomys volans. Lineage (NCBI taxonomy): Eukaryota > Metazoa > Chordata > Mammalia > Rodentia > Sciuridae > Glaucomys > Glaucomys volans. The sequence continues at coordinate 223,855 of JAJEJO010001032.1, read as the reverse complement.
ATACATGTTACATTTGTGAAATGGAAACGTGAATTCCAATTGTCTTGCTAATGCTGTCTTACTTTTCAGACACTAGTGTGAGACTTTACTGTAGTTAGTAGGTTCACCTTTGTACTAGATAATCAAAGCCTCTAAACTGCAGATACTGTAGTTTCCGCATAGATTTACCACTTCAAAATGTGCCCCACCCTGTGATATTCCCTCATTTTCTTCCAACTCCTGATTCTGTTCTCAAAATTCATGAACATTTCTAAATGGGTATCTGGAAGGAGCTAGGTAATGAAGAGCTGAATAAAAGATTGGGTTTCTTTTTCTTTTCAAAGGTCTACCAGGAAATGTAAATACAGACTTAAGAGATCATTGGTCTACATCCAATCCAGATTTCATTATGTGCTTCATCCATAGGGTTCTGTACTACACCTTGTGGGAGAGTCACAAGTTTTTCCACATCCAAAGAACACTTCACTGAAGTACCTTGTGTACTCTATATTATTGTAACCATTTTGCATTTTCTCAGAAATTAATGCACATTTAAGATATTAGGAAGAATTTACCTAAAAACACCATATAGCCCATTAGTTTATCCTGTAAGTCTTCAACAAAGACTGTTCTATGCATTTTGTATGTTTATCAACACATCTGGCCTCAACTAGATGCCAATTGCCCTGACCCTAAGCTCTGATATTTCCAAAGCTTCCCTAAAGAGACAAAAGCACCTGCAGTTAAGAACTGTCACCTCAACTTGTTATTCCCCAAGACTTGACATCCTAAGAGAAGAAAATGGAACAAAATTTCTGAATATTCTTTGAATCAAATGAATTTACTATAATTTCTCTCCTGTTTATTCACTGATGAGAAATAAACTGTGTACATAATATGGTTGGGGTTCTGTGTTACTGCCAAAGATGAAGATCTAAGATATTATATTCTAGAACTCAAGAATTTTAAGCTATTTCAGTATTTTAAGCTCTGACCACTTAGGAAATAAGATAGCAGCAACCATCTTTCCTGTCTGGCAGAAAATACACATGGGCTTTTCTTCATATTGCTCATGGGTGCCCTCTAGAGGATTTTGAATCCAGGATCTAAATGACCTTCCTTTAATTTTTAATGAATGAACTCTTTTCTGCAAACAGAGCAGTATTCTGATGCTAGTGTTTTTGTTATAAGTTCTGGTATACTTCAGATAAACTTTTATAATGTTGCATGGAGAGTCAGATTACCTGTAGAAAGCTGTTTCAGCAAGAGGTACTATTCACACTTTAGACCTCACATCCTTTATGACTTCTAGTATCTCATTTATTTTTTTATTTTTTAATGGAGGCTTGAACCCAGGGACACTTAACCACTGAACCACATCCCCAGCTCTTTTTATATTTTATTTAGAGACAGGGTCTCACTGAGTTGCTTAGGGCCTCAGTAAATTGCTGAGGCTGGCTTTGAACTCACAATCCTCCTGCCTCAGCTTCCCAAGGCACTGTGCGCCACTGTGTCTGGCATCTCATTAATCCTTAAGAGTGGGACAGCATTTCTTAGGACCAAAGTGTCTCCAGCAAGCACACTTGCTGACAGATCAATTTTTATAGACAGGATGTCACTAAGTATAAATGTTGAAGTAGCACTAGAATAAAACAAATTTTTGGTTTATGATACTCATTCCACTAAGACACTCAGCATAATACATGAAAATAATAGCCCTTTTATAGTCCTCTCCATTATTATACCAAGTCATCAACTTAATGAGTATCATTTACTTGGAACTCAATTCCATTTGATTATTTATGGAAATTCTAAACAGACCCAATTATAATTTTAACTTTTGAATAAAAATTCTAATACTGAATGATAATTTATGAATGATTTCTGAGGAGTAGCCAAGAGTAAATAAGGACTTGCACACCACATACACTTTATAAACAGGTTAAAATGCAAGCATTCCCTAAAACAATATGTAGGAGAAATATATTTTTTTCTATTGGTTAACAGGACTAATGCTAACAGATGTTCTGAAATCAATATAATGCTATAAAGAAAAAACAATGTGACTATTAAAAGAATAGTTATTCTTCCAGAGACAAATATAACTTCTCAAGCCTTCTTGTGTGTGTCCTTACTGAATCAAACAATTTCCATGAAAAATTTCACCATATACAAATTTTCCAGGGAACAATTTTACACAGAAATCATTTCTCTGTATGACATTAACCACATAAAACACTACATTTGAAAGTAAAACACACTATTCATTGTGCACCAGCATTAAGGGAGATTGTTCTGTGTACTTCTGAATATTTACATAACACTTTGAATTCAAAAATGGCCAAGAGGTACATGTACCCAGATCAATCTAAAGATTTCACATGAAAGCATAATTCCAAAAGTTTGTCACCTCATTTAGAAAGACAGGACCAGCTACTGAGTGTATCACCTTACAGATCCAATGTTCCCCATGCTGTATCTTTAGGAAATACATTATTGGTACTCATTCAGGTCTGAACCAAGAGGAAATCTTGGAATTTAGTCCCATCAGAATATCTTCCTATTGGAAAGAAACTTGAAAACAAGCTTGAGAATGCTGACATAGTATTTAAAGTTGCTGAATGACCATAGCAGCAAGATAATTGCACATGTTAATATCCTCTGAGGGCATTTCCAATCCTGTTAAGAAGTATCAATAAGATCCATAATGAGAACACTATTATAGTTACATCATGTTTGTTCCCTGGTTATCTCTAAACAAATTCTCCAGGACTTATTCTATACAGCTTTCACATTGTCCTTGGTTATGCAGCCAAATGGGTTGAAAAAGCAAGGAGCAGATCCTTTGGCTCTGCGTATTCCACAGTGACAGTGCTCACTCAGGCCCCAGGTAGCTGCTCCAAAGAACAGAGAGAGGGGAGCAAATAGCAGAGGGCAGATGGCACCCCCGTGTGCTCCCTTCCAATTTGCAAAGAGTGCACGTCTTATGTGAAAAAGACCTCTGAGGAAAAAGGAGAAATAAAAACAAAGAAACAGAAGACTAAGTAGTGAAAAGCAAGGAAAAATACAAAGAAAGAGCCTTTTGGACAATGCTTCCATTACCTGTATCAGATAGATTTGTATCAAAGTTTCAGTTAAAAATCCACCTGCTCTAAGTGCTTTGGTGGTTTATAAAGTACTGTTATAGTTTTATTATAATTACCCATGAGGCAACAATACTGCAATTCATGGCCTTTGTAGAGTTGTTTTAAGGCATCTGGGTAAGTACTGTTCTGAACAGTATTCCTTTTAGAGCCTTTCTTTTTTCAAATTATCAAAATACCTGATAAATTTTTCAAAAATTTCTGGTAAAAGATTTTATTTAGAGTTGAGCATTAGAGAGACAGAGTAAACATTCTTATATGTACAGGACAGTTGGTCAAAAGAGAGGAGAGATTCCTATTAACAAAGGTCCTTACCCTGACTTTCCTTGGTTTTTGAAAAACATGAATTCAGTTCATTTCACATAGATTTAGCCACCTTATTTGTTTTAGAATTGTGAGAGTTCCTCTTGATAAAGATATAGCATGGTAAGCACTGTTAAAACTGGCTCTGCCGTGCATTTTAATGTTTTCATTAGTGCATCAGTTATACAAAATAGGTTCATTCTGATGTATGTAATCATACACACATGGAAGATAATTTGCTCCTTTACAATCCCTAGTGCTTCCGCTTTCCCTCTACTCCAAACTAAAACAACAACAACAACAAAAAACCTTGTTTTTTTTTATCAATGCTTTATGACATACGTAAAGGTGAAATTCACTATTATATTCATAAAGGTAATTCCATTCTGCAATTCCTGCCTTTTCCTGTCCTTTCTCCCTCCCCCTGCTCCACTGATCTGCCTTCTACATACTGGACTTTTTTAGGACTTTGGATCCCCTCATATCAATTGTTATGGTATCCATCAGGTGATAGGGGTTCAATACCCTTGTTTCAGTTCATAAGTGGAAATTCACTGGCCCATTTGAAGCCTAGATGTCTTTTCTAAAACTGCCTACTCTTCTTATCCTAAGGATCCTCTGGCCAATAAGTGTTTGTCATTCAAGATTAGGGGTTTCTGTGTATAAATTACATATGCTGTGTTGCTCAATTCATAGCTTAGACATATATTTAATGCCAGCTGACTCCTGCGCTCTGACAGTTTACAAAAAGCCCCAGGGTCACATAATTAGACAATTTTATGGCAGGGCTCTTAATTGAGGAAGAGGAAACTTTCCATCAAAATCAACTTCCTTCTCATCTAAAACAAGCAGAATGTAGGGACCTACTTTTCTCCCAGTTTTTCCTGGAAGTTTCCATAATGCTTTTGTGTAGCAACTCCCCATTGTTCAAACCTGTAAAGCTCAAAGATGCTTTCAACCCTGTCTTCTCACTATCCTCTGTCTGTTCCTTTCAACTCTGAAATAAGGAGACCTACTATTAGGAACACATCTTAGGGACAGGCAGAGTGGTTTTGTTTGTTTTCATTCTGGAACACATCATTTTGTGGCTTTTCTGTTGAAAAATAGCAGTTAAACATGATGCTTCATTCCTGCATTTGAAAACCTATTAGGGGGTTAGAAAAGGGATATTTCAAAGTAAATTCACATATTTCAAAGTTTTAAAAAGGAACTGTAGGGAATGTGATTTTTCAGATGCGGAGTCATTTTCTTTTAAGCCTGTCAGCCACTGAGGAGTGAATATAAATCCTGAATATAAATCCTGCAATGTGAAGCTTAAGGGTATCGCCCACCCAGGTCTGAGAACAAGGTTCCCTTCAGCCATTTTCCACCATCCCAGAAGAAAGGATCAATTATTTAAAATGCATCAGAGATAAGCAGTAAATTACCTTTTTAAAAGTTTACAGACTTTAGAAGTCATTTGAGATTTGTTTGTAGATGGAAGTCCAACCAAATTCAACTGCTGTGTTCAGTTACTGTGTTTTAACCCAGTTGTTTTGCCTGGTTTTCCAGCTGCCTGACCAGTCTGAGATCTAGGCTCTCTCTCTGTGCCTCCAGTTGACAACATCAGGGAGGGAACATCCATCAGGAGCCTTCACCAATCTTCCAGGCTTCTAAAGCCAGTCAAAGAGCTGAGAACTTCAGCTCCTTAGCAGGGAAGAGCTGTCCCTATCCAGGAACTGCTGTCCATCTCTTCCTCTGTTCAACGAAGTCCTCAAACCTCAGTGACTCATGCTGTACCCATCCCTTACCTTTGATGAGGACGAGCCATCAGATAGAAGAGCTGTCAGGAAGACAGCTCCCACGTTGAAGAAGATGTTTCCATAGCACTAAGATGAAACCAAGAATTTACTCAGAGTCCTTTTAACTTTATTGTGCAGGGTGGTGCCGCTACTTTTACGCACTGCTGGTGCTCAGCATGTTTCCATCGTCTTTCTGTTGGTATGAGGAAGTGTTCCATGCACAGTCTAATGGATATTCAGATATTATGAACCAGAGTCACTCTGAAAAGGAGTTTTACTGGAAAGAATCAGTCATCTTCCTAAAATGGGTTTTAGCACTGCAATGTCACTCAAAAAGAAAACTTTTCAGTACTATTAGTCATTGAACCTGATACTTTCCTTGGTTTCATAGGGTTAGTGTAATTTTAACATTCTTATTGTAAATCAAAGGAATGAGAGGACTTTGGTAATCATTGTTTCTAACTTTCTCATGTTACAGAATCTAAAGTCCTAAAGAGGATACCTAGTTACTGAAACCTGACATGTTTAGTGCAGACTCCAGAATTTGGGATCCGGTTTTCTATCTCTGGTCCTATTTCCAGTCTCCTACATTGCCTTTTTTAGAAGGTTTCCTTTCACCATCTCACACCCCACTAGTCTGTGACTTCTCTGTGAAATATCCTTCGTCCATCACTCGAAAGAATTAAATGAAACTACTGGTAGAATAACTAATTAGTAATAAACCCAAGTGGAAGCTCTGGATTGCCAGAGCCTACAATGTGAGCAAGGAAGAGACAAAGTCTGTACTGACCAGGCGATTATCAGCTTCCAGGATTTTTTTAAAGATTTTAATCAAAAAAGCAAGTGGATGGATACACTGTTCATCGATCACAGTTACTGTAATGTTTTCATCCTTTAAATTTGTGCCATCTACTTGAAATGCAGTGTACTTAAATTTCAAACACAACAAGGACAGCACAGGGTCTTTGTCAATTCACTGAAGTGTGCTAACAAGCATAGAAATGGCTCAGTCACTCTGGAAGGCTATGAACTCCAAGTCTACTCAGACATTTCAGCAGTAGAAGTGTGCCCTTACCAAAGTACACAGCCAGAAATACCAACTGAACTTGCAAAGGGCAAGATTAACCTTGGCCTTCTGGCATTGTCCTTCTCTCTAGGGAAATGAAGAACATGGAAAGAACAATTACAATACAGGGTGGAAAATCAGCATCTCTGGATTGAAGAAAAAAAAGTAATTGAATAAAAAAGTTTCCTGATGGAGCAGGACAGAATTTAGAACAGAAAAAGATCAGTAGTATCTCCTTCATATTTAAGTATTATTCCCTGACACAGGGAATACTAGTTACTAAACAGAGCTATAGCTTACAATGATCCTCAGGAGGAAGAATACAACCTTCAGCAAAGTTGCAAAGGATTCTTCTCTGAAATTTATCAATTGCTTCTTTGTTGTTTGTTTTTAAACAGGTGAAAAACGCAGCTGCCAATGTACTCAGGGAAACATGGCTAATTTACAAAAACACAAAGCTAGTAAAAAAGATAGATCATGCAAAAGTAAGAAAACATCAACGAAAATTCTTGCAAGCTATTCATCAGTAAGTACCACTTTTCATTTTCATCCTGTTTTTTCTTTTTCAAATCTTTGGCTTGATTCTTGCACTTAGTTGTTCTTTTTTCATGAGGAAGGACAAAAGAAAATATTGTCAGGTTTCTTCCCAAAAGACATCAGCTGGCATTTTAATAATTCCATCACTGAAATCCTGGGAAAACAGTTTTAGTTCCTTTCATGATTAAAAATCATTTATTAGTAGAATAGTCACTTATTAAAATGTCTTCTCAGTTTCTTTCTTTAGAATCAATAGTTTCTGTTAAAATGTTTCATTTTATATAGTTGTTCATATAATTTGCTCTAGGATGTGTAGTTTGTTTCTACTGCAATAATTATATGATCTATCTGGATTTTTAACATATTGCCAAAGTTCTTTATATCACTATAGTGTAGATAATTATCTTAATACTTAAATATTTAATGAATTCTTAATCAGACATTTGGGGATTATTTATATGCTACATGTTCATTATAGACCTTAGAGTTCCTATAGTTTCTATGGTCCTGTATCGTTATTCTGACTTTATTCAGGATACCATTATTCACTTTAAGTCCTTCATGCCATTTCACTACTATATCATATAGCTGTGATAGTCTTTGAAGGCAAAACTCTGTACCTCGTAAGATTCGATGATAATTTGGAAACCAGGGTCTCTCTCCTCCAGGCTGACGGCATCTTCACCGTAAGTATGACTCAGTGGGTCCCAGCTCTGATGCCCTGCAGACTTGCTGTTGACGTATTGCCATTTCTGCATGGGGAATTACACACAGGGTCACACTTGTGGCTCAGAAAAGTGACTTTCTCATGAAACCTACTGGGGTAATCGTGGAAAGGATGGTAAATACTAGGCCTTTTGGCTATATGTACCGTGACAGACAAGAAAGCTCTGAAGCTGGTGTAAATATTTTACATATTTAATTAATTCATGCATAACATTCTCTGGGACTCACTAAGCTTTCATCTCCCACCTTTTCACCTGTCCATCCAACTGCCCTGCTTAAATAGTTATCCTTAAAAGAAAAATAGAGATTATGCCTATGTTGTGTACATGTGTGTACTTCTGTGAAGTTTCTGCCTTCCTTAATGAACATAAAACCAAAGTACTCATCTGAGATTTGAAGCAGAGGGAACTGCACATATGGTAGTGTAGCTGGTTCTCATTACTATTCACAGCTACTCACTCATGCTTCTTCCCTTATTGCCACCAACACACTTTCTAAAAGGGGATGATATTTCTCCTTCAGCTCTGTGACTTGACTAGACACACAACTATACTTTTCCTTTATAATAAGGAAAAGACAGGGCTAGAATTTTAAGATAATACTCTTTTAAAGTCAGGGGGAAACACAGAGAAGAGCATTATGTTAGATCTGGCTCACAAGAGGGCTCCCCACAGTTGTTACCTACCAACCTAGGACCACCATCTAGCAGCACATGCCTAGACATCTCCACTCCTTGAAGTCTAGACCTAAGAGATGGAACCCCCAAGAGATGCTGAGCTCCCTCCTCCATCTTCCTGAGGTCAGACCTTCTCCCCAAGGGACTAACCAGGCACAACTGTTAGTCATGTCTGCCTAAAGCCCCAGCATTCACACAAGGGCTACCCATGGAATAAAATGGAGATTTCTTTGTCCTACTGAAGATTTTGATACTAACCTATTTGAGTACATTAAAAAGAAAACTTACCTTTGTATGTCTGTGTGTCCAAGGATGTGAGATGAGGTGGGAGTGAGCAAGTGTGATTGGTTTGTGTGTTGAGTGAACGTATATCCCCTTTCCTCCAGGATTTTGTATTCCATTCTGTTGTGTAACCTGTTAAATGTGATCAGACTTTGATGCTTTTGATATTTTCAAGTAACAAATCCACAAAAACTGCTGCAACAGTTTTTGTAATATAGCTCTATAGTCATGTATAATGGTGGGCATTTACTATATATTGTCAGAGGCTTTGAATTTTGAGTACATTCACGCTCAAAAACTTGGGAGAATGTAAGGATATTGACTATAAAATTCTTATTCAACTTTGTGTAAATTTGAAAAATTTTTATAAGATATTTTTAAAAAGTTCTTCTGGGAAGCTAATTTTAGGAAGTAGCATGTCTACCCTATCTTAAGGGTGCTGTGGAGGAGCTTATTGGAGCAAGATACTCTGGGTAGAGTGATAGAGGAAGCCCTGTGATTCTGCTTCTGCAGGCATTTCTTATTCTGTCTGTTCTACAGCTAAGCTTCAGTCAATTCAAATATGTTCTGAATTGTACAGATTAGCTTGGTGGCTACTGGGTTTCCTTTGATATGGGGAACACTTATGCTTTGGGAAAAAGTACATTTACAGGGGTTGGGTTTGGCTACTTTATTCTAATCATAAATAATCACCTTTCATTTTAACTTCATGTTAGAAGTTGGGGAGTGAAGTCACAAAGGAAAGCACACAGGGCTCGATTCCTCAGGGCATGGCCTTCACTGCCCACTGTCCAGATCCAGTGAGACCTGCAGCCTCATCACTCAGCACTGGGTGAAATCAGATCTTACTAGTTGAAGAAAAAAATCAAATTCATTTGCTGGAGCTCTCCTGGCCTCTCCTAGTTCAAGTTGTCCTGAGAGCTTTTTCAGAAGCTCTTCCCCCTTCTGCTTGTTTCCCTCTAGCTCAACTCTTCTCTTTTCCAACCTTTATGGCCTCTCTACCCCAGCATACGACCACTCTCATCTCTGATGGATGTCGCACTCTCCCAGATCCTCCCCTTCTTTTAGTACCTCTTCAGTATCTTTTTGATTTTTCACTTAGTGCTATGAAATGTTCTCCTTGTCTTGTAACCTTTTTTCTGGTAGCAGCTTTAAATTTTTCATTCTTCTGCCTTGACTATGGACCCATCAATCGCCTTGGACTTGTCTTAGATCCAAGAAATCCAGTGTACATGATTTACCTAACAGAGGAGCTCCTGAATAGCCCTGATTTGGAAAAGATGTACTCCTCCCTGGGGGGGAAAAATCACATTATAATTCTATTGTCCTTTTAACCATATCATATTAGGCAAAAATGTTTTCTATCACTTATTTGAACAATGACTAGCAAGAGGCCAAGTTGATCTTATGCATATTCTTCCTTCAGAACCCTGGTTCGAGAGGAAGTCAAGCATCAGGTAGGGGAACTATGGTAGCAATGAAGAAGGATGGTGATATAATTGAATAGCGTTTCTCTTTGGCCAATATGTCCAAATCCTACAGACTCGTAACAGGATCTTCCAGCTAATGAATCGAGCCCCCTGTGCACAACTAAACACCTCATTGTATTATTTTGTTCCAGAATATTTCACAGTTTCTTTTCTTTTGTTTTGTCTTTTTATTTCAACAAAATGAAAATAGAGCTCGGAAGTAAGTTGTGTGAGCCGCTCCTTTCAACATTTGCAGAATTTTCTACTGGCTGCATGCACCCAGCGGATCCTTTATTTGTGAATTTTAGTAGTCTGATTGCTGCTATGGAAATGTGATCCAAAATCATGATATTTTCCTGTGATAAGTGAAGTTCACAAGGAAGAAATCAACATGTTTCTTATTCTTTTTTTCTGGGGAAAAAAGTATAATACATATCTGCATGTTACCTTTTATTCTGGCAGCTGCAGCTTAAGTAGGCCTTTTTCCAACTGCTCTCCTACATTACAGGCAGCATAAAAAGCAGACAAGATAATTTAAGTTCAGAAAGCTAAAGGAATTCCAATCAAACAGGGCTATTCTATTTCAGCTTTCCAGATTAGTAAAAAATCAAATGGGCAAAATTTTACTGTCAGACATAATTTAGTAACCCAAGAGAAGCAAATTAGGCTACACTGGTTTAAGATGAAGTGCCCACTTCAGCTAAGGAGCCACCACCCACCTCATTTGCAGAGTTCAAGACTTCCTCGCTACTGGCAGATTGCTGGAGGCATCTGGTCCAAAGCCCCAAACTCCAGTCTACTTATACTATTACTTAAAAGAAAATTTGATATGAATTCTATCACAGGGCTGGGATGTAGCTCAGTGGTAGAGTACTTACCTGGCATACATGAGGCCCTGGGTTCAATCTTCAGCATTACACACAAAATCTCTATCACACACACACACACACACACACACACATACACACACACACAGCAGAGATCAATTGACAATTGAAATTCTAGTATTGGATTCTAGCCATGGGCTGGAAAGCTCTGAGCAGGTGTTAGGAGATTAAGATGGGGTAGGACCAGCCTCAGACATTTGTCTTGTCATGATCAAGACTTGGAAGAGAATTTAAGGGAATAACTGTCTCTCCCCCTGGTTTAGTATTGTTTAAATGTCTTATTTGAGTGTCACTTAAAGTCATCTACAACAACTCTGTTGGTGTAAACCTAACACTCCAGGAGCACAACTCACTTCTTTTCATACATGAAGAAACTAGAGGTCAAATTAGGGCCAGTGAGGACAGAGCCCCATCTGACATTGCTGCTTTCTCCAGCCTCTCTGTAATGATCCACAGATGTTTAAGGTGGTTTTCTTTTTCTTCTTCTTTTAAAAGGTACACATCAAGAATTGTAACAAACCTTTCTCAATATATTGGATTTAAGTACATGTTTGTAAATTTCTTTTAGATTAGAACTTATTCCATCTCTATAATGCATAAGGAGAAGCCAGTGAACTTTGTTCTCAGTATTCTAATAAACACAGTCTCAATGACAAGTTATAAATTTAAACTGTTTTAGATTGTTAAAAATCGTGTTGGAGGTAGGTGTCAGTCAAACTTGCTGGCAGAGGAACCACATCTTCACTGCAGAGCAGATTTGCTGACATATTGAGTATTCAGGCTTCAGAACAAAATCACTGAGCATTATGAACACGTGCTACAAAAATCTCCCTGGCAGTAAAACCTTGCCCTGTGAGTTTTTATTCCGTCTATGTAATTAATTACACCTTAAATTGAAAAATAACAAAATACTTCCTTGAGCATTAAAACTCTACTTTGTAAAGTGATTCATCATCAAGCAAAATAAGACCAATGTAGATCGGAATATCCCTCCGCTCCCCCCATTTTCATGAAGTACCATAGTAGGACTCATTTCTCTTTTGGAGCAAGGCTTTGAAATGTTGGCATAAAGAACAATAAGCCACTTTTCCTCCTAGAAAAGAATATTAATTTCTTAAACAAAGTAAGCACTGAATAAGTGCTTACTAGAATAATACAATACATAAGTTAAAGAACAGTCGTTTCTCATTTGGAAAGATAGTTTTTAAACAATGGCCTTTTGACCTGCTACGTACAAAGATATTTTAAAGTAGTTGAAAGTACTTTATAGAGAGTCTATTGGTCAGGTACTTTGTTCTGACTTTTATCTATAATAAAAATTAAGAGAGCTTCTCCCAAGGAAATCCTGGCCTCCCTTCAAAATTCAATGGCAGTTTAAGATAAACATCAAGTGAAACACAATGAAGAATAAGAGAATTATGTATTTTGAGTTATCTTGCTGCTGGTTGAATAAAAGCTTTATTTTTGTTAATAAGAATCTCACTTATCACTGTGTTTTCATCAGGTTCAAATACCTAACCCAATTCATTTCAGACTAAACAGGGTTAATACCTGTATCTAGTCATGTAGGCATAGGAAGGTGCTCATTGCTCCAACATTGATGAAATTCCAGTTGCTTTGCTTATTTCTTCCTATGTCTATTTGTCACGATACTGGGGCTTTAAGGAATGTTTTGGCTTTTTCTCATATGGTTAAATCCTTATGAGCCTTTCTGAATTCAACTTACCTGGTGATAGTTGTCCTAAGGACATCTCATCTCTTGCTCTCTCCTTTCTTTTTTGCGGTGTTGGGGAAGCATGCTTCTCATTGTACCAGACACATAACCAGTATGGACTTTACCCCCAAATACAAGGCATTATTCATGCAGTTATTTGCTCTTGTCAATTTTGTGCATGCTCTTTGGAAGCCATAAGATAGCTAAAGAAAGAAGAGAACTTTTCTGACTTCAGATTCTGTCTTTTAGATTAAGAAGTGTAAAAATGGAGCAGAGGAAGCTGAATGACCAAGCAAATACCTTGGTGGATCTGGCAAAAGTAAGTGTAAGGGTGCTTGGCCCTCCCAGTCACATTGTTAACCACTGTGTAGTCATTAGCCATGCTTTGGGAGGATCCTATCACAAATTTACTTAATACAACCAACCACCCAGAATTGAAGGTCCAACATAAAAGCACTTTTCTAAAACTCTTATTTAATATGCTATTTTCCCATATACACTTTTCAACCCCCATTCTAAATTATTTCCTGCTTGCAGTAAATCAAAAGCCCCATAGAAACATGAGTGAAAACTAATACCTCTGTAATTCTTAAATCTCTTCTCTGTAAGAGCAGAACTTCATCTCAGATGTGCCTATGAGGTTCAGGGCTAAATATGACTCGACAATAACATTTTATATATTTTAAGCAAACTCAGGAGAATGAATTGAAATTTTAAAAAAAAATGCATCCTAAGATAAAAGTTGTCTTCAAAAAAAGGTGGGAGGACATTTTTTATGGTTATATCAATCATACTTTTATTTTAATTTTTTTAGATGTTGATAGACCTTTATTTTTTTTATTTACATGTGGTGCTGAGAATAGAACCCAGTGCCTCACATGTGCTAGGCAAGCACCCTACCACTGAGCCACAATCCAGCCCTCATGCTTTTTTTGAAGTCTGTTAATAGTCCTCTGGTCTTTCTGTTCCATTTAAAAGATTTTTGATTGTTCCTCCCCAAGTAAAATCCATTCTCAATAAAATGAATATCAACAATCAAAACACTGTATCTTGAGCTAATTCTAAAAGAAGTAATAGAATAGCATATGCATGTTCATCCTTTTACCACAAATGCTTTGAAATAGGCAACTCTCAATTAGATCTATTTGTTGTTTTGTTTGATAAATCAGATATGTTCTTTATGATAGCTTTAAGTATAATCTATAAAAATTACACATTTGACCTAGTGTCATTAAATAAGGCATCTAAATCACATTCATTTTCATGTATGTCAGTAGCACCTTCTACAGAAGTATGTTGAACATAAGTGAAGTATTTAACTCACCTGAAGAAAGCAAATTTGCAATTAAGCTGGGTGGCACAGAGTAGGAGATAGAAAGACATCGTTGATTAATTTTGCCCTCACTTGGGGTGGGCTCTCGCATCACTCCTAGGTTAAATGATAAAGAAAACTGGGTGTTTTTTTTTAATAAATAAATGAAACAGACCCCTTGGAAATGTGATGTAGATAGGTAATTTTACTTCGAGAGTACATCTATGAGGCATGATGCTGTTTCTTTCTAATCATTTCTTTAGTACTATTCTTATTATGACCACAGGACTCTACATGCCATAGGGTTCAGAATGTTTTGAACAAATGGATGTTGTTGTTCAAATGTCGTATGTAGGTGAAAATAAGGCTAAGGAACTTGTCTCCATGGCTGAACTGAACAAGGTGCCTGTGTTCTGAATAGCTCCCCCATTTAATCAGTTCATTTATCATCTTTAAGAGGTTGTTAAGCAGACTAACAAGATATATTGTAAAGCGAAATGAAGCAAAAGGAAGGAAGATGGAAACAAAGGGCTACCAGACAAGTTTAACATTCCTGTCCTTCCTTCTGAGGTGACCAACCTTCGAGTCCCATCTCTTGGCTACTTCAGAAATATATAAGTTGGAATCAGATTTATGAATACTTAGCTCTGATTAAGCCATACCAACAGTGGCCTGGTAACTTCGGTATCTCCCTGAAATATTATTTTCTTTGAGACCTTATTATGTATACTACATTTTCTATAAAAAATCTATTGGAAGAGTGGTCTATGGGACCAAAAGACACAAAATGTATTTAGGAATTTAGTACTTTAATTTACTAAATCACTTCTTCAGATCAATCCTAAAGTTATCCATATTCCACCCTCAAAATCTTTTTACATTCCAAATCATCTGTACTTTTATTATACCTTAAATCTGGCAGTTTTTTAAAAATTTGGCCTTGCCTTATTATTACATGTTGCAAAATGCATTTGATGTGCTAACTTTTGTGACAACCCTTAAAACACACACATAAATTTGAAACATTTTCATCTGTCTTCACATCACCTAAAATCACAGGCTGTAACTGCACTACATTTTCTGAACCTGAACCACATCGATGTCTAATCAGTTTAATGAATTTCAATGTTAAGCAGTGTTTTCAGTGCTCAAGTCAATGTTAATCAATCTCTAAATCCTGGCATTGAGCAACACACTGAATTCTTTGCAAGGTAACCATTCAGTTAGGTGACACCCCTGTTACACCAGTTGTCGCCACCAAGAGACTAACCCTAAAGCTTCAGGACTTGGCAGATTGCTTCCAGGGCACGTCTAAACACCTCTTAGTTCTGTTTCTAAATTCCTTTCAATCCTGTTTTCCAGACCCAGAATATCATGTATGACATGATTTCTGACTTAAATGAAAGGAGTGAAGACTTCGAGAAGAGGATTGTTACCCTGGAAACCAAATTAGAGACTTTGATTGGCAGCATCCACGCCCTCCCTGGGCTCCTCAGCCAGACCATCAGACAGCAGCAGAGAGACTTCATTGAGGCTCAGATGGAGAACTATGACAAGCACGTCACCTACAACGCTGAGCGGTCCCGGTCCTCGTCCAGGAGGCGGAGGTCCTCCTCTACAGCGCCACCAACTTCATCAGAGAGTAGCTAGAAGAGAATAAGTTAACCACAAAATAAGACTTTTTGCCATCATATGGTCAATATTTTAGCTTTTATTGTAAAGCCCCTATGGTTCTAATCAGCGTTATCCGGGTTCTGTTGTCAGAATCCTGGGAACCTGAACACTAAGTTTTAGGCCAAAATGAGTGAAAACTCTTTTTTTTTTTTTTTCTTTCAGATGCACAGGGAATGCACCTATTATTGCTATATAGATTGTTCCTCCTGTAATTTCACTAACTTTTTATTCATGCACTTCAAACAAACTTTACTACTACATTATATGATATATAATAAAAAAGTTAATTTCTGCACATACTTGTTTGGTCACTTGACATTTCTGAAGCTTCACTTCTCAGATTCTTTACAAGGTAAATGATTATCTCTGATGCATACTGACAATTTTTATTTCCAAAATTTGGGCAGGTTTGGGGGAAGAAAGGAGACTTTTAATTCTTCCATATCCTATTCATGAAGATTTTTCCATATTAGAATCACAATCATTTGACCCAATCCAGCTTTTGAGTTTACAGTGTCTCACTTTAATTCGGTTTGCATCCAAATGATATGGAAAGTCAGGTCATTTTATCAGAACATATTCAAACAGCACAGATGCTTTCAATAATTACTTTATTCCTAGTTTATCAGCAAATGTGTATGAAGAAGTATCAGTACACCACTATCTAGAACTCATATTACAGAATTGTAGGTCTAAATTAATGATTTCACATCTTGCCATGTATTCATTTATTATGAAAGAGGATGCACTCCAAGTACTTGGAGGTACATGTGCTCTTCATATTTACATATTTGCATACATCAGCAACATAAACATACATGAGCATAACACATTCTAGCATATGGACTGTACTTACATATTGGTATAAGTAAATGGCATATGGTAAATTTCACAAGTTTTTCATACTTAGGTTGTTGTGGTTGGTTGGTTGGTGTGAAAGGGAACTGGGGCATTATTACTGTAAACCCAACCTTTTGAAAATTCATTTCAAGAATTCAGTAAGTTTGAAAGAACCATGTTGAGGTGAGAGCCATGTGGAAATTCCTGACATCGTGGTATTTCCCAGAGTCTGCAGAAAGATCCGTGGTGCTAAGGTTAATGCAGCCTAACGTTTGGGCAGCTCTTAAGAAAACCAGCTTGTATTGGTCTAAACCTAAAAAAGTACTCCTCCTCCACGTTCAGAAGACCACTTTTTTAAGCACTTGTGTGCTCTTCTCCATTTTATAACTTACCTTTTGTTGTCAATCTTAACACAGTGCAAACTGGAAGCATTATCAAGTATTTTCCTCTTTAGCACATATGAGTGACATATTTAATCCACTTTGCTCAGTTCAATGGAGATAACTTTCCCAACTATTCCTCATGATTGATGTACAAATCAAACAAACAAACAGATCAAGGATATAAACTGTAACTGCTTTTGATTGCATGAGAAGTGCTTATCATTTACTAGGTATCTAGAGTGGCTGAAACTCATGCTCTTTCACATACTTTGCGTTGGATAAGGACAAGGCCTGGAAAATCTCTTAATAAGTAAAAGAAAAACAATCAGGACACTGCCTATAGATTCATATTGCTGAGTTAAATGAACATCCAAGTCCTGCTTCATCAGAATTTCTACTTCATTATCCAGTGAAAATTTCCTTTTATATATTTTTGGGTCACATATAAGAATACATCAAGTATTTGGTGCAAACATCAGATGTAAAGAGAGAAATTTTGAAAAAATGAATAATTTGTTCTTCTAATTGCTGCAGTTAATTCTTCTACATTGTCTCTGTTGTGACTAAAAAGCAAAGTATACATAGGTAAACTTAATTATCATCTTACTGATCAGTTAGCACTATCACCCCAGAACACTAACAAAGAATAATGTGTTCCTCTTCTTCTTGAGCAAGAGAAAAAAGAAACTTTTTAGATTTCACCACCTTGCATTTATTCTCTTCCTCTTAATTGTAGCTCATCTAGAATAAGGTATTCTTTTGTCCTTCTTAATTTATCTTATTTTTTATGTTCCTCTATGCAAAGCATATGAAGACTTGTAAATATACCTTTTGTTTCTGTTTTTAAAATGCCAAATAATACAATTTGGAAGAGGAGGAAGACAAGTCCTTCACACAGACATTCTGGTCAGCAATTTGCTGAATAAACGCAAGTTGAGTGTTATCAAGTCTCTCAAGTAGCTTTGAACATTAGGCAGAATCCTCTGAGGTCTTCTTAGATGACTGCTCACTTGTGGTGATATATGCCTTTCTCTTATTCACACTTTGTTTTTCAGACTACCTAATAATAATTGAGTTGTGTGTCTCCTCTCAGCCTGCCACACCCTGACCTGTTTCTGTATAGCCAGCCCAAGCTAATTTGCTTTCACAAACCATTTTAAATTACAATGGTACCACCTTCTCAATAACTTGGTTCCTCAATAACTTATTTATGCACAGTGTCTCTCTAGTAAGAAGACCCCATGCTGTTAAAGAAGATAAACCAGATGCATAACAGGGGTTACATTTCAGAAACTTCTTATGTTTTCTCCCCTAATTTCTGCTGTAACTTTCCAAGAGGCTCTCCACCAAAATATCTGCAATAATCAAATCATTCTGTTTGTAAATGGAGTATGGGAATTGAGAGAAAAAGCTATTGACTAAGGTTGATATGAAGATTTAAGAAATGGATTAAAATTCTATACTTCTGCTTTTGGATTTTGCCCAGTCATGAGAAACAGCATAGCAAATGAAAAACGAGTCAGACGGGGTTTAGAACTTCACTCTGCCACCCATCAGCTCTATGCACTTGAACAACATTAATCCTTCTGAGCCTTTCCCCCTCATCCATAAAGAGCATAAAAAGACACAGATACAACAGGGCTCTGCAAAGCCTAGCACCTGTCTTATCAAATGATGGTGGTTATTTTTCATTACAGGTTCTGGTGTCAGGCAACACACATAAACGCTTCCACTATCTGCTTATCTTATCTTCACATCCAGCAGTATATAAATTCGCCCCCCTCACCTGTCTAGTTGATTCTTGAAACAAGTTACTGGACTCTGGATTAGCTCATTTCCTGGTGCTACCAGGGCCCTTTGTTTAATGCAACCTAGAATATCAATTAGGTAGGCATGCTTTGTCTTTGTGGTTGTGACCGACTCTCTTCTACTTCCTTACCATTCCACAAAATCTGTTCAAATGTGACTCAGAAATGTGGAGGATGGGAATGCTGGAAAAGTCACCTAAGATTTGGACCCAGCAGTTTGGTTCCATTTCCAAATCCATCCCTGTACCTCCTGGTCTCCACAGACTTCTCTTCTGATATCATTTGTGTGCCCTAACTGAATAGTCCAGTCAATCCACTAAGGAAAATTATTGAACAACAAACAAAATCCTAGTAGATGTAAGATTGGAGTCTCATGAACACGGAACACGAAATGAGGAACTTCATCCCACTGTCCCTGCTGGAGTTCCTGAAGAACATGATCTTTTTCAGGTTGTTAGGTTAGGCAAGAGAACAAAACAAATTCACCCTGTCAAGGATGCTTCTAGCACTGCTGTCAGTCAGTGGTCCCAGAAAGAGGACACAATTACAGTTTCACAGATGCTCCTAATTCCCTTCTTAGAAATGCTTAGCATCCCCACTCCACCCGCAAAATGCTCTTCTAACCCAGATGGTCATGTGTGTAGTAGGAAGAAGTACTTTCCAAGTGGTTAGAAATTACTGCAGCTGCTTTTTCCTGCAGTACCAGGAGTAATATACTAGAAGTGTACTCACACTGGGATCCTGCTGAAAGGTGAATATAAAGGAGGCGATGGCAGCATTTTCCCACCACTAGTAAACCCTGCTCCTCTTCAGGAAGGCAGTTCAGCCTCTCTCCGCAACCCAACTCTTCTCCAATCTGTTGGAGACATGTCCCATTTAATTCTTGAATTCTGTCAACAACACTGTGTCCCTGTGTTTATTTTCATTTTACAGACGAGGACACTGAAGTGAGTATATAATTATTTCCAAACTTGTGTTAAACATAGGAAATGAGTGTGTTTCTCATGAACCCCATAAACAATTTCCCTGGAGCTTCCTATCATCCACACCCCTGCCAATAAACCTAGAAACGAGATACTTCTTGTTAGTCAATCTTATCACTTATAAAAAATTGAGAGCAATACACCTAGTACCCTCTGCTAAGGTTAAAAAAAAAATTAAAGACTCAAAGGGAAAATGCACACATTCCTTGGCATGCTGAATGGGTGTGAGTTACAAGCAAACAGGTCACAGAACCACCCTAGGTTGCCACCACATACTGAGTTAATGCCACCTGATTGCTCTGCTAAAGCTGGGTGGGATAATGAACCCCTAGCCACCCAGGCCCAGCACCTCACCCACTAAGGACATTGTAGCCAGCAGGTTTCCTCCAACAGTGGATGAGGGATAATAGGACATACTAAGATGTACTAAAATAAAGTTTTTTCAACTGCATCTTTGCGGCAAAGGAAGAAACAGAATGACTTTAGTATAAGGTATTTGGTATAATGTACACCAAAAATCCTTCAGGCCATAATATTCTAAAATGACATCATTCTGTCTAAAAGACCGGAATTTTCTCTATGCCACTTACCTACCGCCCCTTCAGGGTGGGCTAGCATAGCCACATGCCTGTCTCCGAGTCATGTCTATAAAGAGATTGTGTGCAATTCCCAGTCATACTGGATCCTCTTCTCTTTCATTTACTCCCACTTTTGTTCACTGCTTATGGGATTATTAGGTTGAATGTTCATATTTTTGTGGACTAAGAGAATATAAGTCCAAAATTAATCTATCTTGGGGTTGAATAAAATCGCAATGCCTCAGAGAGGAAACTACATGAACAGATTAAAGACCTTTATATGAACTGATTTTTTTAGCTTGTAGGGGGAAAATCCACATTATGAGGAAATACTGACATCCTCTCAATCTGACTTTAAAAGCTTCATTTTGTGCATTTTTGCAAATGTTCTAAACTTATTTCAGGGGGTCTGGGGATTTCAAGCTGCAATCAGGTGGACATCTCCCAGTAAGTGGGAAACAGCCCAAGTGACTGCTGTGTAAGTTTATGAGATTCCTTTCCCCTCTCTTCTAGAAAGAGTCACATTAAGGGATATTTCTTTTGTGTAGATAATAGAGAAGACTTGAAAAATTACCAAAAAGAATAACACCTAAAAAATTAGAAGATTACAATTTTATAGGAAAAATCCCTTGGCAAAAGCATTTAATGAAACCTTGTTTATATATAAAAGAGGGAAAAAAGGTAATAATGTGTTCTTCTTGACTTTTTTCAAAAACTAAAAATGATTTTGTAAAGATAGAAATTCTGATAAGAAAGGATAAAATCAAACAAGAAAGCACAAAGCAAGGAGTCCAAAATAAAGTTAAAACACAGTGGCCTGTTAAGAAATAACAATGGTTGGGCGGGCGCGGTGGCACATGCCTGTAATCCCAGCACTTGGGAGGCTGAGGCAGGAGGATTGCGAGTTCAAAGCCAGCCTCAGCTACTTAGTGAGGCCCTAAGCAACTCAGTGAGACCCTGTCTCTAAATAAAATACAAAATAGGGCTGGGGATGTGGCTCAGTAGTGGAATGCCCCTGGGTTCAATCCCAAGTACCAAAAAAAAAAAAAAAAAAAAAAAGAAAAAGAAATAACAATAGTTGGTTGCTTCTGGTATATGACAATTTTCAAAATATTAATTTTGCCTATCTAAGAACATGGGAGATTATTCTATCTTATGAGGTATTCTTCAATTTCTTTCTTCAGGGTTCTATAGTTTTCATTGCAGACTTTTTTCACCTCCTTGGTTAGATTTCTTTCCAAGTTTTATGCGGGTTTTTATTTTTTTGTTCCTTTGCAGTGAATGGAATGATTTTTCTTATTGCTTTCTCAGCAGATTTATTGTTGGGATATAAGAAAGCTATTTATTTTTTAAAGTTGATCTTGTGTGTCCTGCTACTTTGCTGGATTTATTCACCAGCTCTAGAAGTCTTCTGGCATGCTGATCACCTGTGAAACCATGCCATCATCAGCAATGGTGCCCATCCAAACATCAACGACATTCTTCACAAAACTAAAAACAAAAACAAAAAAAACAGTCCTTAAATTCATTTGGAAGAATAAGAGACCCAGAATATCCAAAGCATATCCAAAGCATTTTTTTTTTGGTTTTGTTTTGGTAAGACTTTAAAATTAAACATTAAATCACGTTGTTTCAGTGAACATTTTCCCATTACAAACCTTCCAAGTACAGGAATTAAAGAATGCCTATAAATCTAAGACATCACTAAGTACAGCATCCATTTGTAGGTAAATGGGTGATATCCAAAGCAATTCTAAGCAAGAAAAGTGATACTGGAGGCATCACAATTCTTAAAGTCAAATTATACTACAAAGCTATAGCAACAAAACAACAGGGTACTGGCATAAAAGCAGATGTGAAAGCCAGTGGGAAACAATAAAAGATAGAGACAAACCCACATATCTACAGTCACCTATAGCTGTGGCAGTGACAAAGCTGCCAAAAACATACACTGGAGAAAAGATAATCTTTTTAACAAATGGTGCTGGAGAAACTGGATATCCATACGTAGAAGTGTGAAATTAGATCCTAATCTCTGACCCTACACAAGTCAATTCAAAATGGAATGCATGTTCCCCTATATTCTCTGTAATTAAACTAAATGATAAATTTTTAAAAAACAGAATACTGCATATGCCAAACAAATCCAATAATTGTTGAAATGTAATCTCAATACTTAAAGGACCATTTCTAAATGAACCTCTTCATCAATAGGGCTAACAATCTGTGCACAGAATTCAAGACTTGACCGAAGCATACTTTTTAAAAGTATTTTTCAGAAAAAAACAAAATTAATTGGGATGCCTTTGAAGTGAGTTGAATCGAATTCCTCGGGTTTCTATTAGCAAACTGAAACCCAACTCAGTATAAACAGTAAAACAAAACTTAAACTTAATCCATCAGAAACTTCCAACTAATCTCTAAAGAGAGATTTTACCAACCAGAAACCACCAACTAACCTCTATCTAGGGACTTTCCATTTTAATCAGACAAATATTTCTTTGTTTTGCTTCCACAAACACCTTATAAAACTTTTCCCCTGGCACCCTCTTGTTGAAGCCCTGAACCATTTATAGTTTTACATTGCCCAATTCATGAATCTCTGTTAAAATAAATTTAAAAAAATTTAAAAAGGAGAAAAAAGAAAAAAAATATGGTATATATACACAATGGAGTTCTACTCAGCCTTAGAGAAGAATGAAATTATGGCATTTGTCAGCAAATGCTAAGTGAAATAAGCCAGAACTCAGAAAGTCAAGGGTCAAATATTCTCTATCATGTGCAGAAGCTAGAGGGAAATAAAGAATTTTTTTAAAACTGCGGTGTGGGGAGCAGGGGCTGAGGATGTGACTCAGCAGCAGAGCTTTTGCCTGGCATGTATGAGGCCCTGATTTTGATCCCTAACACTGGAAAAAAAAAAAAAAGTGGGGGAATCCCATGAAAATAGAAGGGAGAAGGGTAAAGGATGAGAAAGGGGAGGGACTTTAGAGTGGAATTGACCAAACTATATATCACAAAGAATTCCACTTTTATGCATATCTTTATAATGCACCAATTAAAAACAATAAATTAGAAGGAAGACCAATAGATTAGAAGAAGGGGCTCAGGAGGAGGGAAAAAGGCAGGGAAAGGGGAAACACTGGGGACTGAAGTGAATTATATTATATGCATGAATTAGTATGTCAAAGTGAATTCCACTAGTATTAATAACTATAGTGCACCAATAAAAATGCTAAAAAAAGAATAATTGTTGAATGTAAGGTAGAAATGTTTCTACCTTTAAAGGGTAGAAAATAGAAGCTTGGGTTAAAAACATTATATATCTATATACATATAGATATATTTTTTTAACAAAAAAAACATAAAGTAAAATGTAGGACAAGTTAAAATTCAAATTGCAGGAGAGAATTCAGGCTGGTAAAACAAACACAAAAGTAGTTACAATGTTCATTTTAGACAAATGTAATGCAAGGGAAAAGCAGGAAGTCACAAAACCACAGGCATAGATAAGAGTTCAGTTTATATAGAGGAAAAAGCTGCAGGAATTGTACGCACTAAACGGCAAAGCATAAATCAAGACTTTCAGAAATAAAATGAAACACTTAATTATTATGGGAAACTTTAAGACCCCTTCAACTTAGAAGGTCAACCAGAGCAAAAAGTAAGGTTTTTTCCCCAAGAAAAATAAATATTTCTAAAATTGACCCAAGAACTACAAGAAGCATGAGTAGAGAAAAAAACATAAAATAAATAGAACTAGAGTAAAAATCCAAAAAGCACTCAGACCAGATGCACTGAAGGAACAAATAATTTGCATCTCATGTAAATTCTCCCTGAGTATTAAAATAACACAAGGTAAACCAACTTATTTTAGTAGGAATATGACCCTAATGTCATAACTGATCAAGGAAAACTTAAGAGAAAGACACAGACCAATCAATATTAAAAAATTACATAAAATGTATCTCCAGTATAATAGTTGAGAATTACATTCAGCAGTATATTAATATACTGGTACATCATGACTAAAAAATTTTAATCAGAATTACAAAAATATTAAACTCAAATATTATCCCAACATACACAGAGACAAGACAAACATACAACCACCACTTTGGTGGTACTGGGGGTACTTTCCCACCCTAAATACTCATCCCTTTTTATATTTTGAGAAAGGGTCTCACTAAATTGCAAAGGCTGACCCCAAACTTATGATCCTCCCCTGAACTTATGATCCTCCTGCCTCAGCCTCCCAAGTCTCTGGGGGTATAGATGCATCTTTTTTTTTAATTTATTTTTGTAGTTATAGATGGACATGATGTCTTTATTTATTTTTATGTGGTGCTAAGGATCGAATCCAGTGCCTCACACATGCTAGGCAAGTGCTCTGCCACAGAGCTACAGCCCCAGTCCTAGATATATCTTTTAACTTTCAACACTCATTCATAAAAAAATTATTGTAATTTTATAACAGAAACTTACTTGACTAAGCATTTCTACAAAATGATAAGTAACAGGAACCACTGGATGCATTCTCATTAATGACAAGAACAAGGATGCCCCGCCTCATTACCACCATTCCACACTGTGGCAGAGCCCCTGACCAGTACAACTTCAGACTGTTAAAATTCACACTGGCATTCTACCCTAGCAGATCATAATCAAAGCATAACACACACACACACACACACACACACACGCATTCAGGAGGATTTATTTTTTGTGACCTTGAAGTATGTCAGGTTTTCTTTTGGAAAGATGGACAAAGCAAGTTGTAAAGGAAAAGATTGAAACATTTGCTTTTGACAAAATTAGAAACTTTCTGATATAAAGTATAAAATAAAAAGAATGGAAGAAAAATATATAAAATAATATATGACAGAAATGCATTTTGTATTCAGAATATGTATCGATAGCTAGATATAAGGTTTATATTTAGATAGTAATAGAAATATCTATGTAGATCTCTATGCAAGAGGAATGGTCTCTCAGCTAGGGCTTTTGCAAGAATCCTGTGTACTGCAGATAGTAAACCTCAAAGGCATATCTCTTGACTGCACTCTCTGTGTATGTGTGTATTGTTGTCCCATATATAAATAAAAGACAAAAAAATCTAGTAGAAAAATAGCAAACCATTTCAACAGGCAATTCACTAAAGAGGTAACATAAATAGGTGATAAATCTGCAAAGGATGTCAAAGCTGCTGATGAACAGGGAAATGCACCACAGAAGAGCAAGAAGGGTCCAGGGCAATTTGGAGCAATCCATTAAAATTTACAGTGCATATATTTGCCCTGAGAAATTTTCAAATTTCTTTTCCAAGTCTGAAAAAAATAAATAATAGTATTTCCCCATCTTGGGAGAGAAAGAAAAAACTCACAGACTCTTGGCACATGAAGCCCTCTGCATCTGCTGCTCCCAGATGATGAGTGTCTGCTCACCAACAAATGGAGTTGCCAGGATTCTGATCAAATAAGAAAAGAAAAACATCAGAAAAACCATGTTGGGCACTTGAATAGACAGGTAAATAAAAGAGAATATCAGACATCAAGATGATTGGACAAATGAAAGAGTTTCTCTCCTGCTATATTATTTCACAATATTAAATGACAACGCAGTGTCTCCCACAACCCTTTAAGGCCTCTGTGGAGTCTTCCTGTCAAAGGTCTATCCAGAGGAACAGTACTCTCAGCCAGGGTTTTTGCAGGGACCCTGTGTACTGCACACAGTGAACCTCAAGGGCATATCTCTGATTTCACTCTCTTTAAAAGTTCTTATAAAGTGTAGTAGCAATTTCAGCAAATTGGAATTTCAGGAGAGACATCACTGAGGCAAACTATCTCTGACCCCCAGGCCAGAGTATGAAGAACTGAAAGAATGAATAAGTACATTGAGCTGGGAGGAGATAAAACAATTTTTTTCCTCTAGTAAACATCCGCACAATGCCATTCATTAGTCTCTGCCTTAGAATAACACCGACACTGGGCACCACACTGGAATGTTGAATTTTCAAGGCAGTCATGCTTTTAATACTAAGAAGAAGGAAAAGCAATCTAAATGTTCATAAATAGGGAAACTGATGAATTCATTGTTATAAACAAACTAATTAGCAACGTTAAAGTATTTTGGAACAGCTAGAGGTACTCACCTAGAAAGATTCTTAAGACTATTTGTCAGTACTGAAAACAAATTGCAAAATATCATTAAGATTAGTAATAAAGCAAAGATGCCCACTAACATCTATAGGAAGTATTAGACAATGCACTCAGACAAACTCATTAGAGGCCTAAAAGTTGGAATAAAAAAGAAACCTATCATATCTCTCCTTTCAAATCATATTAAAGAATACTTGGAAAATTCCATAGAATCAATTATAATATTAATTCAAACAACATAAAAATTCAGCAAGCTAATGAATATAAAAATAATACTCAGAGATCAATACCTGTTATATACACAAGCATTAGCTAACTGGAAGACACAACAACACTGAAAAACAACCAAGTTACATTTTTTTTTTAAGTCAGGAATAAACTTAATAAATGGGCTGTGTAAGTAAAAATGTAAAACATCCCTAAAAGACATAAAAGGAGACTTTAACAAATTGGAAACCATCTGATGGGTGAATAACCATCAGAAAGATACCAGTTCTCCCTAGTTAATTAATTTAATGTAATCCCAATTAAACTTTTTAAATGAAGTTAAGCAGGCTTAAACTAAAATGAACATGGAAAGAACAATAATAAAATATTTATTTTTTAGTTTTAAAAAACTATGGGTGCTGGTCTTGCCAGAAAAATAATTGAAACATGATATAAAACCCTCATAATTAAAACATTGTGGTACCAGCACAATAATAGAATAATCAAAGTAGTAGAATAAAAAGTCCAGAAATAGAGTCAAGTACATCTGGAAAGTTATAATATGATACAGGTGGCATTTCAAATCATTGGGGCAACGATGTACTCTGCAATACTTGGATAGCATTTGAAGAGAGACTCATGCTTCCCGCCATACACAAGATTAAACTCCAAGTGGCTCAGAGCTCTAAACGTAAAGACTGAAACTTCACAAGTTAGCAGAAGAGAACGTGAGTGAATTTCTCTAGAAGCTAGGAATAGTAAAAGTCTTTCTGGAAAGTAGAGACGATAAGGGATTGATGCATTGGGGTGCATAAAAATAAAAGAACGTTTGGAATAACAATAGAAGAAGGTGTGATAAGCCAAGCCAAAAACAGCTGATAAATTGGGAAAATTATTTGCCACACTAATCACAGATAAAGGACTAAAATCTCTAACATTTAAAGAATTCTTAAAATTGAGAGGGAAAAATTCTAAAGGAAAATAGGAAAATGGCCGAACATCAGATGATTTACACTTCTACACAAAATAATTCTTAAACATATAAAAAGAATTTCATTCAGAACATATGGAATCTGAATTAAAACTACAGTGATATCCCATTTCTGCCATTCTAGATTGGCAAAATTGAGAGCTGGACAGCATGTTTTATTGGGCTATGAGTGAACAGAGGCACCTGAATATATTGCTGGTAGGAATTGCAAAACTGCACAACTCTTCTGGAGGGAAATTTGACAATACTTAAGAAAACTCTTACTAGATTTATTTTTGACCCAGAAATCTCTCCTTTACTTTTCACCCCAAAGTTACAACTTCAACATTGTGAATTCATACACACAGGTCATTTATTACCTGCAACTGCAAACCAACAGATACAACACACGCACCTGTGTTTTTAAAGTTTGTTTAAAATGAAGTACTACAGAGCTACACAAAACAATGAAGAACTCCACAAACATGGAATGAATTCCAGGACTTACTGATAAATGTAAAGAAGGAAAAAAGAGTATGTTTTTGTAAAAGTAAGGAGAAACAAGAAAAAAAATCTGTTGAATTTTGAAAACAACAACAAAAAATTTTTTTAAGGAAAAGGAAGAAAGTCAAAATCTAAAGAAATTATCTATAGAAATAGGTGGAAATAAGATGGAAGGTGTGTAAGTCTATTTTCAGTTTTTACAACAAAATACCTGAGGCTGGGTAATATATGAAGAAAAGAGGAATACTAGAGGTCCAAGAGCTGGCACCAGCATGGGCTTGGCTCTGGTGACTCACGGCAGGTGGTACCACAGTAGTGGGTGCAAGAGGGGGAGATCATGTAGTGAGATAGAGGGAGAGATATTGGGTCAAGCTCTTCAAGAACAAGCCATTCTTGTGAGAACCATGTCACTTCCCAAAACCAGCATTTATCCCTTCTACGGACAATGTCCCCACATGAACCTTGCACTACTTACCTTGCACTAAGCCCCACTTCTCAAATGCCCCACCATCCCTTAATACTGACACATTTAGCACCAAGTTTCCAACACATGAACTCATGGCAGACAGATCACATCAAAATTATAGCAGTAAGTAAACACTTGTCTGAATATAGTTTTAATCATTTTTTTTTTACTTTTCATGTTAATATTTTATACATTTAAAATATTATATCAGTGAGAATATGGGGAAACCCTAAAATAAAACAAATAAAATTAAAGGAACCTAATTGTATTTCAAAAGAAAAGTAAAACCCCATCAAATCTGTGTTTGGCAAGGAGGGACAGGAGTAAGAATAACTTCAGCAACTTTTGTAACTTTTTATTTTGAACTAATCATAGTCTCAGAAAAGTTGCAAAAAAACAAAACAAAGGGTTTCCTTACACCCCTTACTTCACTTCTTCTAATGCTTACACTATCATTATCAAAAACAAGAAGCTAATATTAGTACAATATAAACTAATTTGTAGAACTTTCTTTAATAACTGCTTCATCTAACAAACTTTATTAGGATCTTGCTTTTTCCCAGTACTGTAGATCTGAAATGACTTTCTGTGCATTGGAGGGTTGAACCAATGAAAAAATAAGAAAACAACGGAAACAGGTTTCCCTCGGTGGGAAAAAGGAGGTAGAAACATGGAATGAGCATAAAGTAGGGAGGATCCTGTGGTACTAGATCGGAACTGGAGGCATCAATATAAAGAAAAAAAAATCAGAAATAAAGAAAAATGTTTTATATGAAAGTGTGTGTGTGTGTGTGTGTGTGTGTGTGTGTGTGTGTGTTTGCTTTCCAATTCTGTCTGCTAGGAAGCCCTAAAAGCTAGAAAATCCCAAACCTAATGCTTAGATCTTCATTCTTCAGATCCTTCTCCTTGGAGAAATTGCTGAGTCCAGGACAAGGACAGGAAATTTCAATACAAGCCAGGAACATCTTACTATGCCAGAAACTAAAGAAATTTAAAAAATGGTAAAGACATTCAAAGCATATCAGCCAAATACAAGACTATCTGAGCATCAAAATATAATGATATTAGCAGTTTATACCCCACCGAATAAAACAAGAATCCATACATTCATTCGATAAATAAAAGAAAACTCTTATAGTGCTGAAATTCTGTGGGGAACAGGATAGATATTTATATCATCTTAAAAGATCTCACAATATATTTTAAACTGATTACAAAGGATTAATGGCAATTTTACTTTTTAAAAAAGGAAAAAAAATCTAGTGAACACAGCCTCAATCAAGGACACAAAATAATATCACCAATAATGTGGTAGAACAATATCACACATCTCCTGATGTTTTTTTTTTTTTTTTTTTTTTTTTTTGAAGGAAGGAAGGAAGGAAGGAAGGAAGGAAGGAAGGAAAGAGGGAAGGAGGTAGGGAGGGAGGAAAGAATAACCCAAATGTAATATGGAAGAACTATCAGATAATCCAATTGATAAACCAAAAAAATAATATTTGTTTTCTAACTAACATATGCTCTTCTAAAATGTCAGTGTTAGAAAAGATACAAAAAAAATTGAGGACATATTCTCTATTACAGGAGATTAAATAAACATTATAACTAAATGCAAATCATCTTTCTGGTTTAGATCCTGGACCAGGAAAGGACAGTTGGCAAAATTCGAACCTGACTATAGATTAAGTAATAGTTCTGAATTGATCTTAAATTTGTCTTATTTTGCTAACTATATTATAGTTATAAAAGATAAGAAATACACAACCAAGAATTTATCATAAAGGAACATAATGTCTTCAACTCACCCTCAAAAGATTTGTGAAAAAGCCACATGGTAATGGGGTGGGAAAGAGACAGAGGGAGAGAGGGGGAGGCGGGCAGGAGGGAAACATGGAAAAAGGTTAACCGCTAGTGAATTTGGGTGAAAGGCTTTCTGAACTAGAGTATTTTTGTACATTTGAAATTATATCAAAACAACGTTACCAAAAATTAAAGGACATCCATAGTGGATATATTTAAGGAGAACAGTTCTTCAACAAAAGCACAAACAATGGGTTGGTTTTATATATCATCATAGAAAGCTCTCCAAGGCATAGCATTCTAGTTTTTTAAAATTACTTATTAGCTCACTTATGGAACACACAAAACAATACATCATACTTATTAATATAAATAAGCACAAGTGCACAGAAACATTCTGACAGAATATAATGAAAAAATGTAACTTTGGTTACCTCTGGTCAAAAGGAAAATACAGTCATAGTAGTCAAAGAAGATCATCACTTTATCATTTGATTTTCTTTAAGGAAAATGTGTTCATGTATTACTGGTATTAATGAAAGCAAAAAAAAAAGGAAAAAAATTAAAAACGTACTAAAAAGTAAATATCAGATGAGAAAAAGAGAGAGGATGGACTCAAAGTATGAAAGAAAGGATTAGGCTTGGTTAGAGAAATTGTGCATGCTAACATCAGAAAGAAGGGCTGTGAGTCTGGGTGCAGAGGTAGACAGGTGTGGTGGCATGGGTGAGAGAACTCCCTTCATTTCAAATCTAACAGCCTTCATTTCTCTATGAAGTAGAACGTGAGTTGACCCACTCCATCAGTTACCGAGGAGGCTTTTAGAGTAAACACAGTCTGAAGAAGACGACTAATGGGAGACAGGATCATTGTCTTCAAATACCTGGGAGGCGCTGATGGAAGGAAGAATGGATTCATTCAATTCATTCATTCAAGGACCTGGATGGTAAATTTTTACTTTAAACTACAGCTTTCCAACAATGGAAAAGGTTTCCTCTACAGGCAGTGACCCACTGGTGTCAGAATCATTTTTTTAAGCAAAGATTGAAGATATTAAAAGGTACACCCTGTACATCAGGACTGCTCCATTTCTGCCTCTTGTTTATGCTCCAATCACTTTGAAGCATTTGAAGCCTTCAGTGATGGAGCCTCTGCTCAGACTCTACTGTTGCCAAATTATTTGACTCTGGAATCCTTAAATTGTTTTTGCTCTTTCCCATAATACTGAAATATCTAAAAATAATACTCTACCTACCAGCCACCTTAAGAAATAAAACTCCATAACTACATTCTAAATTCTGTTTACTCCTATGATATTGCATTTCCATTTCATTCCATCTCCCTCTCCTGCCCAACATTATTCTAAATATTTATCTTCCTTATGCTTTTCTTTGTACTTTCTTTGTACCTCTATTTTTGTTTCTAAATTAATCTAACACTTTATGTATTTTGTTAATACCCTTTTTGATTCAAAATTGAAATTCAAAATATTTATGTGTGTTGTTGAAACAGTTTGTTATAATCCATCCTTCTGATGGATTTAAGTCAGTTTCAGTATTTTCATTGTATATGATGCACCTATGAAAATTCTTGTGCACATCATCTTGGCACATGTGCACGTATGTGAGGGTTATAGAGCAGTTTGCCAACCAATGCTATACATGTCCCTTCTCTGCCATGGCTAGTTGGCTCCTTGAGTTGAGATGGTCACCCCTCTTGAACTTGAAGCTGGCCAACTAGGGACTGAAGCAGGGAGTCTACTGAGTTACTAAGGTCACAGGGAGCACAGCTGCTCATTTATTCTGATGTGCCTTAAACTATTAACATTGTCTGTGTCTCTGTGTTCACGTGAGAAGGCTGAGAACTGGTCTAGGGCAGTGCTTCTAAAACCAGTGTGTGGAATCACCAAGTGTTCGTTTTCTAATTGATCACAGACTGCTGTCTCTATAAAACGCAGAACAGATGACATGGCAATGTCAAGTTACTATCTAAACACTTCCTTTCAATTTTTATGCTCATCTCTTCATGAACTGGTCATAGCAGGTTGCAGAATGATGTCTATCACATTTTCAGTATCACTGTTCTAGACACACACACACACACCTAGAAGTGAAATGCTATACAATAAAATTTGCTTGTCTTTAAATACATTGATTTGGTAAAATTGTTTTCCAAAGTAATGGAAACAATTTGCAACCTATCCATGGAAGAAAACTGTTCACATTCATGTGTCATTGCCAACTATTAGTAATGACACACTCTTTCACACTTACAATCCGATAGGTGTGAAGTGGTGTCTCTTTATGATGATCTTCTTGAGGTGGAACAATTTTTCATGTTTATTTGACATTTGAGG
>JAJEJO010001032.1:178763-191248 GCA_020662805.1 Glaucomys volans | reverse complement strand
ATCTTCTTGAGGTGGAACAATTTTTCATGTTTATTTGACATTTGAGGCTTTAGTCTTGAATGTTTCTCTCTCATCTCTCATTCTCCTCTCTTGGAATTGCACTTACTTTTAGAACAGATGCTCCATTCTTTATTTCGTGTCTCTGTTCCTTCATACAGCCTCTGGGCATTCTCTTTAGAATCACCTTCTGTTCCCTAATTTTTCTCACCCTTAGTCTGTGCTTTACCTGACACCCTTCCCTTTTCTTCATTGTCTTTCACTTCTTAGACCCCACTGAGCTTTTTCCTCCCTCAGAGTCTTTACACAGCGGCTGCTGTTCCCTTCATAACTCTGTCTCCCAGACCCGGAATGGATACCACTCTGTATCCAGCTAACTCCTCGCCCTTGAGGCCCCCAACCTAGGGTAACTCCTTAGAATTGACCAAGAAACGCTGGTATGTGGGTAATGTCCAGCTTAGAGGGAAATATATGGTTTTAAATGGGTGTACTAGAAAAGATCATCAATGAATTAGAAAACAATATAGAGGGTCCTCAGGTTCAAAAGCTGGTTCTTAGAACAGATTTACAAAATTAATAAAACATGAGTAGGATTAAGACCAAACAAAACAGTGAAAGAAACTAGTGGTAAAAGAGACATCATGGAAGATACCACAAATATTAAAAGACACTAAGGAGACACTAGCAATAACATATAAGCAATAAATTTGAAAATTTATAAAACAGAAAATTTCCTGGAAAAATATAACTTACCAAGACTGAAAAAAGTAGCTTTATCAAGATGAGGAGTTTGATAATTCTAAAGAAATTAAATTTATAATTAGAAACTTCTCCACAGAAAGTTTCAAAGTCAGATAAATAATGAGTTTTACCAAACATTTAAACAGATAATATAAAAATATAAATAAAAACAAAAAATACTTTTCATTCATTCTCTGATGATACTAAACCCTCCAAATAAAAACCTGAAAAGCATACCTTATCAGGCAATCTCCCTATATTTTACAAATGCAGAATTGTGAAACAGCATATTAACACAGTAAATATATATATATATTTATATATGTATATATTTTTATATATACATATTTATATATGTATATGCTTATATACATATATATTTATCTGTACATTCATCTACCTAGGCTTATTAAGAATTACAAGGTTAGCTTAACATTGAAAATTCAACCAAAGTAATTCACCATAGTAACAGAATAAAGAATGTGTGAAAATTTCAACAAAGTCATAGAAAGTGTTTAATGAAATTAAGCATTCACTCATCAATTCATTAAAATAACTTTGACAAGGCAGAGGGAAAAAAAAGTATTTCCTTAATCTAATAAAAGAAAACTACCCCCTGCAAAAAAAAAAAAAAAAAACTTATAAAGATTGAATATTCTTTAACCAAAATGCTTGGGACAGAAGTGTTTGGGATTTGGGATTTTTAATTTTTTAAGACTTGCAAACATGTAATGAGATATTTTGGGAATAGGACCCAAGTCTGAACACAAAATTAATTTATGTTTCATAACATACTTCATACACATAGCATGAAGGTAATTGTTTTTTTCCCATTTTTTATTAGTACATATAGAGGTACATAATGATGGGATTTGTTTTTATAAATTCACATGTACATATAATATAATAATATAACTTGGCCAATATCACTCCCCAGCATTTCCCTTCCTCCCTGCTCCCCTCCTCCCACACCTGGTCTCTTTTCTCTTTTGATCTTCCTTTGGTTTTTGTGAGACCTGCCCCTTCCCCCAGCTTTCTTTTCTTTTTTTCTGTCTTGTTTCTATACATGAGCAAACACATATGACCTTCTGAGTTTGACTTATTTCACCTAACATAATGGTTTCTAGTTCCATCCATTTTCTTGAAAATGACATAATTTCATCTTTTTTTTTGGTTGAATAAAACTCCATTGTGTATATATGCCACATGGTCTTTATCCACTCATCTATTGATGGACTGTAGGCTGGTTCCATAGTTTGGCTATTGTGAATTGCGTTGCTCTAAACATGAGTGTGCATGCATCACTGCAGTATGATGACTTTAGTTCTTTAGGACAAATACCCAGGAGTGGTACAACTGGGTTATATGGTGGTCCAATGCCTTGTCTTTTGCGGAGCCTCCATTATTATTTCTATAGTGGTTGTACTATTTATAATCCCACCAAGAGTGTAAAAGTGTTCGTTTTTCTCCACATCCTCTCTAGAATTTATTATTTGTATTCTTGATGACTGCCATTCTAACTGATGTGAGATGGAATTTTAGTGTAGTTTTGATTTGTATTTCCCTAATTGCTAATGTTGTTGAACATTTTTTTCATGCATTTGTTGGCCATTTGTATTTCTTGAGAAGTGCCATTTAATTCATTTGCCTGTTTATTAATTGGGTTATTTGATTTTCGTGCGAAGTTTTTGGTATAAAATTTTTTGAGCTCTTTATATATTCTAGATGTTAATCCTTTGTCAGAAGAGTAGCTGACAAAGATTTTTCTCCCATTCTTGGGGTTCTTCTGTCACATTGTTAGTTGTTTCATTTGTTGTGCAGAAGCCTTTTTAATCTGATGCTGGCCGATTTATTAATTCTTGGCATTATTTCCTGAGCTTTAGTAGTTCTATTGAGAAAGTCATTGCCTGCACCTATGTGCTGGACAGTTGACCCTACATTTTCTTCTAGGAGTTGCATAGTTTCTGGTCTAATTTGGAGGTCTTCAATTCATTCTGAGTTGATTTTTGTGCAGAGTCAGAGCTAAGGGTCTTCTACGTATGGATAGTCAGTTGTCCCAGCACAATTTGTTAAAAGGCTACCTTTTCTACAATGTGTGTTTTGGGCACCTTTGTCAAGGATCAACTGACTGTAGATATTTAGATTCGTCTTTGTGCCTTCTATTCCATATCATTGGTCTATATGCCTGCTTTTACATCAGTACCATGCAATTTTTGTTACTATAGCTCTGTAGTATAATTTCAAGTCAGGTATTGTGATGCCTCCAGCATTGCTTGTTTGGCTTAAAATTGCTTTTGGTATTCTGGGTCTTTCATACTTCCAAACAAATTTTAGGACTGCTTTTTGTAGTTCTGTGAAGAATGTCATTTTATGGGGATTGTACTGAATCTACATGTTGCTTTTGTTAGTATGCCTATTTTAACAATATTAATTCTACCTATTTATGAACATGGAAGATCTTTCCAGATTCTAAGATCTTATTCAATTTCTTTCTTCAAAGTTCTGTAATTTCCATTGTAGAGTTCTTCCACCTCCTTGGTTAGATTTATTCCTAGGCATTTACGTATTTTTCAAAGCTATTGTGAATGAAATTGTTTTTCTGGTTTCTTTGTCAGCAAAGTGTTGGTATATAGGAAACCTATTGATTTTTGTAGGTTGACTTTGTTGACTGCTACTTTGCCAAATTTGTTTATTAGCCCTAGCATTCTTTGGGTGGAATTTTTTTGGATAGAATTAAGGTCATTTTATATATTTTTACTGTACCTGCCTTTTGACTCTAATCTGCCACACAAGATCAGGTGTGAAATTTTCTACTTGTGGCATAATGTTGTCATTTGAAACACTTTTTGGAATTTGGAGCATTTTGAATTTTGGAGTTTCATATTTTGGATGTTCATCCGGTAGTGAGCTCTTATTTAATGGTAAATTGTTGAAATTTCACCCTCTAAGATCTAAAGGTGGACAAGGACACCTATTGTCATCATATGAGGGTTTTTTCCTAGAAGTTCTAGACAATGCAATGAAGCTAAATAAAATCAATTATAAAGACTACAAAGAAATGTTATAAAAAGCAGTATTATTGTAATAACATTGTGACAATATGATTATGTACATAGGTATCTAGAAATAAACTCAATTATAAAGTTAATGAGAGATACAAGTTTGCTGCCTACAGGCTAATATATATAAAAAATCAATCCTATTCTACATATTAGCAACAAATAGGTTTAAAATAATTAAAGATATAATTTGTAATAGCCCTGAAATATCAAATATAAAAAGAATAAATTTTCTAGAAGATGTTAAAGATTTTTACATGTAAATTTATTCTTTTTTAAGATAAAAAAGATCAAAATAGAAGAATAAATTATGTTTCAATAAATGGCTCCATGTAATGGTCAGTTGGATTACTACGGGGTAATGGCAAAAACATACAGCTCCCCACTTTATAAATTCAAAAAAAAAATGATCAATCCTAGTTTCATTGAGCTATTTTCATATCCTCCTCTCCACAAATTTACTTAAACCAATTAAAATAAGATTTTTTTAAACATTTCAACATTGTGGAAGAAAAATTAGATGGAAACAAAGCACAGGCAAAAAAAATCACAGTTAATAAAGAATGGACCCTGTGATCTGCTGGTTCCCCAAGTCAATGCACAGACAGTAGATAGTAGTAACCCCAGAGAGCAATGCAGAGAATAAAATGGATTTGTGTCCCAATCCCCAGGAAGAACTCAGGGTGATAGTAAGTCCCCAGAATTCCCCACATCTGTCATGGTATAGAAACAGACAAAATGTTTGCATGTTATGTCTAAGCATATAGCCTGACACAATCTCACAGCGTTCTTCACACCATACTTTGGCAATGGAGTAGCACAATGATCTATGTGCCAGACCCAAGCAAAGCTTTCCAAGCCAGATTAAGAGCAGTGGAATGTTTCCCATATGACAAAGACATTGATATGATACTGAAAGTTTGGATGCCTAAGGTCTTAAGGCTATAAATTAGAGGGGATACAGAGCACTTTACACAGAGCAACAATGTTTCTTCCTCACAAGTTCAATTACCCCATTTTTCTGCCATGCTGGAAGAAGCTTGAGATCCTTACAATATGTGACTGCTGGATCTTGGACTTCCGCAACTCTAAAACTATGAGCTAGAATAAACCTCTTTTCTTTATAAATCTCTCAACCTCAAGTATTATGTTACAGCAACAACAAATGGACTAAGGCACTGGGATCCTCAATTTAGCTGAAATTATAGTTCTGCAGACTGAAATTTTTACTCACTACTAAAGCTTCTCTATGTCATCTGGAGAATAACACTAAAAATTATAAATAAAACTGTGAAATAATTTCAGGGCCCACATTTGCATGCAAGTTTGTAATTATATTCTTGTCCAAAACGTCCAAAAGATATTTCAGCATACTACGTAAAAGGTTTGCAATGGAGCAGAGCAGAATTGATCAACCACATGGCCAACTAAAGTATAAATATACCAAAAAAAGTTTTTAAAGATCAGATATAAATATTCATGTTGAGTGCAGTAACTTTTTTTATAAATTTTATCTTTCTTAAGTACTATTTCATTAGTAATAGTAAATTAGCAATGAAGAAGTTTGTTCTTTCTCATAATAGCAATGATTGGATTAAATATAAATACCAATTTTCGATGTCACTGCAATTTTATCCTTATCTTTGAGGAGCAAAATAGTTCTGCAGTTATTCATAACATTTTATTAAATTTGGAATTTAAAGTTTTCTCATTGGCAAAGTATGTTAGAGTGAGTTCATTATCCTGAATTGGCCAACTAGTTGAAGTTTTTCATATTATTTGATATAGCAAATCTATGAAT
Organism: Glaucomys volans; assembly: GCA_020662805.1. Taxonomy (NCBI): domain Eukaryota; kingdom Metazoa; phylum Chordata; class Mammalia; order Rodentia; family Sciuridae; genus Glaucomys; species Glaucomys volans. The sequence goes on along the minus strand of JAJEJO010001032.1, from coordinate 185,650 downwards.
AGACCCAAACATAATTGAACTATTACCTCTGTATTAGTTTGTCTAAAGTAAAAATGAGAAGCAGAATAAATACAGAAGGAAATGTGTGGCTTAAAACTTCTATTCTTTAAATCTAACACTGGTGATATAACTTCAGCATCATTTGCTATGTTTCTTTCATGTTTATAATTTGAGTTTCCTGGTTGTATATTTTTAATTACAAGTCATTTACAAATCTGCTTTAGCTTTATATTTGTAAAAGAGGCATAAGCACATGGAATTTATCTCTAGCTTATGTTTGTACATATTTAAGTAACATTAAAACGAAAATAATTGAATACTGATAGTTTAAAAATTCAGTCCTTATTCAAATACTATAACAGAACATTAGCACAGCACAAATCTTATATCAAAGTCAAATCTTATAAAGTGCCTGTCTTCCATAAAAACTGTACTTATTGCAACACAAAAAACAACTTGATTTTAGTTATTTAAAACAAATTCATCAGTTTTATCCACCAATTGGTTCCTCTTCATGCAAAATATCCTTTTAACTGTTACATATATCACTTAATGCAAGAACTAAACCTAACATATAGATAGTATTAACATATAACATTATTCTCTCCCATTTACAGTTTAGAAAACCTACTTAGGAAGGTTAAGGGACATCCAAGATCTCTTGCTGAAAAGTAATCCAGGCAGGATAAAATCTAGCTGATTCCAAAACCCATTTATTCAGTACTGTGTTTTCTTTTCTTACCTTCTTTTTTGGTACCAGGGACTGAACTCAGGAGCGCACAACAACTGAGCCACATCCCTAGCCCTTTTCATATTTTATTTAGAAACAGGATCTCACTGAATTGCTTAGGGTCACGCTAACTTGCTGGGGCTGGCTTTGAACTTGCAATCCTGCCTCGGCCTCCCGAGCTGCTGGGATTACAGGCATGTACCACCATGCCCAGCTCTGTGTTTTCGTAACCATTAAATGATCCTAATACATTTTTAACTCATTCTTGTTCCTTTTATAGCCATGCACAATCAGCCAACCAAACTAGCTCCTGGTCTTTTCCTTCTTCAGTGAACTGATTCCTGTTGCTCCCTCCCTCCTTTTCCCTTGGCTCCAACCTACCTAGCTCAGGGCCTTACATTTTCCCTCTCTATGGCAAGAGTATCACTAATCTGTTTGTTCCAATATCTTCCCATCCCAAGATATTCTTTTCAAGTCCCAGCATCCTCAGAACAAGCATGCTGCCGAATACTCTGAAAACTTGCCCACAGAATCCACCAAAATATTTTTCATATTCCATCAGTGTGTGTGTCTGTGTGTTGAATCTATAGTTGTCCAATTTTATACAATTTACCTACTAAATGAAGTCAGGCCCTAAGCCATTCCTTTCAGGGATCCTTCCCAGGCTTCTAGTCCTCTTGGGAAGACTTACATATATGAGATATATGTAATGTATGCAATATATACATATATAAGTCTCCTGGTGGCTACTGTTTGCATTGATACCACCACACACTGCTTTCTTCTCCACTGTGGTAACCACCACTGTTTCCTCTCTGAAGTTCTTGCTGGTTGTTTTGTGATAGCTCCCTTCCTGACCACAAACAGAGCCTGTCTCCTTTGGAGTAAACAGGACACAGACCTACTATTACTCTGTTAGAGAAGTCACTTAGGGTTTCTTGGGTTGCAAGCTATAAAGGTTTGGCAATCCCTCTCTTCCACAGGTGGTGCTCTGAGGCCTCAGATCCTTCACTTGCCTTAGATCCCCAGACTCTCATACTGAGTCTAACACATCATGTGCAATTTCTCACTTTCCGAAAGTTTCTCTTCCTGAGGCTTTCTGGTTTCTTTCTACAATGTAGTTTCTTTATGGCTTCTCTTACCCCACACCTTTACTAGACACCTTTGTCCAGATAAACCCTAAGCATACAAGCAACTTAAGTTCCTTCCCCAGGAAGCTCCCTTCATTCCCAAGTGAATCAGCATATTCTGGAGTATGGATACTGGTTAAGGAAACATACTCTAGATATATGTGATTCTCCACTCCAGTTCAAATAGGCCTGGACTTATGCTTTTCAAGTCCTTTCATGATTTTTCCCTCATATTTTCCTTAATATTCTTTACCTTCCTTTCATTCAATGCATTCCCTGAAATTTCCTCCACCTCCCCTAATTCTATTGTGAGAATCTTACCTATTCTCTAGGACTCAGTTCAAATGCCACTTCCTCTGTGGCCTCCCCTGTTAATCCCAGGTGAAAATAAAAGCAGCTTCCTCTGTGCTCTGACTGTTTACACAGCACTCTCTTTGAGGACTTAACATAACCTGTCTTCTTCAGCTGAGACCATGCACAACCTCTCATCCATAACAGAGACCAGGGCCTTGTTTGGGCATCCCTCAAAAAATTAAAACACACTGGACTACACATGATGTGCCCCTGAATGTTTATTAATCGAACAGAAATTTGTTGGTCTTCAAGTAAGTATTCTAGCAAGGATCTGGGACTCTGATTAGAAGAAAAATACTCATTGTCTCATGTCAGCCTCTGTTTTTTGTTCTTAATGTTCTCTGGGTGTCTTGAGGAATTGGTTGATCTTCACCTAGAGAGCTTGATCCAGAGCTCCCGCTGTTGGAGTCTATCAGGCAGCTGAATGCAGCTGAACCACACCATGGCCAAGCTCCAGAGGTATTTGCTTTCAAACACTTAACATTTGCTTTGTGTTACCCTTTTATTAGGAAGATTAAAATTGAAAGGGAAGCAAGTGAGGCAGGGCTTTCTTCTTTTCTTTCTGCAAGAACAGCTTGTTTCCATGACATTTATACAGTGAGCTTTTTCTAAATGACAAGCAGATTGTTAGAAGATGTTATTTTCTGTCTCTTTGCTTTGGATCTTCACTTAGTGGGTGTAATGTAAGAGAGACAGCCTCACTAGGAGGGTGACTGTCAGGTATACAGATTTGGGAGGGGTTTGGGTTGGGGGGGTTTAAATATGTTCTTTGGAGGTTGCCATAGCAGCAGCCTAACAGATTCTGGTTAGAAGTTGTAAGATGTATTAGTGTTTCTTCTTCTTTTTTTTTATTTTATTTTTTAACGGAGTAACATTTCTGCAGATAAAAATGTGTGCTCTTTTTAGTTCTTTCTCTTAGTGAAGAAAACTGAATGCCCTCAGAAGATGCCATCCATGCAGCAGCAGGAGTCACTCAGGAGGACATGAAATATCTGGGCTCAGATTGATCACGGCCTATCTTCTGCAGAATAGAGATCAGCTGCAGAGGGATCCAACCATGGATTTGCTCAAACTGCGGAGCATAAGGCCGAGACAACAGCAGACATGAGCACCAAGTTCTCCAGAGCTGACCCCAACTGTAGCCAGTATCAAGTCACATCTGCCCACATTGCACTGAGTACAAATTGCTTTCATCCGCTCAAAGGAACTCCAGTGAGATGGCTTCATTCTACACCTCTGTCTCTTCTTTCACAAAGTTCCCTCCCCTTCCTCCTTGCTATTACTTTGCTTTGGGCATCACTGGGCTCTCATCATGCTTTATGCAATGTGCCTTTGAGCTCCTGGCAAAAGACCACTCCCTTGCTCTCCCAAGGTTGAAAATTACCCTACAAACCTTATAATGTCACTTGACTACATGAAGAACTCAACTGCCTACCTTCTGTTTACCTGATATGTTCCACACTCCTTCAACCAACAAGGAAAGCCCTTCACAAGTAATCCCAACAGTCCCTTGGGGTTGGGGCCTTCCCCTGCCCAGGACAACTGAGCCTACATCCCCAGCATTCTCTCCTGGTCTTCCATCATACCACACTTGCAAATATCACTATTAGAGGTTGAAAAAAATCTATTCTACCTTAAGATTTTCATTTATTTGGTCAGAGTTGTTTTTTAAAAAAACATTTTGAGCTTGAGTGGATTTAAACAAGCACATATTTTCCAATTTGCCACAGACCCTTTTAATATTCTGCATACCTCCCTTCATTTTGCATATCTGTATAACTTGTCTGCCCCTGAAGGCATCTGAGTTTATGCCTCTTGAACATGAACTGCATTTCCCTCCTGGTAATTACATCTGCACCTTTTATGATCTAGAGAAAAAAAAATCATTACTAATTGAAAATCCATCACAGCCTACCCAGGAAGGTATGTTGCTCTATTTGCTGGTCTCCCCCACACTTTGTTCTTTCCTTTACAATAGTGTTGATGAAACCATTCTAATTAAACATTCCTCTATTCAACCATACTATCTTTCTCAGAAGTCAATCTTAAAATTTTCTGCATGATCTTCCAGATTGCAGGACAGGGCAAATACTCATTGGATAAATGATTGCCACATTACAGGTGACAAAGCCAGGCTTTGATCTGCTGAATCATATGCAGGGGCACAGTTCCTGTAAGGCGCCATGCCCTAAGTTGAGTCCTGCTCTTCTCAATCCAAAACCAGGCTCTTCACAGATGCCCACATATCAGAAGCCTCAGGGGTTGGGGATATAGCTCAGTTGGTAGAGTGCCTGCCTTGCGAGCATAAGGCCCTGGGTTCAATCCCCAGCACCGCAAAAAAAAAAAAAAGAAGCCTCAGATTCAGATAGGTTGTAGTTCTTTTGTCCTATTCAGCTATGCACCCTATGAGCAGTCTGGCTGTGGGTCCATCCATGTACTTCCAAAAGCAAAAAAGCAAGGAGGAGGATCAGGAATGAAGAAGCAATTCCAATTCCAAGGAAGGGGTAGATGGTTCTAAGAAAAGAATTAGGGGCAGTTGGAGAAGAAGAAAAAGTCAGGAGAGAAATGAAAGGAAGGGAGAAGAAAGGAGCATCTACTGTGCCACCTGGAACTTTGTAAAATATCATGGTCCAGAGAATTTTTAAGAAATGGTGCAGCATGTGGAGTTATTTAGTTGTCTGCTTTATCCCTCCCTTCCTACAGAAGACTCCATGCATCCTTATCCTCCAAGACTTAGGAGTCAGATTTGTATTTATTTGGAATATGTCACAGCGTCACATTATGTAGAGTAACAGCATGAAGGCTCCAGGTAATTTGGTAATATATTTACTTATTTTTCATGTTTGATAGACTTAAGGATTACTTTATCAGATATTAAATCAGAGACTGAGAAAATTACTTGATTTATTGAATTTCTTTCAAAGTCACAGGACAAGTTACCTACTTTTCTTTCCAATTGCTAAGCTAGAGCAAGTTAAAGGTAAAGAGGTAGGATACTCTGGGATGCTAGGAAATAATTCATAAGGTGAATTAAAGAAAAAAAGTCTTCAAATGAAAATTTGTAAAGTTTAGCCATGAAAAAAGAAGAAATCTGCTTTTCTGTAGTATGCAGTTTATAATACATGCTTCCTGTCTTGCTCCATCCCTGACCCCTCCATCAAAAGGAGAAACAAATGAACCAAAGCCCGAAAACTCTATGCAGATGGTGGCACTCTTTGCTAATGCATAGGACCATTACTATTTGTTCACCAATTTCTCCAGTTGATCCATTTTTGGACCAAGTTAAGATCATGGAGGAGACATTCTGATCCCACTGTTGCCTGAAGGGTTTCATTTGGTAGGCTTTGCTTCATTTAAACATCAGATAACAGAGTGACTGCATAAAGAGACACGTTTCATTGTAATTGAAACAATGTTTTTTTGTAGGTGGTTCAAGGAAGTGAGAAGAAATACTCTGAGGAGAACAAGTGATCTCTGAAAGGCAGGAGCTGACTAAACATCCAATAAGACATGAACCAGTGGACGGCATATCATGAGACCCTCACATTTGCAGGTATTGGGTTGAATGATAGATGCAGTCATGCATCTGTTGTCTCCTGTACTTGGTTTCCTGCATCTCTGCCAGCAACTGAATATGAAACTGGTCTGGACACTCAAACTTTCTGAGTTCCTAATTTTACAGGCATACTTTGTTCATGCATTGGGGGGGGGACTCAATAATGTGCTGTTAATTCTTACGGTATTAATTTGTAGATCCAATGCTACCCCATCAAAATCCCAGCAGGTATTTTGTAAGAATGGACAAGTTGATAAAAAAAATATACATGGAAATGCAACAACCTAGAATAGCCAAAATAACCTTGAAAAAGAACAGAGCTGGAGGACTTAAGGTACCTGATTTCAAGGCTTATTTGAAATCACTATAATCTTGGTATAATTACAAAAAAAATATAAAACAGGACACAGAACATGATTCATAAATATTAGGTATACACACAATAAATATTCAAAGAATATTTATTCTCTGTGTATGTACATGCATATATATCAAAACAATTAAATGAGGAAAGGATAACATTTCAACAAATGTTGCTGAATAATTGGATTTCCATACTAAAAATAAATAAATAAATAAAAAGTTAAATTGACCCTTACCTCATATCATGTACAATAATTAACTGGAGATCAAGCGTATACCCAAACATGAGAAATAAAACTAAGAAGCTGCTAGAAGAGATTATAGGATAAAAATATTTCTAACTTTAGGGTAGGCAAAGACTTCCTAACAGAACTTGAAAAGCATGAAATATGAAAAAAATAATAAATTGGGCTTTATCAAAACTTTCTGGCATTAAGGATATTATTAATAAAATGGAAAAGATAAGTCACAGACTAGAAGGGAAATATATATATGCACACACACATATATACACATGTATATGTGTATAGAGATATACTATATGCATGCATGTATATACACAGACATATACACAATAACTTGGGAAAATGCCTTGATATTTTCTTATAAACATGTGCTTATCAGATGACCAGAAGTTCCACTCTTAAGTATTTATCCAAGGAAAGTGAATGCAGAGCTGGGGATATAGCTCAGTTGGTAGAGTGCTTTCCTTGTAAGCACAAGGCCCTGGGTTCAATCCCCAGCACCACAAAAA